>JAOUQW010000032.1:593640-612208 GCA_028565825.1 Olivaichthys viedmensis | reverse complement strand
ATGCAACAAGGGAAAATGTGCTCTTTGTGAATATTGCCAGAGTGTGCCTGTGACTGTTATTAGTTTCTGGCATGAACGCTAGGGAGGGGCATCAGTACTCAAGGACTCAAGTGAATGATCATGATCAATAAACATTTATTTAATTATATTTTTGCTGCAACAAATACCTTGATTGAAGTCCAGTACCAATCAATAAAACATTAATCCTTCCAGAAATGGACCTGTAATCTTAATTTATTGCGCTGTCTCGTCTTTATTTTCAATTCACAGTGGGCTTAAGGGCTCAACACAACGCATCTGATTTACTTGTCACCATGTGCAAGTAAATATAATGCGCAAATGTCTGCATTGACCATCAGATAGGTATATACACGCATTACCACTGTATACGATCAAGTAAAGTTTATTATCCCAACGAGTATATTAGCCCAAGTAAAAAGCTTAGTGGGCATAATTTCCGTACACAGCTGGTGTAAAAGTCTATGTTGATTAACATAGGAGTGCATTGCAAGCGATGTTGTTTTTAACTGATACTAAAACAGAGTGCCATCAGCTCGTGTTTAAACACATGTTGAGCGAAAACAAAGACAGTAGCCAGACAACACATCTATCATCCAAAATACTTGCTGCCATTAAGTTTTGTCGAAAACACAATGGGCTTTATAAAGTGGTGGCTGCTGGATCAACCTCCCCACCCCCACCCCCTTTGAATTGAGTACTTGAGCTGCCATGTCTCAGATGTTTTTCATAACTTGGCAACAGAAGCTTGTAGAGAGTCACCTCGGTTACTAAAAGGATGGCATTATCAGATCAGTAAAAGGTATCGGCCAATACGCAGAGCTCTGATATCGCTATCATATCAAAAATGGAAGAAGTTGAATCTGGACATCCCGAGCTTTAACAATACATATTTGTCATGCCAATAAAGCAAATCACTGTAGCAATCACATACCAGTCACACTGCCTATGCCAAAGTGGATTCTGTAGTGACAGAGGTGTACTACCGGGATAAAGGAACTCTATGGAGCTTCACAATTCATAGTTAGTATTTCCTTGTAAGTAATAAAGGTGACATAGCAGGCTTCTTATGAAGAATGTGAATTCAGGTTTAAGTATTGCTTAAAGGAAAGATAAAAGGGGAATGAAACGGTAATGATGCCATGATTACCTTTTTTCTGCTAATGTGATAATATTTAAGAAAAAGTTTTGTCCATGTGCATACAGTATATTGTTTAATTAATATCATAATTACTGGCTGTGTGGGTTGTGTTGTGATAAAATTATCATTTTGTTCTTCATAGCTTTCAAAAAGCAAAAGTGTCTTTTTGACTCTGTGACTGTCACAGGCTGCTGGCATTAGGAGAGAAGCATTAGCTCCAGCAGTAGGAGGGATAATTATGAACAAAGCATGCAGAACACTAACTCTCTCAGAGCAACACCTGCAACGCAGCAATGAATACACTCATTCTTTCAGAGGGATGGAGGATCGAAGGATTTTTCAGACCAGCCTAATGTTCGATTGTAATGGAGCATTGGAGGAAAGATTATGCTTTGTGTGTCTTTGCTACATGTCCTCAATCGCCCCTGAGAGACAGATAGCTACTGGTTAGGGACTTTTATTAAAATAATGACTGCAGCAGAGAGAATAGGTTTAGCCCACAGCTTCTCTCATGTTCAATGCTATTGACGGACCCAGAATGTTATCTCGCTTTGCAGAGAGAAGATGATGGAGGGGCCAATTTCTATGGTAGAAAGGAATTTTTTTCTGTGGTCAAGTAGATAACGTTTAACTGTCTGTTCTTAATATAACTGACTGTTCTTAATATAATTTAAAAAATTCTGTTTATTTAGCATTAGTGGGAGTTTGATGTATGCTGTGTGAGAACTCAGCCATGTCAAATAGTGGGATTTTTAATAAGTGGTGTCAGTAACACAAATTTAGCTCAGATCTGCACGATTTATTGATTTGTTTTTTCATTATTTCCCAAAACATTTATGATTGTGCACTAAGTCTGAGGTTCTCTAGCTCATCTTAAGTCTTTAAATAAACTGACTGGGCTCTTTTTCTCTGTGTTTACCTAGAACAACAGCTGCATGTAACAGCAGGAAGCTGCTGTCAGTGTGTGTATGGGTTTTCTCTTGTCCCCGGCGTAATAGCGTACGACTTGCCTTGGTCTTACGGCGTTGACTCATCATTTAGCCAGCGCTGACACACACTTTCACCTCACACACCCCACTCCCTGTTGCCATGGCGATCAGCATTACCATAGTGGTTAGCATTGCTGACAGTTCACCCACAATCCATTGGGGCCTATTTTAAATGAATTAGAATAGGTTTGATTTGTACAAAGTGGACAGCTTTAGGAAGATGCATTGAGCTGCTGAAAATATGGAAAATGTTCCCTCCAAAGCCATGACCCCAAACACATGCCTATGCTAGAACACCTGGTGGAGCTTCCTGCTTGGTGGTCCATATACATTTTTTCCCTGTTTACAGAGCCCGGAATATGAGGACAATGGTAAATGTTACAAAAAATGGTCTGACTTAGAAATCACAGGCCCCCGACATTAATCTATGCATTTGAATGCATTGTGCTAATTCCCTACAAGCTCTTAGTGAGAATGGTTCATAAATGTGTAGATGTTTTTGAGTGATAAGCAATAATGCTGGTTGTCTAAAATTAATGAACACACATATAAGAATTATTACAGTGTCAATATCCAATCAGCAGGTCTAATCCCAAACCTCATTTCAGTAAACACCTTCAAATCGGAGGCATTATGAGTATTTGCAGAACCATATTGAAATCCTGAATTTCAGATTTGTAAGAACACTCTTAGGGAAAAAAAGGTTCCATCTAGCACCCTAAAAGGTTCTTCAGTTTGTCCCTATGAGGGAACCCTTAAAGGTTCTACATAAAAACCTACAACAGAGAGTTTCCCTTTCAGAAAAGGTTCCAAGTAGGAGACCTTTAGAGAGCTAAAACCATTAACCATCCAAAGAACCCTTGAGGAACCCTTTTTTTCTAAGAGTATAGAACAGTGCATTTGAAATTCTGAACGAGTCTGTGATCTTTTCAAATTATTTGAGAGATATCATTTAGTGTTCCCTCACACAAAGAGGTTGTCATACCTAATCAAGTGGGTTTCTCTTCCCCACCTTAAAATAAATACAATTTAATCTAAAAACTGCACAATGGAGTGCAATCAGTATTTTTTTTTCTATGGCCCAGGGCTGTAATGTCTTTAGATTAAGATTAACAAGAACCCTGTTAATTTTTATCTAGCCATTGTAAAAGAAATTGATTTATTGCCTCCAGTAAAACACCAAATGGCTTGCTATGTGTGCCTATTTTCACTCTTTTAAATGAAATCAGACACCATTGCTGTGTGAAAAGTTTAAGTATTTTATTTTTTTTCTCACTAGTAATACTGTGCCTATTAATGTAGTCATTGAGATTTAGGTAAGCAGTGTGTTTTGTCCATCCCAGCATCGCCTGCATGTCTTTCTCCTAAGCTCCATTTCTGCCTTCACTATTAAGTATGTCAGAGATGTAGGTCACTCATCTTTTTTTCTGTGTTCAGCCAATTCAATTTGGTAAAATGATAAAAAAGTATCAAATTTAAACGCCGCACAAGTGCTTTGAGGCAAGACGGAGACACAGGAGTCTGCCATACTTAAAATACCGGGTCCCTTGTGTCACTGTTCCTCGAGAGATAGAGAGAGAGAACAGGAAGTACAAGATCCATCAGCAAATAGGTTGCTGATAGATCAAGGCAATGAAGAAGTTAAAGTTTGCTGACTTTGATATTAATTCTGAAAAGGGTTTGATGACACCATGCCATGTTATAGTCCATTCAAATGGTGGCACATTTTTTGGCATCATCACTTCCTGGATTGACACATCTTCTGTAAAGACAAGGTCAGCTGCAATGAAAAAATGTATGGACACTCAAAATTCCCATGAGGATTGATTACACTTACCATGATTAAACTGCACTTGTGTCTACTTTATTGAATGAATTATCTGTTTCTCAAGATATGTTGAGTGCTAAACTCTCTTTAACCATCTACACTGCCATGCTCTGTCTCAAGAGTTTTATTCTTGTGCATCAGGAACTTTGGTTTGAAAAGAACGAAACACTGGGTGAATTTACAATTATCTTCATTAAACCCAGTAGCCATTGTAATTCTCTCCTTTTTATCTGCGAATGCTCATAGGAACAAGGTGTCTGTCTTGATTTTGATTCTAGCAAGGCATTTTTGAAAACCTGAACAGCCTGTGAAATTACTTTCTAATCTCTTGCTATTGTCCTAGTTTCCAAAGACCCCTGGATATAAATATAATTAAAGGTAATCAAAGTCTACAGGCTACAGGTTTTTTTGTGTTCTTCACAGTTATATCTCAACCACTGACTGTCCTCCATTTTACAAGACTTGTTGCACACATCACTCCACATGTGGCAAAATGTTATGCAGTTTTTGAAATAAAACTTTTCATTTGTCTCTTTTGAGTAAATACCAGAAATATGTATGCATCCATATTATGTAGATCATTCAGACAGGTGGGATTCAAAATGTAGCTTTAAGAGAACAGGCTTTGACTTAAGGGACAAGAATACTAATCTCTCTCGGTAAGGGAATATTAAAGGGGATGCCTCTCCTAGGCATCAAGCCTAAACTGGAAGATTGGTCTACAAAATGAAGTACCTGTCCCCAAGGAAGAGGCAAGCGGAGCAAATGGATGTGATTGACAAGGACATGCTTTCCCTGAAACTGAAGACCACTTCTAGAAGCTTTTTGCCTCCTGGGAATTTTTGACATGGACAGATGGTCTCAAGGCATCATAATTGGGCCGAACTGACTATTAGCTGAAAAAAGGCCAGGGTCATCTATAGGCATCTATCATTTGGAATGCTTTGTCAAGAGACCAGCTCAATGTGCTGCTTGTGCTTGCACTTCAGCAGTATGGAACCATCCATTGAATCAGTCCACCAGTTGCGTCGCAGCACTGTTAGCCATTCAACAAGGCAATAGTTCAGACTGATGTGGCCTAAGACAGCACCATTTCTGGTGGTAATTGTTTGGTCCATGGCATAGTAGTGTGTGGGTAGAGCTGATAGCCATTATCAGGATTGAAGCCTACTTCCCCTCTATTGCTCGTCTGCTCCAGGAGGCATTAGAGCCACAGAGACATTGTCAGCAACCTCTTATCTTTCACAGCAAATCCACAAATGATGGCCACAGAGAGGCACAGCTTTATGACGATTAAACAGTTGAAATAAACAGCAAAAATGTGCACAACATGGCTGACCATTGCATAAAGACTGCGTTAAGAAGCACATTGAACCTTGAGGTTAGGAGAAAGAGTTTTTTTATGGTGGCCCTTGAGAGCTTGAGTTTGCTCTTTGCTCTGATTCTCCAACACAGCTAGTGAGAGGGATATCCATAACTATGATCTTCAGAAGTGCTGTATTTACTCCTGTTCTCTGACTATCGTAAGCAGTGAGATCATGTTCACCATTTTGGCTAGGCAAATGGCGCTCATTGCCAAGGAAAGCAGAACGCATACCTTAATTAACGTTCTTCAGCAGCCACATGAAGTCCACAGTGTCATCAGTATCTGTGTCCTCGGTTTGCCTGATGGACTCATTGATTTACTGATGTAACAGATGGGGATGTTACATCATCCAGAGAGAATGATCCTTCTCTGGTTGTAAATATGACAGTTTAGAACACAAACATTTACACTCACTGTTCACAAGAAATGGGAGCTGAAGCTTGACTCTAGATCATATTTTGCATCTAATTGGACTTTGCTTTTCTTTGTGATTTGTGTGAATAGGGGGGTGTGACAGTAAAAATCATCTCTCTCTCTCTCACTCATTCTCTCAAAGCATGTTCCCAATGCACATGATACCCTGTTTGACAAGGTTTATTTTGGACCACTAAAGGGTGAGGAGCAGGACCATATGTCATACCTTTCAGTACTAATATAGACCTTGATACATGAAGGCGTCTGCTTTCTCTCTCTGGAACCAAATCCATTCTCACACAGGAAGGGACTCCAAAGCGCTCGTTCACTACATTAGCTACTTCTGTTATATAACAAGGGAGCAGGGGTTTTAATAAAGGCTGGTTTATGCTTCAACAGAAGCACTTGTGAAAACTGCAAGAAATAAAATTTTGAAATCCTGGAACATAGTGTTTTAGAACAGTGGGAGGTTCTTGGCATTTGCAGGCTGTCCATCAAGGGGGGCAGGGTAGTAAATACCAAGTAGTAATTGGTAAAAGTGCATATTTTGTTGTTGTCTGGTCAACATCTAAGGAAGATGATACAGAATCGCACCATCTCTGCAGTGTTGGGGAACCTACCTTAAAAATGTAGTTGACTAAACTAAGTTATCTACAAAAAAGCAGTCCCTAAACACTAATTCCATAAGAAACAGCTCCGTTCCGTTGATTTGAAAGAGAAAAGTGCCCCCGCCTAACCGAAAAAAATATATGTAACTTGATGGGTTAAAAATACATATTGTAAAGGCTATGTTAAGAAAATGAAACAATAATGACCCTGGCCTTTAAAAAAAAAAATCCAAGCGACTTGATTTAAAAAGTTACAACGCTTCTACCATGCTAATGGTTAAATCTAGAACCATAAGCAAAAATAGTTCTTCAGGTTGTCCTTCTCAAGGAACCCTTAAAGAGAGTACATTCTAAAACAGGGTTCCTGAAGGGTTCTATGGATAGTTAAGGGTTCTTAGCTTCCTAGCAGGGTTCTACTTGGAACCCCTTCTGATAGGGGTTCCTCCCGGGGGCCAAAACCATTTAGGGTTCTATAGTTGACCTTTCCAGAGTCTACTGGAAAATGTTAAACTAATAGCCCAACACTGCATCTCGAACAACCTCACCCTAAAGGCATTCATCTTGTCACAGCAGCAGAGTCAAAGCTACTACTGAGCAGGCACTACGGAGGTGGGCAGTACATTTGGACATTTCTGTTTCAGAAAGTGACTTTTTTAAACTGCCTCGTCCCACCTCACTAAAGTGCTTTTCCAAACCTTCCACAGCCTTAAAAAGCTGCAGTGTCTTGTTCCAGCTAAGGGAGGTGTTTGTCCTTGAGACTTCCACCATGTGCATGTGTTGCATCTGTATGTAATGAGAACGGTGCTTTAAATAGACATAGGCTGACTTTGATATAGCAAGTAATGACCATTTTACTACTATGATTGTGACTGCTGCTGCTGACTCAGTCTTGCTACTCTACCGACTGTATCTGCACCAGCGGGTGATGATAGATAGTGGTGATAATGAATCTGAATTGATTTGCAGTAATGCACAGGGCTGCTGGAGCATTCAGGGGTGATGGTTCTCTTTTGGCCTGGACATGAGGGAGACCTGCTACATGAGTATTATTTGTCTTCTCTAACAACAAGCAGTGTTGTGTTGTACCCACATCCTTTACACACAAAAACTAAAAACTCCAATGCCCTTTATTGCACTAGGTTAATAGTGCCGCAATCAATAAAAACTGTGCATCCATTTCCCTGTATTTGCTAAGTAGCTTAGGAAGCATAAAGATGATCCAAATTGTCCTCTTGCATATTAAAGGAACTTTCATTCGTTTCATTCCTTACAATTATGGATCACTTTTTCAATTTATTCTCTGTAATTTTGTAATAAGTGTGGGGCTCTCTGGCCTTTCAAGAGTGAATAACTGACTGTACAGTTACAGGATTACAGTGTCTGAAGAAAGGTGTGTACACAGTCATGTATTTCCTGTAAAATAAGACCCTGAGAATTGGTTCTCATGAATGGCTGAGAATGAATGTAAAAGGAACCAATTATTTACAACAGCTCAGAGCCACTGTAGTAAAATTCATTGTTCGAAAACAAAAAAAAGGGGATTTTTTTTTTGCTTGATTTTGTAGTTCAGCGCTGATAATTATGGATGCACAAACTAGTAGTAATGAGGTTGTTGGTTTAAATGCAGAACAGTTCTAAGATAATGAGAGAGAGGCAGCATGTGACCTACACAGTAAATAATAAGTGCCTGAGGGGTGCAGGCCTCACTGTGCTGCTCTTTCCTGGGGCTGCGTAGCTCTCGCTTCACACAGTGCGGCATCTCTTTAAACACATACTTCAAAGAGCAGCTTTTATAGTGGCGCTGGAAATGCTAACCTTTGACTCAAAGCATCTCCCACTGCAAACAGAGACTGTAAATTGATTTGAGGACAGAATGCACTTCGCTTTAAATGTTTCTGTTTACTTCCGGTTGAATGTAAATGAAGGCATTTGCCAATTAACCGCTTAAAGGAATACCCCAGCGTTTTCCAACCTAATCTCTATCCACCGTGTGTGATTGCCACAAACAAGCATTTCAACGTTTTCCTGTACTGAGAAAAGAATGGAAAAACCCATTGACTCAAAACTCTGCCATAATGGAAAGTTGTTGAATTTCATCTGTAAATGTTTAAAATATGTGAAATATAAAGCAAATTCAAAACTACAAGTATGAGAGAATGTCTTACCAAATATGTTCTTATGTAGTCTTATCCAACTTTCGAACACTGGAGCAATACAATAAAAAGTATTACTGGTTATTTACACGTTTCTTCATGAATTCATGAAAGTGCTACAAAAATACATGTTTTGCATAAATGTTTATTTACTGCCCTTAGGCTTCCATTATAATCCAATATATTTCTCAGTACACGTTTCCTTACGTGTCTCAATTATTGTCTATAGTAATCGCACATACGCTACAGATGCGGCAGATTGAGATTAGGTTAAAAATTATTTGACAAGTCTGCTGGTGGATTTTGTCAAATCAGTAGTCTGGCTTAATCTAATGCAGGTACTGTGTCTAGATGGAAGACTAGCACATGCTGTCATATGGTGATGAGAGAGAGGCTAGAGCTTGGTGCTGTAGTCAGGGGAGAGTCTCTCTCTCTCTCTCTCTCTCTCTCTCTCTCTCTCTCATGTACACACCACATATAGAGATCGCATGGAGCCAAGCCAGTACAGAGCTATGACAGGTTAACATCATCCACCAATTGTTGGGGTCTAAGGCTATGATAGCTTGTTAATATCCCGCTTGATTGTATGCCTATGTAAATTGGGCACATGAGACTTGAGCACCAGCAAACATTTTACTCTCAGGTGAAGTCTAAGTGAATATTACCGTCAGTGGCATGCAGAAAATGTTGCTTGAGCCATGGCAGCTGATTGTAAGTGACATGCCCTAATAACTGACTTTTTTTTGTTGCTTTCTTCAGTCTAACATGGTTTAATGGATCAAAGATCTTTGTGCCTGTGCAGAAGAGACACAGACATGAGAATACACACTAAGCAACCAAGTCGGTGAACCATCTGTTCTGTTCTGTGCAGCATTACTTGCACCTTTTCACTAAGATGTGTTATGCAATGGAGATTATGTTTATGCAAACATTTTCCTCGCCTCCTGATGATTTATTAACTTAAAACAGCTTGTTTAAGAGCACTTCTGGCACGTGAGCATTTAGAGCTGTGTTTTGAACGCAGACAGATTTAACATGGACTTCAATTTCCAGGCAACTATATTGCCTGTTCAGATAGAAACACTATTGTAAAATGGGGAAGAAAAATCGACATTTAAATGCCTTTTAAATAACTTCACAGGGCACATTTTTACTGTGTTTTACTGTGGCCGTCTTGTGTTTTATGCAACCAATCAGATATTCCCCCTCAGTTCCACATTGCAATTTCTCTGGATCAAAGCATCCATGAAGATTTATTGTTATCTCAGAACTTAAACTGCATTATTAAGTTCAGTTTTGCTGTCATAACAATTCCATAAATATTTAAGTTATACCAAATAAGTCGTGGCTATATTGGCTTTAAAAGAAGCTCGCCTTTCTCTTGGGCTCCCAGTGGTACAGCTAACTTGATCCATGAACCATGAAAATGCCATGTTCTTTCAGATAGCAATGCAAGGACTCTGTTCTTAATTGCTCACAACAGGAGTCAATCACCCATGCAGCAACTGGAGCTTAGCAGATGATTTAACTCTCAGGGTGAAAGTTTCAGGTTGTGCGTGGAGTTTGACCAAAACAGACGCGTTTCTCAGTTACACGCGATTCTAACCTCGAACTTAAGTCTGTTTTTGCATGATATCGACTCTAAGAAGGAGCAGGCCAGCGCCACTGTCAGTTTGTTGTAACCACAATATTTCACCCTGAAATTCAAATTAAATACACAAAAAAAAGGGAATTCCATTCAAGGGGAATTTTAAATATATTAATATGACATTATGAAATAATTAAGCGCGTTTTCCCTGTTGAGACCATGGAAAGTTTTTTTTTTCATTTTTTCATGCCCACGGAGGAGCTCGGACACAATGCTTAATCGGTGCTTAATTCTTGTCCTAATCAGAGACAATGCTTATCTCGATGACTGATTTTTATAGGGATATAATTATGAAATGCTACTTAAAGTGAGCTGTATCCCTGTGAGTGCTTGTCTTTAAAGGGGGTGGTCTACACACAATTGAAAAACCCCTTCTCCTACACCTTTACTCTAGGAAAATCTGGCAACCCCAGAGGTGTAAACTGCACTTAGGTAATTTTAATCATTTGAATGGGCCACCCAGAAATTCAAGTTAAGCACCTGCATAAGCCGAGTCTGAATACGGGGAACTTTCCCCGCAAAAATATTGACGTATCTTTTGAACGTAAGTTGCTGACTTAAGTTGCCAACTCTGAATACGGTCCATAGTCACAACGGAGACTAGAGAATTTCATTTTATGACACCCCATAAACTACATCAACCCATGCTCTCTCAAATTAGTGTTTTTTCATACACAAATGTATTTGACAGAGAGACGTTTGTCTGTATACGGCCACATTGATGTAACCAGTGGAACTTTGCCCACCTATAATGGATTCACTCATCAGGACCTACAGTCCAAAACCAAACTCTTCTTACTTGTGGCTCCGCTATTATGAAACGCACTGCCCAACTTCCTTTGCTCTGCAGATTCCCTCACAATGCCAAGAAATGTCTGAAGATGAAGCTCTCCTAAGACCTTGTTCTTCCTACAACTATCTTGCACTTGCTCTGGTCAGTTGGTGGAAACATATTTCTGTAGCACTTGTATTGCTGTTGAGTCCTACAGCTAGATGCCTGGATTGTGTACTGCCTCACTTGAAAGTCACTTTGGATAAAAGCATCAGCCAAATGAATAAATGTAAATGTTAATACAGCGGAAAACTCATAAAAGTCTCAGTTCCCATTATGTTTCCTCTTGCTCTCTCTGTCTCTCCCCCCATCAATAATAGATCTTTAAAGGTCCTTATAAAGTGGTCTGCTCCACCATTTGAAGTATTTAAGATGTGGTTTTAGAGTGTTTTGTGTGGCTGAAACTCCAGCTAAATTATCTTGAGATAACTTCCTGCCATCGCTCTCTCATGCTGAAGTTTTATTAGCTTCCCCTGTCTCCCTAACTCATTTATATATATATATATATATAGGTAGATGTAGTGAAAATCAGAGAAACAGGACATTTCAGACAAAAGTATTATTGGTCTTCTGATGGTGTGGTCACTTATGGTCTGCCTGATCGTGCTTTGGATACAACTGATCCAGTTTTGGCAAAGCATTTTAGAGTGCCATACAGTGGCAATGAAAAACTCCCACTGTATATATATATATATATATATATATATATATATGTATATATACTTTATATATTCCTTTTGCTGAAGCTGTCCACAATGAGAACTGCTCTGCTCTGTGTAAAGTCTTTGATTACAGACTACTAAACGTGACTAATAAATGGTCTTGAATCCTCTAGATGTCATTAAAATAGTCCTTCTTTTTTATTTTAGGAGACAGACCTTCTGGACATTGCTTATATCAAGGATGCTAGAACGGGGAAATATTCCAGGACACCTAAGGTAAGCTGAAATTTTAAACTTGTGTGGTTCAAACTAAGTTTGTGAGTCTCAACAGAATCTTAAATCTATACAAACATCAACTTTGCTGCTTTCCTGATGAAAATGCCTTAAGATTTTTGAAGGTCAACAGACCTCTTTGACTGTGGAACAGATATCCATGTAAATAATATCTAGACAGGAACATGTTGATAAAACCCACAGCTCTCCTCTGCTGTACTTGCCAGGACATTTTTACAAGTTCCACAAATTCATTCTCAACAGCAGAGTTCTGGTGAACCATGGTAAAGTTCAACATTGTGATTTACAAAGACAGATCCTTTTTAAACAGATTAATCCTAAGAAAATAAACAAGCTACACCTATGGTATGTGGTGTGATGAATGTTGTTGGAGCGAACATAGTTATAGTTATTATCGGTTATTAACACTAAAACAGAAATCTGTTTCTGGACCAACCGTTTTTCCCCACTGATCAATAGAATGGTACAGGGTATCTCAAAACCTCATAGCAGAACAGAACAGATCAAATAGAGAGGCTCGAACTTGAATAGCGTGTTATCTGTATTGAAAGGACTTCTGAACTCATTAAATTTGAATGTGGACGTATTGCAGTGGAGAGCAGAGGCCTGGGAGCTGAGGTGCTATTCATGTTGAAGACCATTATGAGAACGGGCCAGTGCTGCATACAAGATGAAACCAGACACAGGCAGAATAAGCAGCAATAATGTCCCAGTCCCAGTGCAGCTCTCAAAAAGAGAGCTGGCAAAACACAAAAAGCTTTCTATGGCATGATTTCATTATTCTGTATAGGCAAAAGCTGTGCTCCATTTCTCATGCAACATTCCTGCTATGAAACAGTATGAGAGGATGGACTTCTGCTGAGCATTGACTGAGCCCAGCAGGCAGAATTGCTAGAGGCAAGCATGCTCAAACGACCAGAGACTCAGACATGCCAAATGACTAACAGTATCCATAAACGCGCCCTAATCCCTTTACAAAAATCAGTGAGCCTCAACTAAACATAGTTTTAAACATAGTGTCAGGGGATGGGCCACAGCTTAACTAAGAGTATTATAGTCATCCTAGAGAGCAATGCCCATGTAAGCAGAATGCATAAAGTATTCTGTTAGTCTAGAGATTAACTAGTGAGACATCTAAAGACAATGATTTTTCACGCACAAATATAGATTGTATTGCATGTGAACCCTGAGCTCCCACATGATTTCCTGTCCTTCTTTCGCACCTCATCAAAGTCTCTTTTAGACCCCATTAAACTAGACTTTGCATCTCCGTACCACAACCAGCCTGTGGTTGTGTCCAAGTAAATTAATACTCATGCCGGAGACAAGAACTTCATTTTGACTGAACCTCAGGAGCAGCACCGCATCAATGTCCCGATAGGAGTGCACAATAGTGCTTTTCAAATACCTCTTCTTCTTGGATGCCTGAATTAAAAAAAAAAAAAAAAAAAGCAGGTAGGGGTGGATGATATGGCAAAAATATATCACTATTCACAATTTGTATCAGGATTTTTAGATTTGCTAGAAAAGTGCGAGCAGTCCAGTCAGCTACTTGTTACTGTGCATAATAATGGAGTTGGTCAGTGTTATAGGAGTACTGACAATACGCTCAGAAAAGCATGTTGTGACATAATGTACAGCAATATCGATATCATATTGTGATATTGCCCAGCCCGGGCTCTAAGTTTTTAAGATGGTCTAGTGCAGTTTATTAAAGTATATTTAAAGACTCAGTGAATTAGGGGAATAGCGAGTATGCAAGTCCTTTCTGTCCTGAGTCTTGTCCATGGTAGGTATGTTGATTAGTATATGTCCTCCCGCTTATATTTAATGGTGATTATATATTTTTCCCTTATGAGACAACAGCTGCTGCATACCCTTTAAATTATTTATCCTAGTACGTGTCAGGTAAACAAAACAGTGGTGAAATAACTGTCTGGCTGTGTGTTTGTCTTTTTTGAATTTCCATGCTTGTTATGTTTGTGCCCTTGACTATATTTGTTGGTGTGTCTGTCTAGGTGTTACCTTGTCTAACCTTGTGCTTAGATTTACTGCCAGTATGTTTCTTAGACCTGCAGCCTTTTGGCAACATTCTTGGTCTTGCATTAATGTGTACAGAAAGTGCTGTATTTTCCCCCAATTTATTTATTTCACTTTGTGTCAAAGTCTCCTTGACTGTTCATGATACTTAGACAGACTACTGTTTTTTTTTTCATTCAATTTATCTCTTTATCTTTTATGCATGCTCATAAAAGGCATATAAATCAGCAGCTAAATGCAGCCGTGGAGGTTCTATAAAACGAGGAATTGGATACCTAACCTCAAATCAAAATTAGTTTATGTTACATGCAGACATGTGTGATTTAAAAAGAAGAAAGGCAGTTCAACAATAATAGTGTAATACTCTTATGTGTTAAGTAGGATGCTTGCAGCTGAGGCCTGCTATTACATACTGTAGTGCTTAACTTGCACACATGGATTCAGATTAGTATATTCAATGCTCTTCTCATCATTGCTTGCCTTAGTATGAAACATTTCAAAAGAAATACAAAGTTTCAGCATTCCTCAATGCAGCATATGAAAAATAGGTTGAATCTGTCATAAATTAAGTTGTGGTTTGAGCGTATAGTATTTACATTGCAATGTGCAGCATTTCCCATATGGCTCATGCACAGAAATGATCATGTGACAAGTACAAGGTTTTGGAAATTTGGGAAACAAAAACAGAACAATATGCCAATAGCTGATTCACTGAACCGTGCTGGAAGTCTAATAAATTATTTATTCTAATCACTTGTGACTCATGATTATGAGAGATTTCCATAAGCACTAGATAGGGAGCAATTATTAGAAAGGGTTTAAAGCTAAAAGAAATGAAATCTGTTTTATAGACATGTTATTTTATGCCGGGCTGATATACCAGAGGTGAAAGAGAGAGAAAGCGATTACTCATTTCAAAAGCGACTCTACGTTGTAAATTACGACATGGTAACATTGGATAAAAATATTGCATTGAAGAGGTTGGTGCAGAGTGATGATTAGCATGCTTATGTGGACAGCTCATTTTCTCCCGGCAGTCAATCAGTTGAATTGCACCTTATCTGTGTCAGACCGAGCACCCAGACTCGCTCTAATGTCTTATCAAAGGAGAAAACTGGGAGCTCAGTGACAGAGGATGTAGCAGGACACCAGAAATGGCTCCTCACCATGCTTATCTGAATGAAAATCTACACAGTCCACACAACACAGTAGACCACTGTCCAGGCCACACTCTCTTCCCTAGGTTCTGCTTTCTTGTTAGCGATGGTGTTACTTTAGAAAGGCTTGGTCCTGCTGCTGACATAGAAATTGGGAGAAGTTTGGGTCGCTACACCTGTTCCCTTGTGCTTTTTTTTTTACCTCATGTAGATGCAGTGGATGGGATGGTGCTTTTGTGTTATGCACAAAATAAGGATAGACATTGACTTTCTGAGGCCCGTTCTATTTCATGATGTATTTTAGGTTTTGTAAGTGGTGAGAGTTTTGTCATCTTTCAAGAGCCGTCCTTAAAGTACATGTTCTCTACTTGAGTTCTAACTTTTTCATAGATGTCGCAAAGTCTATCATAAAGTCCTGTCATAATTGTCAATCACGTAATGTCAAGTAATTTATTTTGCTTATATAATTACCAGCACATTCATAGTGTAATATGTCCTGAGTAAAAATAACCTTACTATTAATATTTTGTATAAATCTTTAATCATATGATGGGTTGGATGCCATAAGGATTACTGTGTCGGAGTATGTTTTAGGAATATTTCTACTTTACTCAAATATAAATGTTCCTGTCAACTTTAACCCTTACTTACGTCACTACAGTTTTAAAAAAAAAAAGAAAAAAAAGAAAAGCAAATGGCTACTTTTACTCCCATAATTTTACCCAGACAACTTTGTTACTTACCAATATTAACCATTTTATGTCACCCATTCTTATTTGGATTTGACCGTTATTTGTTCGCTGTCCAGTCACCAAAACAACTCTTCAGATCTGCTTTCACGGGTTTATTAAAAAGCATATTGTGTTTGTCTTTATTGTTAATAGTTTAATTTTAAGCTGCTTTTTCTCTATTTTTGATACCCAACTACTTTTGATACTTCAGAACATATAATATCATATACTTTAAAACTTGTACTTGCAGTTTTCTCGTCGTTACTTTAATTTTTACTAGAATTATTCCCACTAAGGTATCTTTTACTCAAGTATGTCTATTGGGTATTTACTACAGAACACCAACTATACATAGAAATACATAGATTCTCTTGCATACTAATTACTAATTAAATCTTTGCATTAGCTTTTGATAACTTTTTTTAAGCCACAAAGCATTTATTGTGCCCGAGAAAGGGGGCGTGTGGAGCGTGTAGGGGGCGTGTTGAGCGTGTAGTGTTGAGCGTGTAGGGGGCGTGTTTAGGGCTGTGATGGTAATTTTTAGTTAAGACCCTTAAAATCACTGTAGAACATAATTTACAGCCTAAACAGGCTTATGTATGCGTGTGATAATCTGTTTTTGCCTGTCCTGTTGTTAAAGAACTAAATGTTCCGGGACCTCATACAGACTTGTATCTCTTCTTGAACTGATATGTTTAGCCACAACAACTTGTTTGCGTGACGAAAAGCATCTGAACTATGTCTCAGCCTCGAGCTGGGGTGAATCAAAATACAGTCAAAATAAAGAGGAGTAGAAACTGCGACAGTCAGCAGTTTGGGCGATCCTTCTTTGGGCTGCTCAGAGGAGCGGTTTCAGCCGGGAGTGGGTCACGCGGGCTCAGTCCTGCTAAGACCTTGAGCCACTGTGATATAAACACACTGCACTTTCTGTTTCGGAGAGACATTCTGGGTACTGTTCTCCATACTGAGGTATCTAATAAATCTTTTTAGTGAATTAATAATGCTCTTGCATTCTTTTTGAATACTTTAGAATTTCCACGACAGGGCGTGTTGAGTGTGTCGGGGGCCATGTTGAGTGTGTACGGGGGCCATGTTGAGTGTGTAGGGGGCTATGTTGAGTGTGGACTCACTTGGGCCGGCGGAAGATGTGTCCGTACTGGGTGCAGGCGAGCCCCACAGTGGGCGTGTACACGATGGGCATCAGAGCCTCAATGTCCTCCATTAACACTCGATAGAACAGACGCTCGTTACGCTCCTGAATCCCCATCAGGTAGATATACCTGCACACACACACACACACACGGTCACGTATGTTGACCTCTCATTTGCATACTGCCGGTGGGTTGGTCCAGCTTGTGCCTATTTTTTTGCATTAATTATTTTCTGTGGTGAACAAACATGAATAAACATGTTGCTATGGACACTGGAACCATGAATATAACCACAAACACCAATATGCAAACAACACTTCCTGTCTCTGCTGATAACAGCAGGAGCAGTCTCCGTCTCTCTCTCTCTCTCACACACACACACACACACACACACACACGCACACGCTCTGAGGGTGAGGTGATAAATCAGTGTGATAATGAGATCTGGAATAGTGATACTATTGTGCTATTCTGGCATACACAATGACATCACAGAGCAGAGAGCATGATGGGTAATGGAGATATGAATTGTTCATACTGTAATAGCGAGCACATGCAGGAAAAGTGCCTTACCCTCTCAAGGGTATTTAGTGGTGAGCATAGAGGATAATGGGTAACAAAAATCAAAAAGTGCAGGAAACGGGCAATCTCAAGGGTGCATGTAGGGAATGTGTTTCAGTCTGTGCCCTACATGTTCCGTACCCTGCTTAAGGGTGCAAGTAGGGAAAGCGTGCAGTCTGCTCCCTACATGAGCCCTACCTTGCTCATGGGTACGCATCTAGAGTAAATACATGTGCCCTACATGTGCCATATGCAGAGAGGATAATGGGTAATAAGAACAAACATGATTAAATTCTTCATTCCTTTTAACTGACATCAAATAAAGAAGTGTTCTACAACGGGTAATGTAAGCAAGAGGACGACGGGTAAGGGAAGGGAGAGGACAACGACGGGTAAGGGAAGGGAGAGGACGACCGGACGATGACGAGTAAGGGAAGTGAGAAGACGACAACAGGTAAGGGAAGCGAGAGGATGACCGGACGGCCACGGGTAAGGGAAGCGAGAGGATGACCGGACGGCCACGGGTAAGGGAAGCGAGAGGACGGCCACGGGTAAGGGAAGCGAGAGGACGGCCACGGGTAAGGGAAACGAGAGGATGACCGGACGACCACGGGTAAGGGAAGCGAGAGGACGGCCACGGGTAAGGGAAGCGAGAGGACGGCCGGACGACCACGGGTAAGGGAAGCGAGAGGATGGCCACGGGTAAGGGAAGCGAGAGGACGGCCACGGGTAAGGACGGCCACGGGTAAGGGAAGCGGGTAAGGGAAGCGAGAGGACGGCCACGGGTTAAGGGAAGTGAGAGGACGGCCAAAGCGAGAGGACGGCCACGGGTAAGGGAAGCGAGAGGACGGACGGCCACGGGTAAGGGAAGCGGGTAAGGGAAGCGAGAGGACGGCCACAAGTTCAAGTTCAAGTAGGTTTTTATTGTCATTTCTCCATATACCACGTATACATTGAAATGAAATGTCGTTTCTA
>JAOUQW010000032.1:571597-593030 GCA_028565825.1 Olivaichthys viedmensis | reverse complement strand
ACATACATCAAACAGGTAGCTTACACACAAAACACTTCGACGTGACTAACAATCAAAGACAAACTGGGCTGGGACACTGGAGAATTCACGTAAATCAAGCCAACACTTGATTTAGAGGGACAACACTTTATATCATCTTATACCACAGTCCTGTTGAATTCTTGATTCTGATTGGTCAGAGGGTGTTATAACTGCACGGCTCTGACTCTGAAATGAGGGTCGGCTGCAAGTAGGGTTGCCACCCATTCCTTATAACATGGAATCTTTTTGTAATTAAGAGCAAAATGTTGCGTTTCTTATTAAATCAATATGAAACGCCCTTTGTTCCGCATTTCCTTACTTAAAAAATTTGAATTACTAAATATAAAAAAAATATTTTTCATAAATTACTAGCTAGTAGAGCAAAGTTTGTTAGGGAAGGACTCTCTCTCCCTCCGAGTCTGTGTGTGTGCGTTCGTGTGTGTGTGTTGCCTAGTTACACAGACGTTATACTCAACCAGCTTGACACAACACAGCAAGAAAACTGAATGGCCTCCGTTTATTATAATAGGGACGCATGTGCTTATGTTTTGGTCGTGTTTTAGGTTAAATCACCTCGCAACTCGCCTGTTTGAAGTAAGATCGTTTCCTGTATGATTACTGAATACAATTATAATGATAAATCCATTTCAGCAATGCAATAGTAGATTTTCCTCCACAGAGGATTTAAATGGCCGCCTTTCACACACTACCCGCAGTAGCAGTTTTCCACCTCAGGAAAGTTTTCAGGACAGAGGAGTTTGTGCTTTGTTTTATCAGTAACATGACAAGCTGCATTTTTTGTATTATTAACTTCAGGAGAGAGAAAGAAAAACGAGAGAGGCTGGTAAGGGAACGACTGTTTATAGCTGTTATAACGTAAGTTGTGTTGCGGACGTTTCACGACATTGTAGCTATAAACGGATAAAAAGTGTGTTGTGTCTTTCTTTAATACATAAAAAAGTGTAATCATTGGCAAATTGCTGTGGTATAAGCAGAATAAAACACTTCGGGACGTGCTGGAAAATTCGGGGTTTGCATCGGGGCTGCATCACACCACCCCGTCGTGCACGCTCCTTACATATTCTAATTCAGCATCACATATCATACATTCTTTGCATTTCTAGCAAATTGTCTCCAGCAAATAAGATGAAAGCCTTGTCCTTCATTTTAGTTTGATTTTCAACGAATTCAGCATAGCACCTCAAATTATGATGCCACGCTGTCCCTCTAAAGCATTTTCTCTTGAAATTGCCTGTAGGTTCTAGCTTATTAGAGCCAGTCCACCTCCGCTATTATTCCATCTATTTTCAGCACACCGTGTTTCACATGAAGAGAGTTACCCGTGAGATGGTTGATCTATTATATTGGTGTAATGATGGCAGTGGCATGACCTTTGACCTTTTCCCACTCCTCCATCAAGCTCAGTGAAGCAAAACAGCCAGCCATTGGCTTGATTGAATTCCAGTCATAAATCTCACAGTAGAGAAAGAGAGAATAGGCGCACAGTGCTTTATCTCCTAGAAACGGCCACGCTGCCGGGAGCAATTCTGACCAAATCAAAAGCAGCACGTTGTTGCTCTTGTGCTCTATTTCAGCTTGGGCTCCTCGAAATCTGGCCCTTACTAGTCTTACTGATCTGCCCTCACCATTTTTAGACTTATTTACTGGGGAGAAATCTCTGGGGAGAAGGAAAGAAAAGGGAAGAAGTCTGTATTGATTATATATTAAAAAATGTAACAAATGAATATATAAATAAAACTATTTGTTAGTTTTTGGAAGCTTTTAATTGTGCTGTAATGGTAAGGCATTAGCATTACAGAGTGGTGCTGTTTAGTGATAGACAATAGAGCCACAGGACTCTCAGCTCTATCCATGTTAATGTATAATGTTAATGAATATCTGTATTTCTGAGTGCAGAAAATGCCATGTTGGATTTTTTTCTTGGGCATTTAGATGTCTCAGAATTCTGCTGCCTTCTTTTGTATTTCAAAAATAGCTTGCAGGGATCTTTGTTCTGAGCTGCCATAGCAATTGCGTCCACGTTTTCTTTTCCCCATATGAGCCAGATTGGGTAGTTTTCTTCACAGGATTTAAGTTGAGTGAAAAGGCGAACACACTCCCCACTGTGAGCCAGAGCAGAGTCATTTGTTTGACATTTCTGCTGTATGTTAAAAAAAATTGGGAGAAAAACAATATATTATAGATTATAGCCTCACAGTCCAAATTGTGTTAGTCAGAGCTCTTTGCTAAATCTGCTAAATTGAGGGAATGGCACCAGCTTTTTACATAGATTTGAATGTGGAATTGAGAATGAGAGCCCTTACCGTCCAAGATCCAATTTATCTTCTGCACTCTAAATCTTTAAATACTCCATGTACAACTATTGCATGTGGAAATCTGAACACTAGGTAGTTTTTTTTATATGGACCAATGATGGAGCTCACTCAGGATGCAGGTGATGCAAATCATACTATTTACATCTATATAAATACAAATATTTGAATCATTCTAGTTGCATTCATTAAAAAAATTAAATAAATCCTTGTGCATTTGATCACTTCTAACTATTGATCTACAAATGGGCCTGTTTGTGCACATTTGCACATATTCTAGAGCTTGTTGTCTATACCTTTGCTTCTCAATTTTAGATGGTAGATCGTAGTTTTTTGTGCTCATCTGACAGAAAATGTGCACTATTGCTTTGTACTTAGTCTCATAGTCCCCAGAGAAGCTCTGTGATCACTCTAGCACATAGGCTGATACAGAGACTCTCATCAGACACTAGTTTATGACACACAGATGTCCTATTAAGGCAGTTTCAAGGCAGTTCATATGTGTGAAGCTGGCATAGCACTTACTCTCTCAGAACAGAAGGCTCTCACTTTCTGCAGGAAACCTCTTGATTATGAGAGCTAATAAATATGAGTAAGATGTTGAAATCAAGTCATCAAACATTATCACTGTAAGTCAGAAGACGTTCTCACTAAGTGTAAACCATGAAAAAAGTTAGTGCAGTTTTTCAACAAGGTTTCTATTGTACCTGATACCAATGAATACAAATTGATTTTCACAAAATTCCCGGCCTTACAAAACTATTATTTTTTAAGTCAAAGGGTTTAGAACATTGGTTGGATATCCTTACACTTTTCTTCGGGGTGACCCTCTGGGGGAACCCTGAAAGGTTCTATGTAGAATCCTTAACTATCCAAAGAACCTCTGAGGAACCGTTTTTATTAAGAGTGAAGTATATGTAATAGAAAGATAGTTTCATTAGCGTCTTCCTCTCCTATGAGATGCTTGTCAGTCCTCAGTCTCACTTCTCGCTGGCAGTTCAGGACTGGTCATGACATGTATCACAGTCCAAAACAGATGGTAAAACTAAAGTTATTGTTTATTTTCACATCCATTTCCAACTTTTCCTTTAAAAGGTTACTGTTTATACAGGAAGTGCATTTAATATCCATCCTCAGTAGTAAATAGAGTTTAAGCAGCATAAGTTGTCCTCTTTATTATGATATTATCCAGGTCTTGCATGTGATTCTGTATCCGTTTCCTGTTTTTACCCATTTATTCCTGGAAGAATTTCTCAAATAAACTTTAGTCGTGTCCAAAATCATTCAAACTATCTCCTGAGGCTGGAGTTTGTAACACATCTCAATAAGTATTTGGATCTGTGTTATTTTTTGCTGAGTGGAAACAGGAAGAAATGTGTTCTAGTTTTAGCTGTCAACAGCGCCACTGCATAAATGATTTATCTCCTACAGTTACTCCTACAGATATGGAATAGCCATCAGGTAGCCACTTTAGGGGACACTTTATGTCATTGCATTCTGGGATCTTGGCAGTGGGTCAGTGTACAACAAAGCAGCTATTGTGAAGCCTGCGGCTGTTTTCCTGCAACTATCTGCAACTTCAGGAATTATTGTCCTGCAGAGGTTTGTGGCCTCATCCAAGAAAACGGGGAGCCATCTTTGTGGGAATGAAAGAAAATATACTCAGCATTGCAGGACAATGGACTTTGCATATTGGACCCTTTCAGTACAAGCAACCATATAACAAGATGGATTTTACGGAGTTTCATGCTGAATGTATTTTCTCCAAAAGCATTTTTAGATCACACTTGACTCACTTCGGAAAAGTGTTTGGTTGAGCACAAAGGTACTGAATGTATTTTTTTTTAAATCAGATGATTGCATTATTGTAGAACAGGCAGGGTGAGATTCTTTTCACTTTTTTGCCTTTTTAAAATATACTTCTCTACTTTCTCTATTTGAAATATAGAGAAAAAACTGAATATTAATATAACGTACATCAAGATGACAGACAGCAACATAACTACAAATTTTGTAAATACATAATTTACGAAAAAAATATCCTACAATACAAAAGTTTTCTTTTTAGTGAGCCAATTCCCTATAGATTTGTGGTGAGATTTGCTGTGATTGTTGAGCCTTTTTGAGAGTTAAACCTGCAGATTCACTCTACTCAATTTCAGAGTGAAATGATACTGATTAGACAAACCAAAACCTCAAGATTATTTTTTTTACACAACTACATTAAACAGCATAGGCGCTTTATGAGGCGTTTTATTAATTTTGCTTAAAAACTCATAGGTCATTTGGTTCTGTATTCTGTAAAATGTTCTGATGGATGGTTTATTTTGAATGTCTAGAATAAACAGGGTTATGACTTGGCATAGGACCATCTTGCTCTCTGTAGGAGTTGTTCAGGCAGTGAACAGTATTCTGAGGACTGAGTCCAGCATTAGCCACTGCTGACACTGCAGGGTTAATGATCAGTCAGCGCAATGTCCTTCTATCATGCTATCATCCTGTATGGAGGTGGCATTTGTCCATAATCCCCTCTGCTGGTATCCATTTTCTCACCTCAACCTTTTCTAACTCTTTTTTTTCCTACCCTCGCCCCCTCTTAAGCCTTCCCCCATGTATTGTTCTGTCATTGTATGACACCGGAGAGGACACTATTTTTTCTCACACGTTAGCAAGGATTGGTGCCAAGATTCATTACTAGCGCAAAGGTTTTCTGCAGTGCTTGTATGCACATATGGGGCACTGTCACAGTGTGCATTCCCTCTAGCATAATCACACTCAGGTTTTCCTCTAAAGCTATATTTTTATGTACCACACTGAATTCAGCCTGATCCTCTACCTGTAGCTTAGAGATGATTATGCTCAGTGAAGCTCTTCTATGTACAATGTCCTGCAGAGAAGCCTATATCAGGCATGTAACATATTTTTAAAAAAGAAAAAAATTGTTTTTAAAGACCATAACATTTTGAATAGTAAATTTCTTGATATGGCAGTTCCACTGAAAAGCCATTTGGCAACAGAAAAAGGCACAGAAGCACCTACACATCTATCCTTATAATGTAAACCTACATTTGCATATTGGGACATGATTGGCTCTTATATTTTCAAGACACAATAACAGTTGCAGGTCACATGCTTAATAGTAACTCAGTTTTTCCAGTGACATTTTCAGTTCCCCCCATTTTTTAAAAGAACAAGGCCAAACCTCTGCAGTAACAATTTTTACACCTTGACCAGTTTGTGCACTTAAATTAATTATCCCAAAAGGGTTTTATCATTCTTATCATGGAAATAAAAACGGATTGCTTTCAAGTGCCAAGGCCACATTTTCAACAATGGATCTGTTCTCTAGTTGCTCTCTAGTTGTGTGCCTAGTAAACAGATACACTTTCCTTTTGGACAACAAGTCATTTATTTCCCTTCTGATGAGAAAATAATTTTCCACTTGCAGTCTTTTGTCTAGACACAAATGGAGATCTGCTGAAATGGAACAGTGCAGTTTATGTAATTTTCCCTTTACCATTTGATCATTCAGGGGAAGATGAAAATGTTACAGTGATGATTTTCAAAGGTCCAGAGTCCTCACCAGCCTTATAGTCCAGAGATGTGTCATGAGTATATACACCTTATAGACCAGTAGATACCTTTGTGTTGGATGTATGATGACAGCACTGACATTCAGGATGATTTAAAGATACAGCTGTGATTTTGGTAAAATTCTGTCAGCTTGATTCAGTATTTCAAATGGGTAGCATATTCACTCTTTTTATCACTCTCCGAGAAGGATGTCTGTAATTTTCATGTCAAACACAAGTTTTAGTCTGGTATGGTTCACTAAATTATTTGACTAGCGGTGTGTCTACAGCGGACGCCCAGACAAAGCTGCTTATCAGAAGAGATATCTGCTGTAATAAACAAAATGTAATGGATCTGTATTTTGTCAGAATTAGGCATGCATCAGAGACATAAAAAGTATAAAGTTATCATTATGATACTAATATAGTATAGTACAACAGCTAAAAAAACAAAACAAAAAAAAAGCAATTTATATGCAAACAGGATTTTCAGATGTATTTAAATGTCATATGAAGGTTTCTCAGACAGCTTAAAATTGCTTTGCCTCAGTTACTGGTAATGCTCTTATGGATCTTATTACTCTATATGTTAGTTACATTATTATTGAATAATTGTATCACTTTCAGAACAAAACACCTGCAAAATATAAGCCTGCAAAAACTGGCAACATAGAACTACTGTAAGTGACGGTATATGACAGCATAATAATTAGGTAGATTATACATTGTGTTTTTGCATTCCACTTTATCTTCCACTTTATCAGTTACTATACTGAAGTTAATATAATAATTAACATTATTGCTAAGCCTTGCTTTTACTGTCAAAATACCAACTTGTGTCTGTGGTTGTAGGACGCGGCCATGCGTGTTCCTTGATACCTCAGGTTTCCTGACGCTGCCCTCCGTTTAATTAAACGCTCTAAATGAAGGATGAGAATGAGTGATTGTTAAGCCATCAGTGCCTCCACGCTTGCTCCTTGGTCAGTGAAGCATTAGCTGAAAGCTGACCAATAAAGATCTGACCTTTTCCGCAGTGCTGCAGGAACCCATCTGTGTGCTCTGTGATGGCTGCTGCTGCTCGCCGATTATCGCCACACTGCATAAAGAGCAGGGCAAATTGTTATCAAATGGCATTCAACAAAGACAGATATCCTACAGCTACAATGCTCTAATGTTTGCTCACATAAGGCTTGTCATTTAGACAAGTTTACAGAGTATGAATAATTAGAGAATATCTTTTTTTCTGTACTCCCTTTGAATACCTGTGGCTGACATGGCTTGGGACAAATATTGTGAAATATGTCATTTTCAATGCACTGACTGACACAATGGTCCTTACTAACGATGGACCTCAAATTATTTATATTGATCCAAAGATTGATGTATTAAAATACTGTACTGATATCTTCTGTAAACTGACAAAACTGAAAATTGTATCTGAAAAGGACTTGTGTCACAGTAATAAAGATGCTTTTCATCAGTATACTAAAGCCCAAGCTTTTGAAGCTTTTTTTGCCTAATAGACATAAAAAAACATTTTGTTGTATCACATTGAAAGCAGAAGCAATGGTGTCTTGGATGTGTCTGTTCAAAACAGGGCACAAAGTGATGGATAGATTTGGAAGATCTTGTGTAATTTAGCTCTAAAATACCTTCTGATCGGGGCTTTAAATGTCACGTTGGTGCAGCTGGAAAAATCTCAGCTGATTTTAGTGATTTTCTTCCCGAGGTTCCTGTGTTGTAGTTACTTTGGGTAGTTAACTATAAAAGTCAGTGGGTGGCAATTTCATAGGGTCTGTGCACTATTAATGGGTTGGATTCAAGTTAGTAAAAACATATTTGGAGAAAAAAATGGAAGGATCTGGATTTAAGATGTTTGTTGAATAAGACTCTTTTATTATTATGACTTTGGCTTCTAAAAGGCCAAAGCCATCTTTTATACAGATATATCAAATTATTCCAAAGATTTGCAAACTTTTTTTTACAACTGTAAAAGTATGCGTATAAAAAGAGTATTTTTATATAGAGTCTATATAATGACTATATCGTTTTATGAAACTACATTTATTTCTGTCTGTTTTGATTGTGTCTTTGAAGAACGTTTCAGATCAGTACTTCATTCCAAGCCTCTGTGCTGACAGTAACAGTTATTGTGATTTATTAAAGACAGTTTACAAGAAACTACAAAGCTATTCCTTAGGAGTTTGTCTGCCTTTATTAGCTCTGGCTTGGCTTGCCATGTCATTTCGGAGCATTTGTGGAGCAGCCTGACAGTCATGGCTTCACTGGTTTTAATCGGACAAGGGTTTCCCTCTACTCCAGCTTTAACCTCTTATGCTTAGGGTATTTTTTCATTCAAATTTATATGCTCTAGAAATGATTGATTTGAATGGAAAGAGGGGCATTTCAGCTTTCATGACACCCCGCCCTATATATCTTATGAAATATTAAAGTTACGAGAGTAAAGAATGAAAGTCTGGAATCACTGGTAGTTTCTTGCTGCTTAAAAGGTTAATGATTTCACAGTAAATGCTAGTCTATAAAACATGCCTGGCTAAGCAGTGGGATCTGCTGGAGGGACTGGGTCCAAAATCAGAAACGGATCGTGAGCTTTTACCAAAATCTGTGCTCTCCTATTCCCTGACGGCTTGTAATAACTTCCTGTAATTCTTTGGACGTCCTTGTATTCCACTCTATTTCACCTCTAAATTTAATAACAGGATGTAAATTATGGAAATGTATGAGCAAACAGCCATAGAAGACTCTGAACTGGTGGCGCCTGGTGCAAATGAGGAAGCACAGCATTTAGTGGTAGTATAAAGTTAGGATTCCTTAATGACAAGGAATCAAATTGTTTCTTAAATATATAGTATTTTTGTAACCTTGTTTAGTACATAGAGTACAATTTTATACACATTATTCACACTACTTATATCAGACGTTTGACTGAATGACATTCACTATATACTTAAGCACATTAATATACACAAAGATGCATCGTTTTGTGTGTGACCTGTTTCTGAAGTAACTGAGTAAGCAATTTGTATAAGAAAAGCAGAAAAATCTGCTGTGTTTAGGGTGAATAAGCACCAGTGATCATTGTCAACACTAAAGATCCCACGTCTGACTCTATGAAATGGGTCATTTCGGCTAATAATTACATTCATACACGTTTTGATGAACTGGCTGACCTTGTTACAGGGAGAAAGTCTCATGAAAGTCTCTTTCATGTACACCATTGGCCAAACGTTTGGCATCCACAGTAACTTTGTAAAAATAATAATGAAAGTTTAATTTTTTCAAGTAATAGCAGAGAATAATATGTTCATTATCACAGAACATTTGTACACTAGTTGTACTATTGCACTATCAACTGTTCATGTGTTAAAAAAATTAATTGCATGTGTTTTATCCCTGTAGGTTTGCAGTATGTACACACACATACACACACACACACACACACTCACACACACACTCACTCACACACTCACACACTCACACACACACTCACACACACTCTCACACACACTCACACACACACTCACACACACACACACACACACCTACATTGGGTAACTCAGAACACCGACAGTGAGACACCGGATCCTGCCGAGCTTAAAGTTTCTTTTGCCAGGGCTTTGAGGCAGACTATCAGCAGGCTCCACAATGCACCAGTACACTAATTAAATCTTGCTCCTGTAGCTGAAGCAGGCTTCAAAACTGAACAGTTTTTCTCAACCTTGCTGTCCCTCGCCTCCAAAAAGCACAGTCAGAGAAAGTTTAAATATTTTGCTCAGCCCTCATCTAATAACCACCACTGTGATATGCCATTTGGACAGTAATAAAATTCATAGACATGAGCAATCGAGCATGATGCCTCGGGCGTGCTCAGATATTTCCTCCCTTACCCCACAGTCAGACACAAATCAAAAGGAAAGAACTGCGTGAAATGCTAATGCTGAGGAATAAGCAGCACCCTTATTGCGCCTTTGAGCGGCACCGCACTGAATCATGCCTTCCTCAGCCACTAGCGATAAACACGTGTTATGATGTTTTTGTGGTTTTTGCACTTTGTGAGTTTTGGA
The DNA here is from genome assembly GCA_028565825.1 of Olivaichthys viedmensis. Classification (NCBI taxonomy): domain Eukaryota; kingdom Metazoa; phylum Chordata; class Actinopteri; order Siluriformes; family Diplomystidae; genus Olivaichthys; species Olivaichthys viedmensis. Next base: position 583,019 of record JAOUQW010000032.1, on the reverse strand, counting down.
ATTGTTGGCATGATCCTCTACTGAGCAACACCATTTATGGAAGCCACTCATTTCCTTTTTCTCTGATAAGTCCCCTCTAATTTTTCAGTCTGAAATGGATAGCAGCAATCTCAGCGTTTATAGTATACAATTATGTATGGTTGATTGCCATGTAAATTAGCAGTTTGTTCTTTATTGATTAGGATTTTAACACCATATATGTTAGGCTCATTTTTACATTCTGTCAAGCGGACAGATCAGAGGCTGAGGTTTTGCAGTATTGCTCTGCTGGAAATGTTTCGAGTATGCAAATAGAGCTTAGTCTGAAAAGTCCCTCTTCATCAGAACCCCTGCAATGCAACGCTGCTGGATATACCAAAGAGGTTTGAAGCTCTGTGTGCGACATTAGCCTTCTGAGACTGATTTACAGCCTAAATCAGCTTAGCAGTCACACTAATATCACAGTAGACCCATCCCAGGGTTAAGCAGTAGTACTGCCACCAAAGTGTTAAATCTCATTAACTAATGGCAAATCAGGAGACCCTCAGGATGACAAAAAGAAAAACAAAATAACCCCCTGCCTGCAGAAAGTTAATGCTAATAGAAGAGTGAGCCTTAAATCCGAAGTCTGATGTGTTTGGGTGGCTGAGGGCAGGTAGAGGACATTTATCACTGTGGCGCGGCACAGCACATCGACTCTCTTTGTTTGATTGAGTAAATTAGTGGGAGCTAATTTGCCTCTGCTGCTGAACCCTTTGCAGAGTTTTTTTGTTGTGTTGATTAACACAAGAACTATTGAGTATGCCCCATGGATGTTGGTCCAAGGTGGAAAAAAAAAAGAAAAGAAAACGAAATGTTATTCATTGCTTGTGCCAGAAAAACAAATTTCATGGCTATTTGGTATAGCTGTGTGTTTATGAATGCTTCTATTACTGTGTCATATTGGGTGGAGAAGCATTTAAATTCAAACGGTCAGTTCATTTCACAAGTAACAAGTCTGACATAACTCAATTCCAAACTCATCATTACTCTTATTAAAACAACCTTTACATTCATTACATACCACAATTTCAAAAGTAGGACTGGTGTCTGAAAGATGAGCCACAGATGACAAGTCAGATTATATGTGTCTAATGGTCTTAAATGATTCATATCATATGACAAGGCTGTAGCTGCATGTAGTTATTACGTTCCACACTGAGCAGTATAATATAGCCAGTGTATTAAGCCTATGGCAAAAATTAGTAGTACATTGAATATACTTAAAATGCTTAAGCATATTGCTTGATCTAAGAAATATGAATAGCATATTACTCTTGCCTGCTTATTTTAATCAACATGTATACTGATTATATTTTGGTAGGTAGTTTTGGTTATGTTGGTTGTAAAATGCACTGCCTCTTAAAAGCAATGTTTGTGCCTTTTTAAATAGCATTTGTTTTCTGATACCATGAAAGCTCTTCAGGGAAGACTACACTTTTTCCAGCGTCTAAATGTTCAGTCTGCAGTCACAGTTATGAAACTGATTATGTTCAGTTTACAGGCATTAATTTGTATTTCATGTATTTAGGATGATAAGAACGTTTAAAGATCAGACATAGGGTCTATAATGCCCTCATTATCATTTAGATGTGTTATACAGTTGAGTGCAAAAGTTTCCACCCCCTTGGTTTCTGGGTTAAAAAAAAAAAGACAAATGTGCCTCTATTTTACAGTTTATTTCCAAAACAGAATTCCATGTTAATTTAATGGTGTTTCCTATTCTAAAACTGGTATTGCATAGCCTATACATTACAGAAGTGGAGTCTAAGTCAGCAGTTATCTTATTAGTAAGCTCAAAAGTTTGCACCCCTATTGACATACTCTAGTTAATGTATTTGAATGTGCCTCGTTATGATGTCAACACATGTTTACCTTGTTACCTTTGTAAAGTTCAACCAGGCTCAAGCAGTTTGCTGTGAGCAGTTAATAGTCAGTGGGATCTGGAAAACAGCTATTATAAGACCTAAAACAGAAAATATTGACCTTTCACAGAACTGGAGAAGCGTATAAAAATATTTCAGTGTTCAGGGATACCATTATCAACCATAATTGAGAAATGGAAAAAACATAGACACAACCAAAAAGAGGAAGAATAATAACTGCAAAAAAACTCCCAGAGAGTTTAAAAAAACCCCCCCAAAACAAACAGCAGGAGACCTGAAAAAGTCCTTAAAGTCAAGTGGAATAAAAGTCCAAACTAAAGTCCACACACATTCAGAATTTTGTTTACTATTAATATCTTTCTGACCATTGTTTGTTCATTGTAATAATAAGGAAACATCTGTAAAACATAACTCACTTTAAATGTCTTGTTTGTTTCATCATTTTTGAGGAAAGGGTATACAAAGTTTTGCACCGTATATGTACAATCCAATTGGTGTTCTGTTCTTACAGGATGCTAAAGTGCGAGAGCAGCTTGGTGTGGCCGGTGTGGTGGGAAAGATTGAAAACAGAATGCTGACTGTGGCGACTGGTCCAGACATGGCCAACATCACCTACCTGAACTTCATGACCTTCCAAGATGAGGTGGCTAAGGTAAGCATTGCCTCTAAAATCAAGTTGCTATTTATTAATCAGAATTGGAATACATGTATCATGTAAACAAAGGGTTTTTGTTATAAATGTTTTCATTATTAAGGTTTTTTGGTACTTGTGTACAGTATATGGGCTTTGCAAGATTGGAAACGTTTTTGAAAAAAGAAAAAACAGAAAAACAGAAAATCAGAAACCCAGCACAGCTCATCAGCTTAAACGTGATATATATGCACATGGATCTTCATGCAGTGTATTGATACATACAAATTATTTAAAATACTTTTTTACACCTTTAATAATTAATGGGATGACAAAATCCACAATAAGAGAAAAATACAATTATTACAACCTGGTAGCAGGGCATTTTGGTTCATGGTAACAACTTAGAATCAAACAGCTTAGAATAATTTGCTGACTGAAAGGCATCCTGTTAAAGACTTCTTTAAGAATAATAGAGATTCTGCTTTGTGATTATTAATTGCATGTTGTCTAAAGTGTGTAGTTATGTTAAGGATGCAGCACTGTTATGTGTTAAACATACTTCAGACAAAAGCATGTTGTGGACCTTTACAAGCTTTATTTCTAAAATGTAGGAGTGGGCAGACGAGCTCTTCAGCTTGGCCTCCAACCTTCTGATCCAAAACATGTCCCGGGAGTCCTGTCTAGAAAAACTGTAAGTACCCTCTGCTATTGCAATATCTTGTGTTTCTTTCACCATTTTGATACCTGTCTGCTCTAATAGTCCCTCTGAAATGACCTGTTCATAATAAGGGTACTCTTGAGGCATGCAGTACGTGAGAAACGTGCGTTTTGACTGGATCTAAGGATTTCCCCACTGTATCACATTTATTAGTCACTTCAGTCACCACATCATCCTGTGGAACTATACTGATTCACTCATAATAATAAAAATACTATACAAGAGGAACTTCCATACTGGGCAGTAAAAGTTCATAAAGCAATACTTGGTCCAAAGAAATAGAGAAGGCTATGACTGTATATTCTATACTATACTGTACTATACTATACTATAGTGGCCCCAATGCCACTATAGTACTATTAGTTTTTTCCTCGGTGCTCTAGAAGTTTGGAAATAAAATGGCACAGTAACTGTTGGGGTTAAAGTGCTAATTCAACTTTCAGATGTGCAATTGAGACATTGCAGTCAACCCTAGAATTATTGGCACCCTTAATAAAAATTAGCAAAAATTAATCTAGAAAATGAATAACACAAAAAACACTGAGCCTCTTCCTGTAATGTCTAACAAGGTTGGATAATGTTTTGGACCACTCCTCTATGCAGAACATTTTAAGCTCCTTTATATTCTTAGATTTGCGAATGTGGACAGCCCTCTTCAATTCAGATCAGGTTTTCAATAGGGTTCAAATCCAGAGACTGAGATGGCCGCTCTAAAACATTGATTTTAATAAATGACAAAGGGATTTTATATGCGTGCAATCTCGTATTTGGTTAAAGGTAACGAGTTTCTAAAGACTGAGGGCAATTTAAAGTAAACAGAATATTTTTCAGGGATGACAGGCATTTATTTTAAATATTCATTATTCCTTTACCGCATATACCACATGTTTTTGAGAGAAAATATTATTTAAATTAGATTTAATTAGAAAATATTTTTAAAAGGTTTTATGAGAAGATTTTTGTCAGAGGAAACATAAGAAGTTTCTGCAATTGTTTGAGTAGATCTGAATCATTATGTGTAATGTTAATTTTATATTCCCATTCTCTTGAAGGGTGCCAATACTTCTGTTGTTGACTGTACATATGCAGCTTGTTTTAGGCCAACAGAAGTAGTAGTTTTAGTGGTAGTTTGACGTGCGGCAACCTTTTTAGACAGGTGTATCCTGTTCCGTTCATTTGCAGATTCAGTGCATTTACAACATAGGCGGTCTTAATTGTAGCCTTTGCTTTTGAAATATCTAGTTGTTGTCTGACAACACAAGGTCCAAAAGACTGCCAGTGTAAGTGATGATAATCAAAATAAATGGTAACACTTTACTGTAGGGCAGTGTTCAGAAGGCTACATGACACCTACATAAGCCCTTCATGAAAACTGACATAAACTGACATAAACATTTATAAACACTTATTCCAACAGGCGTCAGTTAAGTTGATAAAAGCAGTCTTTATGACAACTGACGCCTGTTGGAATAAGTGTTTATGTCAGTTTATGTCGGTTGTCATGAAGGGCTTATGTAGGTGTCATGTATCCTTCTGAACACTGCCCTACAGTAAAGTGTTGCCAAATAAATTAATGCTGTCATATAACCCCTTTACACAGATGTCCAGAAAGTTTGGCGATAAAACATAAAATTACTGGAGCCGCCTGTTTCATTTCAAATGACCCATGCTCTTCTCCAAACTTCCATCTGTAGATTTAAAATAACATTACATTTATAGCATTTACAGACCCTCTTATCCAGAGTGACTTACAACATTGTTCAGGGTCATGATACAGTGCCCTTCGAGCAGAGAAGGTTAAGGGCCTTGATCAAGGGCCCAACTGTCACGCGCGCGGCCGAGCGCGGGACATAGCGTGGCGGTCGCCATGACGACGGCTGCCACGTGCGCAGACGAACGCCCTTTGTTTATGTTTTGTTTCCTTGTCTGTCACGTGAGTCATGTTAAATGTTCCCCGCTGTTCCTTGTTCGTCCTTTGATTTCTAAGTGTTTAAATACCCGCCTGTGTCCATCCTGTATTGTCTCCTGTTGTTTGTGTATGTACTACACCTGTCATGGCGAGTTTGAGTTTCGTGTTTGTGAGAGAGAAATAAATATGTTTAAAGAGAAAAGCGGCTTCGTGCATGCGTCCGCGCACCCTCGGAAACACATCGTGACACCAACAGTGACAATTTGGTGGTCCCGAGGCTTGAAGCCATTTTTAGATCAAGCTAAAAATGTTTGCATTCTAGAATCGCCCATGGAGGAAATTCCAGACTGTGTCATGGAGAAAATGTGAATAAACAGAACAATGCCAGATGTCTAGCCAAATTGTCAAAAACTAACTTATGTACAAAAGTAAACTTGTAGAACCTTATAGGGTGCACCACAAGATAAAAAAAACAAGACATTTCAAGAACAGAACAACTCTGGTTGCAGTTTGCTAAATAGGTAAATAAAAGAATCTGTGCAGTTCTAAAATTTTGTTTTAGGATGTACCACTATTAAAAAGTGTAGCACATCTGTGAAACATGTGGGCAGAGTGATAGTTTTTGTATATATGGCAGCCACTGGACCAAACCCACCTAAATTCAGTTTGTATAGTCAGTGTCTGAGAAGATTTAGTCTGCACAGATACAACCAAAAGCCTTAAAACGTATTGACTGGTGCTTCATCGTGCAGTAGGCCAGTAACAGCAAACTACACAGCCCTGGCAATGAAGCACTATTTTCTGGGCTAAAAGTGGAAAATTCTTTAATGGCAAGTCAAATACCTCATCTAAATCCAATGGTGTGTGCATTTTTCACACTGATGATGAAGCTAAACGCTAAAAGTATGAAGAATTAGAAAAGAATTGAAAGGTTAAAAGCCAGAGAAGAAGAGTTACCATGAAAGATAAACCAGCGTCTGGAAATTTGTACGAGTCACAGAATTCAGAATATTTACAGGCAAAGTGCATGCAGCCAAGAATTAAACATATACAGTACATTCATACTGAACATTGCGTTTGTTTGTCCAAATACTTTTGGCACCCCTGAAATGAGATGAATATATGCCAAATGGGCTATGAAAATACTATGAAAATGCTTTTCAACAAAATGCCAGCAGTTTAACACTTGTTTCTTATTTCAACATATTGGAGTACAGGGCCCAAAACATCACATTTTATGTTATTGGAGCTGGTACATTCAATCACGCGTACAGATTGACACTGATGTTAAAACATTTGAATTTAGATTTTAGCAAAGTCCATAAATAATATATCTGACTGACTTCTCCTGTCTTTGCCTAAGACACTCCTTCTGTCCTTTGCTCAACTCTCATCAAAGAAATATGCACAGATCCCCAGCAAAAACATGTAATCATCTGTTTAGTTCCCTACAGCAGCAGTTTTGATGTCTTTGTGTTGTGGACCAGATTCATCTGGCCACGCAGTGTGTGACCAGAGGTGGGGGTGAGAGAAAGAGTTCCTATGAGTTCAGAACCCTCACCCTGACGGTTAATTAATACCAGTGTAACTTTGCCCTAAGCAGACGTAACGCTAGTGAGGACAACTGCATAATGGCCATTAATAATTTGCAAAAAGCTACTCATCGCTGAGTGCATAATGATAGCTCAAGTTGCATTTAGGCTATTTTTAGTGCGTCCTCATGGTCCACCGCTGATGCCGAGCATCCTGCTATGAGGGTGGAGCAATGCATAAAATGTAAATACCTGCAAACACAGACACATGGGGACAGTTATGCACTGCCACACACACACAAACAAACTCTGACAGAAGGCTTGTTGAGTTTAGGCAAATGATGCCAGACCATTTTCATGCACAAGAATATACAAAATGTCAGTAATATTTATAGTGGTGATATAATGAATGCCTCTACAGTTTATGCCTTTGTCTTATGGATAGAGCCATTTGCAATTTCAAAAAAAGTGATGGATTCTGAAAGGAATTAATTTAATTCTTTTACAGGTATATGAGACTAATGTTTCAGCTCACTCCTGAGGGATGTATTCCTGTGAAAAAGTGAGTAACACAACAGTGACTGATGCTTACCTACTGCATATTTAGCAAATGCACCTGTAGCAGCTGTAGCTAATGATGATGAATTAATGCTTATTGCTTGAATTATGAAAATTCATCAAACATAATGGATGGATGATCAAAAATTAAGTGAATGAAAAGAAAAAATCTTTATGGATATTTATATATAAAACAGATTCTCAGTGTTTTACAGTTGTTCTGTATTTTATTTCTAGATATTTGGGGTTAATGGTCTTTAGAATTTACATACATATTTATTTAAATAAAATTCCCAGAAGACATTGTAGGTTTGTACATATTTTAGGCCATGGTTTCCCTTGATGTAATATTTGTTGCCGTGTTCTACACTGTCCTAAGAGAGGTTCTTGTGTGCTCTGCTCTAGCGTCTTCCGGGTGTTTTCGACAGACAGGAAGCGGGTTGAGAACGCTCTGGAGATCTGTGGTCTTCCCTCTGGAAGAGTAAGCCCTGGTTTATGTCTGTCAATTCTGCTGGTTTTCTCTTAGTTTGTTTACTGGCATTGACTGTAATTGTTTACTGTAATTATGTAATTACAATGTTCAACTTCAATTCTGCAAAACGAGATTATTTTAAATTTTCAGTTAAGATTGCAAATTACACAAAAACAAAAAAGTACATCAAAGACAGAATTATGCACTCAAATATAATATAATAGACACACTTTTTATGCATTTATGAACTTGTACCCTTTTCACATAAACTGCAGAAAAGCCCTTATAAAACTGTTTAGAATCCTAATGTCTCAAATTAATTATGCGTGCTCATTCATAACAGATAAAAAATATCCAATGTCAGTAAATATCATGGTGCAAGGGGTCAAAAACACAGCCAAATGTTCTTGGAACATCTTGTCTACCAAGCATTAGGCTTATATACCATGATAACCATGGCAAATGTGGCTATATGTCTCCTCCTGTGATCACGCATATCTGATACGCAACATCCATATATTGATTTACAACATGCACGCACACATACATACACATTCACAAAATAGATCCACTCTGTCTACAATAGAGCAGTGCATTGCGGTGTTAGAGGACGACTGGGATTATTTGTTGTTATTCTTGTTGTTGATGTTCAGTTAATTAGAGCTAAATGTCAGCAGTACTAATCCCTCTGCTCTGTCTTTAACCCTGCTGTCTGTATGTGTGTGTGCATCTGTCTTTGCTCTGATACAGCCATGAAGAGTTTTATCATCACAATAAAGAATAGCTCGAAGGTGCTGGAGATCTGTTTCCCAATCTGTGTTTATTTGCCTACTGTTACGATTAGTCTTCTTTTTCATTGACACACTACTTCCTTTACACCACTTGTTTTTCATCCTCCAAAATACATGGTATAATATCAAGCATTATTATACAGCGACCAACATAATTAAAATGCATGGTTAATAAAACTTGTCCTCTAGATTCCATTTAGTTATAGTTATAGCCTAGATTATGTCTAATTTTAGCAATACAGTTTAACAAACTCAAAAGCAGTTGCAACCTGTCTGTTGCCTATTCACTGGCAGTTAGGAATGAATAATAGCAGCTGCTGCTGCTAATGGATGAATGAAGAGGGCAAGTCAGTGGTGGTGGTCGTCAGTGAGAACATTATATCATTCACAGAGAATAATGTAGCTGTAATGGTGGTGCATCCCTTTTGCTTTTCAACTGTCCTTCATTCTGGTTGCCTACTGTGATGGCATGTTTTTTGTATACCTGTATATAAATATACTGTAAATATACATTTGTTTTAAGACAACCAGGTTATAAGAACAATAACAATAATTGTTGCTATTATTATAATTATTATTACTACTATTAAGGTAAATATGTGTTTATATACTATATTTATTAATTATATTAATAATGCTTATTAATTATTTAACTTCTTCTTCCTTTTTAAAATAAATAAATAACAACAACAACAAAAAATAAATCATCATGATCATCATCATCCTCGTAATCTATCAGCAACAGTCGATATAATTAATTCCTAACTGCCAATGAATAGGCTGTCCTCTACTTTAGATCAGACAAGTTGCAACTGTTTTTTTATTTTGTTAAACTGTATTGCTAAAATTCAACATCCTATAGATTATAACTCATAAATATCACTAAATGGAATTACAGGACCAGTTGTTTTTTTTAACCATGCATTGAATTATGTTAGTTATTGTGTAATAAATAATAATAATAATAATTATTATTATTATTATTATTATTATAAACAATTGGCATGTATGAATGTATAGCAGTAGTTTTAGTGACTGGACTATAATCTTGAAGATTTTACCACCCATCTAAGGGACTTCATTGGTCTTGCTGTAGATGATCTAGAACTGGGCGGAAAAACATCTTCAAGGTTTTAAGTCACTTTTAACTTACTACACAAAGACACATTGCTCTTTTTGCCTCCTCTCCTGTGATGCTGTCCAGGCTGGAGGCTGCTTTGACTTCTCTCCCTCTTCACTAATATTTTAAGTGATTGTTATTTTTAATGAACACTGGCTTAGTAGAGCTTTGTCTTTAATGACTACTGGTCCATGTAATGGGCTATGTTGAGTTCTCCTTTTCCCGTCTTTTGGGCTCTTTTTCTTTTTCAATTAGATTCCACTCACACTGCTCTAGAAATAGCACTTAAGTGCACTTATGATATCTTTTTTTTCTCCTACAGAATGATTTAATCACCCAGGAACAGTTTACTTCAGATATATTCAGAGTGTTCCTCAATAACATTTGTCCCCGGAAGGACATCGATACCATCTTCTCAGAAATGTAAGCCCCTTTCATGCTTCATGCTGCGTCCATGTTTATGATTAAAATTGCTGTGTCCCTCCAAATTGAGATGTATAGTCAGCTGGGTGGGCTGTGATAACCCTGGAAAGAAACATAGACACTCCCATAAATCTGAACAGAGCAACCTTGCAAATTAAACCCATAAATCAAATCGAGTACTGGACAAGAGATTTGATATGAGAGAGAGTCATGCGTGAGATTGCTTGACAAATTGGAAGTGACAAGGAAATTATTGAAGGTTATTTAACTGTTAATTCCAAAACTAAAATTGTCATTTTGCTTCAGTTTTCTCAGCATACAACTCAGTACACAACTTACCAAAAGATTCTCAGTACCTTTTTGGTGTTCCTGTCTATCTGATATCTTGCTTAGAATCAGTTATGTGCAGTGTTATAGCCAGTTATAATCATATAAATCTTGATCGGTTATCCTTTAAGATTTGACATGTTGGCATAAGGCACAAATGACTGCAGTGTATTTCTCCTTGAGTTACCTCTCTTTTTATTCCTGAATGTGTTTCTTCACCTCTCCCGTCAACTTCCTGTTGTTAGACTGCTGTACTTTGTATTACTTATCTCTTCGTCCCATATTCTCTCTCTGTAGTGGTGCTAAGAGCAGGCCATACCTCACAGTAGAGCAGATGACTGACTTCATCAACAACAAGCAGCGGGACCCGCGTCTGAACGAGATCCTGTATCCTCCCCTGAAGCCTGAGCAAGTGCAGGCATTGGTGGAGAAATATGAACCTGATACCATGCTCTATCAAAGAGGTTAGTTCAGCTACCTGCCAGTGAAATATTGGTTACCCCTAAAAATACTTCCATGTCATGAGTGAATAACTGCAGCTGTGTTCAAGGTGAAATCAAGTGTTTTTAAAAGTACAGTACACACATGTTCCCTGAAGGGCACTGCAGGGTTGTTGCCATGATAACAGCCCAGTGGGATGCCAGAATGGAATGTTGGCTTTCGAGTTGAGTTCTTTACAGTAACATGAAATTCACACACGGGCAAAGAGGGATAAGAGTTTCTCTCCGAAAGTTTTGTTTACAAATGTATAGTCCTCAGAAAACTGTCTCTGTTATTGCCAAAACCTACTGTCAATTCCATACACACAAACGCGCGCGTGTCACGGTTCGTCCCGATCTTGCACGCACTACCTTCCCTCACCACCAGAGGTCACCGTCACCCGAGTACTGACACTTCCTGGTCACATGCACCCACACTTCCTGGTCACATGCACACACTCCCCTTCATCAACACCACTATAAATACACACCACAAACAGAACACGTCGCGAAGTATTGTCGTGGTTATGTCCTGCAATTCCGAGCGTTTTCCTG
>JAOUQW010000032.1:542835-560797 GCA_028565825.1 Olivaichthys viedmensis | reverse complement strand
CAGCCATGATACAGCGCCCCTGGAGCAGGGAGGGTTAAGGGCCTTGCTCAAGGGCCCAACAGTGGCAGCTTGGCGGGAATGCTTGCATGCTAAAGGGAATAAAAAATGTGCATATCTTTAAACTGTATTGGCCGATAAATTACTTACAAGAAGTTAACAACTATTTACTCTTATATAATTACAAATATATAATGAGCCAGTTAAGGTTAAAATGAGTTTGTGGGAAATACTGTACAAAAGAGGACCAGAATACTTTCATTTACTACTTGGTTGCAATAGTGTTATGTACGTAATAACAATATAAAATATATTATTTAAATTATATAGCTTTAGTATCCAATGAATATTGACGGACCTCTTTTTTCAGCTGGAAGCAGGAACTCCTCTTCCCAGTCCCATGGACCTCCTGGGTAAAATTCTCATTAAGAACAAGAAGAATTCACACAAGGATGAGGGCAGCACGAAGAAGAAGCTCTGTGAGCAAACCTCCAATACCTACAGCGATACGTCCAGCGTGTGTGAGCCGTCCTCTCCCAGCGCAGGTACTTGGCCTCTTTATTCCAGCACGCCTTAGGACTTGCCGTAGGTAAGTAAGGCTCAGTTACTAGTCACATGAAATGATGGCCACTCTACCACTAAAACAGCTATATAGGTCTTACCTATGGACAAAATGTCGGGGTTAAACGCCCCCTTTCATCTGTTTTGAGATTATGGCTTATAGTTTAGCTCACAAACCTAATTTTTAATAATACAAACCTAATTTTAAATAATACAGAGGCATCTTATATACCGAAATACAGCAATGAAAAACAAATTGTGTAGAGGCACAGGTGGTTTGTTCTGTATACTCGCCTTCCTACTAGTTATGCTAGCTATATTTCAGCTTCTGCTGTGCAGCAAGTCTATAATTACTTTTCAGCACGATGCATTTGTGCTGCTGATCCTCAGGGGGTGAAAAATAGCAGGCAGCCTGGTCGATATTTTCACCGTTAGCTTTCGAACACAATCAGAGTGATCCATGAGCAGCCTTACTGAAACTCATAATCTGCTATCCCGATCTGACATTGCCCTCTGCTGGACAAACAGCTCCAATACATAACCCAATAAAGTCCATTAGAATGGATCAACACTTTCTCAAGCAATCGCATATGCACTAAATTCAAATTGGTTTGAAGATGATGGAAACATATAAAAAAGATATTAAAAGAAAAACAAGGCATATTCTGACGTGATAGAAAGCATTATTAAACGATAATAATAAACGTTGTGCAAAATTCATGCAAAGCGTAAATCAGTGTACTTTAAATTTTCTTGTTTGTTGTTTTGGATATTTGTGGGTGGTTTTTTTCATGAAATATTGGAAATACGTTTTTAGAAGAGTACGCTGAGCTTTGATGACGTTCTGCTGTGAAAGCACTTTTCCCATGATGCCCATGTGCAGATGGTTGCAGTAGTTGTGTCCCCAAAGAATAAGGACACAGATGGGAACATCTTGTGTGCAGACATCATATTAAAGCTTCCAGATTTCACATTGCCCACGGCTCTCTTTCTGAAGTTAAAAAGCGTCTCATTTTTTCCACATTTAGCCAGTGATCAGTTCATTTTATCTATGTGACAATTTTTTTTTTTGCTTCCTATTATTCATAATGAATATGAGATGAATGGAAATTGTCCTTTAAAGTGTTCAAAATATGTACTGAAGGCACAGTGTCAGTACCCTTAGGGAAAAGTTTTGGCCTTTGCATTTGGGATTAACTGAATCTGGATCTCCTCACAGGCTCAGCGAATCACGAGCAGCCAGACTCCAGTCAACCGAGCTCAGAGACTGGCAGTGACAGCAGGCTACAGGGGAGAAAATATATTGGTGAGACTATATTGGGTTTCCAATGGGACCAGCACAAAAGTAACCTGGGTTCAGTGTAATGATTATTATTATTTTTTAACAAACTACCGAGATAAAACAATAGGCATTGCATTGAGTTCAGAAAACTCTAGTTTAAAAAATGTAAGGAAACTGAACGTTTATAAGCACTGCATAATTATTTTATCAAGAGATGCTGGAGGGGTTGTGAAAGGTCTATCTCAAAACTCGTGAGGTGACATGAAAGAGAGAAGAGGCCTTAAATTTTTATCCTTATCTTGCAAGTTATTAGTTTGTCTTGTAACTAACAGCACATTCATGAAGTATCCACCTGTCATCTCACCTTTTGGACAGTGTATTTATCTACTTGGAATGGAATTTGATGCTCCTCAACTGAAGCGGTGGTGGTGGTCTATTTTCATTAAAAACTATTATGAAGCACCATTTTCATGTAATATATAGCTTTTACAACTTCACTTATATCAGAATTTAACCTGAATTTGCATTTATAACACTGTTATGAAGCACAAATGTATACATTTTACAACTTAATTTATTTAAGAAGCCCATATGTCAGCTGAATGAATAGGAATAGAAAGGATACTTCATAGAAGATGTCTCTGTGCTGTTAGTAAAGACCAACTAAAAGCTTGCAAAATAAAGGTCAAAATTTACAGTAACGGTGTTGAACAATCTACCTATAATGATAATGTAGGTTTCTTCTCTCTTCTCTTTTTTATGCAAAGACAAAGTCCTGCTACATAAAATCTCTAATGGGACCCCACTAGTTTTGACATAAGCCATTCATAAATCCTTTATAAAGGATTTATGCAATGCTTATGAATGTGTTATGAAGGCCCAATGTAGTTACCCTACAACTAGAGTTTAGTTTAATACATTTGTTCATTTGAAGTGTGTTAAGGATTCATGTATTTGTTAAATCTTCTTATGACTACGACTGCATTATTATGACAGTTTGTTTTAGCTGTAAAGCACTGCACTCAGATCATAAATGAATGTTATCATTTTAATGGATATCCTACTTCATCAGGTGAGGTCGAAGCAGAGAGCGAGGATGAGGATGATGAAGATGACGACTGTAAAAAGTCCATGGATGAGGTACACAACTCTATCTGTGTATATAAAGGGATTATTAGAAAATTAGAGTCTATTCCCAGTGGAGTATAAAGTCACTCTCTATTGACCTCTCAGTAGAGCAGATTACATCAGTGTTTTCATACTTACTACTGGTACCAGCCATTGCTTCGGCACTAATCGTATTGGCATATTTTAAAACTCAGAAATTGTGTGGGTGTGCTAAATTGTTGCATCCTAATGCTATGGCATCAAATCCTGGTGAATTCATGGCCATCCATGGCTCACAGAAAACACAATTGGCCCTGTCTTCTTGGTGGGAAACAGGGCTTAGTTACCCTCTTCTGTCAGTCCCAGGCATCTGCAAGGTCACTTACACAGAACTAGACAATCTTTCTCAAAGAAAGCATCTGCTTGCTTCACTTTCCAAGATTGGTTGATGCTATAAAATAAGAAAGATTAATGAAGTGAGAATTGACAGTGACTAAAATTGTTAAATAGTGGGCAAAAATACCCCAAAATTGTGTGGATGTTTACTGTGCATGTTCTCTAGGGGACAGCAGGAAGTGAAGCATTTGCCACTGAGGAGATGTCCAACCTAGTCAACTATGTCCAGCCAGTCAAGTTCACCTCATTTGAGGCATCTAAAAGTAAGTTACTTGATTTTATTAATATAATTACATTATATAACATTATACAAATAGTATTTTAATTTATATACTCAGGATGTGACTCACAACATACTGTACCAAGTGCCATGTGTTATATAGACACATCTTACAGGCCCATCTATGATGTCTTATTTTATAGAGTCCAATAGAAGTTATCACATGTCATCATTTGTGGAGACCAAGGCACTGGAGCAGCTGACAAAGTCCCCAGTGGAATTTGTAGAGTATCCATTTCGCAGTTTAGCTACAGTGAAACTTTTATCCCAAAAGTTGGCTTGGTGTTCCTTAACTGAATCCACACAGGTATAACAAAGTCCAGCTCAGCCGAATCTACCCCAAAGGTACCAGGGTGGACTCTTCCAACTACATGCCTCAGGTGTTCTGGAATGCTGGATGTCAGCTCGTAGCATTGAACTTTCAGACAATAGGTACGTATGCCAAGACTGTTCAGCCTTTGTCCCAAGGTTGACCACATCCTGCCCATGTTTTTTTTATTACAAGAAGTGTTTAGATGGGAAGCTCATTTCTTTCTTCACCACCATAGTACAGTACAGTTAATAAACTACTTTTATTGTCACTATCATGATCAGCACGAGTAGGAGTTATTTTGTTGGTAATACAGGTGATATCCAACCTAATCAATTTAATAGTTTAATCAACTAATATTAATAATAATGTCTAGTATATGTAGACATATTATTTGCAAGCAAACATATGTGTCTTCCTGTAAATTATTTACTGTTTTTGTTTTGTTGGGTTTCTTTATGATAGCAGTTTGTTAGTGGCCTATTCTTCTCAGATTATGAACAATTATCAAATATCTGAATGAACAAAACTAATGATAGTATACAGCAATATTTCAGTGCAATCATGTTATGAATATGTTTGTATGGCCTGTTAATCACTGTTAAAAACTTGTATACAAGTGAAATTTAACAACGGAAAAATAGTAAACCATATTTCAATTGCAAGTGTAGTATATATTTTAATATTCCAATAAGATTACTTAATCATGGTTTCATAACATGTAAGTATTTAGTCTTAGTTTTAATCAATGTATGGCTGGAATGTTTTAAGGTGTTTCAAACTTAAACCAGTATAGCGTAATATGTTACAGGTATGGATATGTAAAATGTTCTGAAATTGTGATAGTAATGAAGATATGAAGTAAATAATCAAATTAAATAATTTTCACTTTTTGACACTTTGTACATACAAAAGTACCTGAAGCAGGCTTTCATCAGTTTTTAGTGATGTTAGCCAAACACAAGTTCATTTTACTTATTCGTCTTCAAGCTTATTTGTCCTCAATTAATGTCAACTGACTATAAATAAATGCTTACAAATTATTTAAAAAGAAACCTTAGAAGAAACCTTTTATTGTCACATATACAAGTACAGTACAGTGAAATTCTTATCTTCGCATATCCCAGCTTGTTAGGGAGCTGGGGTCAGAGTGCAGGGTCAGCCATGATACGGCGCCCCTGGAGCAGAGGAGGTTAAAGGGCCTTGCTCAAGGGCCCAACAGTGGGACAATTATGTGAGAATGCTGTTCATAGACTTCAGTTCAGCATTCAAAACCATCATCCCACAGCAACTCATAGGAAAGCTGAGCCTGCTTGGCCTGAACACCTCCCGCAGCTGGATCCTGGACTTTTTGACTGGGAGACCTCAGTCTGTCCGGATTGGCAACACCACCTCCAGCACCACACTCAGCGGCCGTCCACAGCTCTCCCCAAAAGAATCCAGCGGACCTTCCCCCTCCGCTCCTGGGAGGCTGGTGATCCGGGCTGGGTCAGAGTCGAGCAGCTTCTGTGGCTGGCTCCGAGGGCATCGGCAAGGACGCGCGACCAGGGGGGTCTCAGGGGATGTGATTAGACGCCGGGGAAATCGGCACGAGGCCCGCGATCGGGGGGGTGGCTGGCGGCTGCAACCTTCAGCTCGGCAATGCAGCGGGACGGGCGAGCTGTCGCTGCTTAAGGAGCAGCGCCACCATGGCAACCAGGATGTTGAGCCGCGCCTGTCTCTCCTTGCTCTCCTGGCAGACCAGGGGGCGAGGGGCCACTCATCCGCGGAGATCAGCGCCATGAAGGGGACTAGGCCATCCAGCCACCACTGATGCTCTGCGAGCTCCGACAGGAGCTCCTCCGGGCTGGCTGCCTCTCCAGGGACAGGCCCTGTTCTCCGCCGGCCGATTCGACGCCGCGAAGCATCCCTCTCCTCTGTGGCTTCCTCCGCCTCGGCGAGAATCGCCACCAGCCTCACTGGGTCATCGGCTCTCAGAAGCATGCAGAGTTCTGCCGTCAACTGAAACTCCTCTTCACGAGGATACCGGAAGCGGCTGGCTGTGTCCCTTTTGTGGTGAGGTCTTCTGTCATGGTTTGACGGGAGGTGGGACACAAACGCACCGCCGCTGAACAACATTTAAAAATGTATTCGAGAATGTAATAAACATCAAAAACACAGGCACGGACACCATGACATGAAACAAGAACTCACACTGAACACTGACACACACGGGATCTAAATACTTTCTTAAACGAGGGGAACAAACGTGAAACAGGTAGAAGGACACATACTCCTAGTCAGCAGCGCGAGGCGGCGCACGCGTGACATGAATGTAATCTGTGAAGCAATCTGTGAGAAGTCTGATTGGGTTAAAACTTGCCATAACTTGTTGCACCTTTTGTATTTTGCTTCACAGATCTGGCCATGCAGCTGAACCTGGGCATGTATGAGTACAATGGGAAATGTGGCTACAGACTGAAGCCAGAGTTTATGAGGAGGCCTGATAAACACTTTGACCCTTTCACTGAGAGCACAGTGGATGGGATTGTAGCACACACACTGTCAGTGAAGGTAACACTTCTGATTATTGTGGGTACAGGGCATGCTGTTTGTATGCTCTTTCTGATTTCTAATATTTCTAATAATTCTTTTTGGGAGCTTATGCCGCATTCATGACAACTGGGAAATCTGTATTTTCCTACTCAGAACTTCCTACTTTTCACCTCAGAGCATTCACACACCCTCAACTGTTTAAGGTCGGAAAAAATGGACAATCACAGTCAACTAGTGCTTGTTTGGCTTCTGTGTGGATATAAAAAGCTCTGTGTGGCTCTCAAATAGCTTTTAAAAACGCCAAAAAAGGGTTGTTTGGTTAATGCTTCATATCTTAAAAGTGGATGTAGGATGTAGGCTATGGTAATTCACTGTTAATAGTTCTGAAAGACAAAAACATAAAAGTGCGCAGTCAATCAGCTTACATAAAGATTTATGCCATGATGAAAATATGAGGACTTTCTGTTGTATTGAGTACAAAAGTAAGACATGCAGCTAAACAGACAGCACTTCCTGAGTGTCCCGCAATATGTCTTAACAGATCATATCAGGACAGTTCCTGTCCGATAAAAAGGTTGGCACATACGTGGAGGTGGAAATGTTTGGCCTCCCAGTGGACACAAAAAGGAAAGCATTTCGAACTAAGACATCCCCAGGCAACGCTGTCAACCCCGTTTGGGACGAGGAGCCCATAGTCTTTAAGAAGGTAAACCAGAGCCTGTGAATGTACTTTTAGTGCTTTTCTGGAAATGATGGAAAATTTTATTTTAGATCTAATTTGAATGATGTTGCCCATTCTGCACTGAGTTTTCTGTACCTGGTGGTTTCTCCCAGGTGGTTCTTCCCACTCTTGCTTCTTTGAGAATAGCCGTCTATGAGGACAACGGAAAGATTATCGGCCATCGCATCATCCCTGTGAACGCCATCCGTCCTGGCAAGTAGCTCTGTTTTATCTCCTCACTGCTCATCACACTACTTCTGTGCTCTACTCACCACAGCTTTCCTTTGTCTGCAATGTATTACTTACACACATTTAATCTTAGGATATCACTGTTTCAAAAGCTACTCAATATTGTTATTAATAGTGAACAGCAGTGATAAACAGTCTGGCTCTCCTCTCTCTCTCCCACTCTGTTTCAGGTTACCATTACATAGGGCTGAGGAATGAGAAGAACCAGACACTAACACTACCTGCTGTTTTTGTCTACACTGAAGTCAAAGACTACGTGCCTGACACTTTTGCAGGTACAAGCCAGGGGCTGCTTAGCCACTACACTATTGGCTTTTCTAAAAATGAGACGTTTGATTCATGGGGCAACAAAATCAAAGCTTTATTCACATTCTAATTGCAATTCACGCTCCCCTGATGTCTTTGTCTTTATGTTGCCTGAGCAGATGTGATCGAGGCACTGTCCAATCCTATTCGTTACATCAACCTGATGGAGCAAAGAGCCAATCAGCTTGCAGCTCTCACCCAGGAGGAGGGAGGACAGGAAGTGAACAACAAGGAGGTCTGTACTGTGTGAATGTGCATAATTTTGTGTGAATGTGTGTGTGTGTGTGTGTGTGCGCGCACACCTATATGTCTATCTGTTGTTTTGTGTGTGTGCTAAGTAGCCTCTAACTAGTCAGCACTCTGCCGACTGAAGCGTGAGCTGATTGGCTGGCCCTGCGGGACCTCTCTCTGTCCTTTACTCCTGACCAATCAAGCTAATGCAGCCGTGGAAGAGCCAATTAACAGTTAGCCCGAGGTGATGCTATGGCAATGGTTTTCATGGAAGTTGTAGTCTTAGCTTAGTCTTTTGAACCATGCCAGCTGCAGTTTGAACAAGTATTTAAAGAGAGAGCAAAGTAAAGCCAGGGGACAGGGATAAGAAGTGAAAAGGAGGAAACAGTCTGTGCTTAGCATTAGCCATGATAAGAGTTGGGTACCAGCGTTACATCTACAAAGTCTGCACAGGATTGGAGGTACATCGAGATGGTTTTGATATTGGCACTTAAGAGCTGCAGTGTGTTTCAATGTTCTGATAATGACTAAAACAGTTTAAGTTAACATTTTTGGTGGACAAAATAACCCTTGATGGACAAAAATGTATTTGTTATTTTGGGACAGCTGTTGGCAGAGCGCTGATTGATTTGATACCTCTTTGATTCCTCCAGTACTACCGTCCACTTGTCGAGCTTGTCAAGATTTCTGGAGACACTGAGATGATGGTTTTCATATGCACTTATAAGTTCTTTGATTTTCTTTGTGTTTAATTGATGCTGATAAATGTGTTTGCACATGCAGATAGATGCGTGTGGGGAGCCGGTGTCAGAGTCGAACAAAGAGGCCCAGCGCCCCCCAGCGGAGAACGGAATGAGCCACACTCCTCTTATCTCCCCCAAACCGCCCTCGCTGGTCAGCCACCATGCCCACTCCACAGGTACACAACCCGCAATCCCACCTTAGAAGTCTTTGTAACCAGAAATAATTATGCTCCTATTTGTGCTCGGTTTAACATTTAAATGGTTATCAAACACATTAGCAAACTGTGTAACATAGAGGCAATGTACGCAAGCTCATCGCAGTGACATTTTTATAATGACATACGATTAGATTTCACTTATAGATCTTACTTCAATGATTTAGTGGGAGAAATAACCAGCTGGCTGACAACAAATGTTTTTCTGTCTTCTCATGCGCTTCATTGGGTGTTCACTATGATTAAGACATAGCGTTTGTATCATCCAATTCCTTGTCAAATAAATTTGATATGTTTTGGTATTGAATTATTTTTGTCAGACATTCTATTGATTTTGTTAATTATATGATTTTCTGTGTGTAATAATGCGTCAACCTTCACATTTAGTAACCAGTAATGAGTGGTTTGTTCTTATTTGCTACACATAAAATAATTCAGTCAGTTGTATTTACTTAGTAGTTGGATAAAGAAGCCTCTTTATGTTGAAGACAGGACACTGTCACGGTGTGACAGGGAGGTGGGACACAATCGCACAGCCGCTGAGCAACATTTAAACGTTTGTTTGCAAGCGTCACATATACAGCAAAACACAGGCACGAACACCACGACATCGAACAAGAACTCACACTGAACACTCACACACTCGGGATCTAAATACATTCTTAAACGAGGGGAATAAATGGGAAACAGGTGGAAAGACTTTACACTAAAGACACGGCGGGACTAGACACAGACCAACATTCTCCTCGTCAGCTGGTTGCCGTGGCGGCCGTTGCCATGGCGGCCGTTGCCATGGCGGCGCGTGTGTGACAGACACTATGCTTGAAGTCAGCAATAAACCGTTTTGGCATTAAATTTTTGCTAAGATGGGGTCTTGCCAGGTGGTAACACAAGGCACAATTTTGGAACAAAGTAAGTTCAGAAATCTCACTGCTCTAGCAGATTGCAAATGTCATGCACCTCGTTGTGGCACTCCACCCATTTCAGCGCAAGCGCATTCATTTCTGACCACAAAAATAGCGAGAATTGGAAAAATTGGCTTGCGCACAACTAAATTAGCAATATGCCAGTTATTTTTGCACCTGAACTAAAATAGAGGTATGAGTGTGCACGCTTGTGTATGTGCATATTTCGTATGTATTTCTATGACTGGTGTTTACTGCAGGATCTGTCAAGCCAGTTGTCAGGACTGAAGATGTGATACAGAGTGTTTTGACAGGTACAAGTACCTTTAACCTAATGGCTTCACTCAATTCTGCAAACACTTTCTTACCAATAAAATATGCTCTCAGAGTTACTATTGGAATGCAATCTCATTCCGAATCTATGCTGTGTGTGCGTGTGTGTATGTATGTGTGTGTGTGTGTGTGTGTGTGTGTGTGTGTGTATGTGTGTGTGTGTGTGTGTGTGATAGAGGTGGAGGCTCAGACACTGGAGGAACTGAAGCAGCAGAAGGCTTTTGTGCGGGAGCAGAAGAAACAGTACAAAGAGTTGAAGGAGCTAATGAAAAAGCACCATAAGAAGACCACAGACATGATCAAAGAACACACAGCCAGGCAGAGCGACCTGCAGAACGAGTATCAGCGCCGGCAGTCTACCCTGCAAAAGAGCGCCAAACGAGACGGTAAGAAAAGGTAGGTTCCCCTTTACTGATTCTCCTCTTCCACTCTCCCTCTCTCTCCCTCTGTCAGTCTTATTATTCTTTTTTGTGTTTGTTTTTATTTGCTTTGTGTCTTTGCATCTCTGTAGGTTGGCTATATTTGCATCTCTCACATTATCTCCCCATGATGGTGTGGTGTAATTTTGAATAACATGTGTAGTGTTTTTGAGTAATACTTCAGAAGTCAACATGAAGTAACTTAGCGTGTGTGTGGTAGATCAGGTTTGGAGCAGGCTCTATCTGCTGTGGATCAGGAGCTGGCCGCTCTGGAGGAGGAGAACACACAGAGACTCGCCGAGCTGAAGGAGCAACAGCAGCAGCAGCTGCTCACTCTCAGACAGGACCAGTACTACAGCGAGCAGTACCTCAAAGGCAAACACATCAAACAGGTACATGCACTCGGGTTTAGCCATTGCGGCCTTCACACACACAAGAGTAACATACTGTCACACGTACTGTCATTCTCAAAATGGCATTTAAGATTTAATGTCTTTCTTAAATTTCCCATCTGGGATCAATAAAGTGTTATTTTAAAATAGGGCTAGCTAGCAAGCTAACCTAAGGCTGTTTTCATACCTAGTTCGTTTGCTAAAGTCTGCACCAGAGTTCGATTTTTTGTGACATTGTATCTTTTTCATTTGGTTCGTGTTGGTTTCACATTGCAAGGATTTTCAAGCGCACCGAATTTCTTGCACGCACGGGTGTTGTTTGATTGGTCAGGAGTTTAGTGGCGTGTGCTTTGATGGACATTTCTTATTGGTTCTCATAGAGCTTGTTTTACCGCTTTAGGTCATGCAAGTATAATTTTATTAAAGGAAATATAGAATAATATAATTGTAAACTACCAGTTAATAACGTGCCTCTTCACAATAAGGATAAATCCGCTGACTATCATTCACTAGCTTCCAACCAAGAGAACAAATAAATGCCTTACCTGTTCATCAAGAAAAAAAAGCTAAAATTATTTTTTTCCTTTTATAGTATAATATCAGACTTTTTCACTCTCGCACTCCTGTTTGTTTACACTCTCACCCTCTCTCACTCTCACACTCCTGTTTGTTTATACTCTCACTCTTGCACTCCTGTTTGTTTACACTCTCACCCTCTCTCACTCTCTCACTCCTGGTTGGCTGTGGCTCCTGCCTGTCAACGCGTTGCCAGACTTCATTCGTGCCTAAAGCTTGGGGCTTGATGTCATTTGACATATCCGAGCTGGCGTATGACGTAGGCGTACAATTCCGACCCGACACCCCTGACACAGCTCTGACTGTGAATTACTATTACAGGATTGCCAGGGCAACTTACAGCAACTCAGGAACGTCATATTATAAATTATTTTCTCCCCTGACTCAATAATCATGTTTTTTCTTTTTTTAACAAACACGTTTGCAGGCTACCAAAACGTATCGGTAATAAAACTGTTTAGCTTATGATTTTTAGTAAGTGTTGATTATCAATGTACACAATCACAAATGTGACATCAAAACAAATTATATTAGTGATTCAAGTCGATGACATTGTTGAGTCGGAGTTCAATTTGAGGCCCTAAATGACACTTTCATTAACACAATGGCAAATAAACCCAGGGTTGAATAGTCCACATAGAAACAACAAACATAGGGTGGCAGTCCCCGGACAGGCTACTACTCTCTCAGTCTCTCTTCCACTATTTTCCCACGCTCTTAACTTCGGCCAATTTCCTGCTACGGTAGACAAAAATCTCCTATGCAACTCTAACAGAACTCCACTTCTCTTCTTTTTGGTTTAAGCCAAAACCATTCTTTGTTTTTTCTAACAGCCCCTGAGCTCAGCGTTACAATACGCTGAGCAGTTTATTCAGCGTGTGTGTGGCTCTGTGTCACACAGGGACTGATTCAGCAGTGTAACCAGATCTCTCTCTCTATGACGTGTGTGTGTGTGGAGATTACCTGGTTGCCACAAGACAGCATAATCTGTTAAGATCTATTCAAGCAGAAGCCACAATTAATTTCCTCATTAAGAGCTGACAGAGTCCCAAACTAATGAGTGTCCTGCAGGCCTGGGCCTGGAGAGCGGAATGTGCAGTCAGACAGGAAAGCTGAAGCTCAGTGTAGTTTCTCAGTATATGAATTGTAAGATTTCTCTCTCCCTCTCTTTGTCTCTCTCTCTCTGTGTTGTGTTTCTGAACTACAACTCCAGCTGGTGGACAAGCTGACCACTGTGGCTGAGGAGTGTCAGAGTAATCAGCTGAAGAAGCTGAAGGAGCTGTGTGAGAAGTAAGCATTAAGAGTACTATAAAGACACTGGATTCATGCAGTGTTCACTGGAGTTTATATTGCATTCTTATTGTACCTTATTGTTACCTCTCCAACACACTTATTTATATTTTTATCGATAGGGAAAAGAAAGAGTTAAAGAAGAGGATGGATAAGAAGAGGCAAGAGAGGATACATGAGGCAAAATCAAAAGAGAAGAATCTAACAGAGGAGTAAGTCATTTGCACTGAGTTTGAGAGTGTTCACTACTAATACAATGCTTCATTGAGATATACAGTGCAGTAATTAGACAGTGTCCCTGTTTTTTTTTTTTTTTTTTGGCTCCCTACTCCAGTCTATTGACTTTGAATGAAACAAATTACTGTGATTTTAAAATACATACTGCACTGTACACTGTCAGGAAAAAAGGCACTGTACAGGCAGTACAACAGTAGTCCTTCAGATCCAACTATGGACCTTCAATGAGTTTTAAAGGCATACAACGTTCACTTTTCCAAGTGAAAGGTACAAAATAAAGGTACAAAAAATATACACTTGAAGTATACCACCCCAGTGACAAGAATTGTACACTGAAAGGTTTAGTTCAATACTTTTTTTCTGAGTGTGTTTTTACATTTTTATGTACACCGACATTTCAAGTCGACATTTAATAGAGGAATAATTTCATGTCTGTTGATGTTTTGAGTTAAATGAGACAGGTCTAATAGTTGCTCCATGGCACATAGATTAAATTCAGACTGCTTTGTTATCTTACAGAGAGAAGTTAGAGATTAACAGATCACATGTGAATGAAGTTGTACAGTATATTAAAAGGGTAAGTAGAACAAGCATACGTGTGCATATGTTTCACTGTGTTTAAACACCACTCTCGGACACAAAAGTTCCTGAATATACAAAGTGCACAGGCTTCAACAGGCATACTAAACAGATGGTGTGAATATTAAGATCCTCAGCTCCTTCATATCTGTTGTGTCTCTTTTAAGCTGGAAGACTCTCAAAGCAAAAGGCACGAGAAGTTGATAGAGGCACACAAACTCATACGGCAACATATCCTGGAAGAGAAACCGAAGGTACGAGAGAATCTTTCTTCACACAGTGTTTTAACACCATCATACTAAACGTGCCATGAAATCACTCTCCCAAAGCACACACAGGAAGCATGTGTGTATGTGTGTGTGCGTCATCTCATTGTCACTGTTATTTTAGGAGGACTGTTCACAAGATAAGGAAGGTAAGCCGTTTTGCATCCAAGCATATAATAAATCAAAGCTCTAATACTGAACGCAATCATATCAAGGCCTGCGCTGCTTCCTAAGCTCAGAATGAGTAGAGGTTTTCTTTCCGCTGTAAGTAAACGTTATGCCAGTCCCAAGTCCTAACACCTATGAGCAGCATAACATTAACCCAGTGATGATAAACTCTGCTCTATTAGAATGCCATTCTCCAAAATGCTTAGTAGTGGCCCCTCGACAACTTTGGGTATTACCATTTGTTGGGCTGTGTGTATATGGGTGCTGGGCTGTATCTGTGTTGGGTTGCAACTGTGTGTTGGTCTGGGCTGTATAAATATCCCATAGCATATTAACAACATTTAAATCTACAGTGTTTATTTTGTAATAGTAAAGTTTCTCTGTAAGACTATTCTTTATACACTGTTGAGTTTAACCTTTAATTTGTCTTGTTTTTTACCTATTTGTGCCATAACCGTAACATTGACTAACCGAAGCAAGGTGAGTTTGGTGATATCCTGTGCTCCTAATGACTAAATGACTTCTCCATCACTAGCTTTGGATGGATTGTGAAAAGTCATGTTAGTCTTTTTGCTTCATGGAGCATTTACAGTTAGGCAGTTATGCGGTTTATTGTTTAATTTAATACATGACATATATTATCTAAGGGCTCTATTTTCGTGCAGGCGCAAGCATGGTTTAGTCATATAATATGGGCATATTGTTAATTTAATTACACATATTTGACTCTTTTCATCCAGTTGCTATTTTCGTGGTCGGCAACAGGGTGTGTGGTGTTTGAAATCTGCCGGCACTGGTATTTTCCAATCCACTTTGGTCCAAAATTGCGCCTTTCTGTCACCGCGTAGCAGCGGGACAGAGGACACAGGCGCAAGCCGTTTCAAAAACAAACATTTATTTAAGTTAAACATTCACTGGTTCCAAACATCAGACAGACACGGAGCTACAAATGGCATTACATTTGACATGACATAGAACATTCAAGCACAAACTGGACGGGAACATGAGGGCTTAAATACATACACTGATTACACTGACGAACGACACTCAGGTGGGATCACTTAACACACATGATGGGGAACAAACAATGTCAACAGAAAGCGTGTGGCGCTCGTTGTCTTAGCACCGCAGTGTGAGGCGGCGTGCACGTGACACTTTCCTTCTTAGTGCAAAAACTCAATGCCAATGTTTTCCTGATTTTAAACCATTTCTTACAACCTGGTTTGTGGATGTTCACTATTAATGTGACCCCACTTTAATATAAATATAAACACTTCACCCAACTTCCAACTAAATAGTACTGACTCAATTATCTTGTCTATAACAAAAGAACAAACAACTCACAGAGTTCTGGCTACTAAATGTGAATCATACAGTTCATGTGTCATTACGCACATTAATCATATAATTAATAGAATCAATAGAATGTCTAACAAAACAAATTAAATACCAGACTCTCCAAATGTATGTCATCAGACAAGAAATGATCTGATATAAAAACTGTCCTAGAGGCTCACACATGAGTGAACACCTACAAAAGCACACGACAAGACAGAAAACGCGTTTTGTTGTGAGTTAGGCCAACCCTAATCATATGTCTATTATGAAACTGCAACTGAAACTGTCACTGCGCTGAGCACATTCGGTTTTAAGAGGAAGTGAGAGGAGCCATTGCATATCGTAGCAGCATGCCTAACCATACCTCTTGGTAATGTATTCCTTCTAACCCAAAATCATTTTACAATTACGCTGCTCTTTACCAGGTTACCGCCTGCCCCAACAGTCATGAAAATACCAATAATATATCTGCCACACCCACATGCACCAATTTCATAATCTTGTGCCTTATTTTTGCATTTGCGTAATGAGCACGAAAATATGGCCCTTGGTTCTGTTAGGTTTTCTTTGCCACAGCTTGAGTAGTAGCACTATGTTTCAGTGTCCTCTGCTTTTGCTCTACAGTCTACTCATGGGTAATATTTTTGTGCTACTAGAGGAGGAGATGAGTGTGTAAGCACAAGAGGGCACCACAGCACAGAATATGGCATTGTATTGGTGTATTGGTGCTGAAGCCTTCCTTCCTCAGCTCTATGATGTATCAACAGGAGTGGTGTCGGCCAGTATTTTAGCTACTAACAGCAATATTGTGCAAGAGTAGGCTAGAGTTTGGTCTAGTTACTGCTGATTTAGTGGCCAACCTAAATGTTTCCTTCTGTGTCATATTGTGAAAAGGTACAATTTACTTTCATGTAGTTTTTATTAGATATTTCCTGTTACCTAGAGGTGATTTTGCATCCTTGTGATGATGATGCAGGCAGAGCTCCATTTTTTGTACAGTTTAAAACTGAGGTCACACAAACATAGACACACACACAGTCAGATATTTTTAGCAAATACCTCAGAGAGGAAAAAATATCTCCCCCAAACCAAAGCAGGTCAGACAAATTCAGCTGTTTATTTGTGGTTGAACCCCACATCAGCAGGCAGAAATGGGGGGGAGGGAAATTAACCAGGGCAAAGCTAATATCCTAGAGAGAGAAACAGAGAGAGAGAGAGAGAGAGAGAGAGAGAGAGAGAAAGTAGTCCCGACCCATTTTCACGCCTCAGAGCAGCCACTAATGGACAGCTATAACCATCCTTAGGTCTTTGGAGACCTGCTGGAGAACGGTCTCTGGACTCTACTCGCCTTGAGCTCACCAAGAAAAGCAGATAGGAAGAAGAGAGGGAAGACATAGAGGGAGACTTCACACTGCAAATTAATATTCATTGTAGTCACTCCATTAGCACTGGGTTTTAGAAATCTTAGAAAGCATTTAAATATCAATTACATGTTCCTTTTTGAAACCATACACTAGTCATCACACCTTTAATCATAGTGTCGCAGGTATTGCGCTGTGCTCGACAGAGTAAGAGAGGAGGAGTGGTGGGAATGACAGATGAACGTTGTCACACCTCATGTGTGCGCGCACAGGTGACAGTGTCCTGCTAACGTTCCAATCAAAATGGTCACCAGGACTCCCAGCTGCACAGCATGTGGCGTAATCTAATGAGCACTGACCTTCAGAGGCACTTTGAAAATGTGAATGTGACAAGGGCAGGTTGCGACAAGCTGAGCATTTTGATCCTCATTAAAATAAGACAGTTCATATTCCAGGCAAATTAATCTAATCTAAGGGTTTAGGAAAATGATCTGATCTGATCTCTTTATTGGTGATCTGAGGAGCTGACATTACATCTCCTCATATTATGGAGCGAGTCTTGACTTTGCTAATGAACATCACCAGGATATTTGACTAATAAAATTTGCAAAATGTTGTGTATTTGCAATGGAGCATGAACATATTTTATTATCTATGCACAATTCCACCTTCAGTAACATGTTCTGAAACACAGATAACAAGTCGTTTGTGCTAGTTGGTCGGATTGTTTTATGGACATGTTAAAGTGTTGCCATCACCTCTATTGTAGATGTTTGTGTTATTTTGGCCAAGTGTAGTGTATCAGCCATGTCTTTTGTCTAATGCCAGTGTTTATTCAGCCCTATTCTGCGAACCAGAGGCCAAATACAAATACAAAACCTGATACAAAATGGTTGTGTGACTTCACACACAGGAGCTCTGTGCCATCTCCATGGCAACACTCATCCTGGCCCTGAACCCCACTTCGCTCAGCAGCCTGGCTTCTAGGACAAGATACCACACAGCATAACCCAACACAGAGATAGAGGCCAGAGCCCAACACAGATATATACACTTAATACACAGATAGATACACCTAATACACAGACAGATACACCTAATACACAGATATATACACCTAATAGATACAGCTAATACACAGATAGATACACCTAATACACAGATA
>JAOUQW010000032.1:527911-538416 GCA_028565825.1 Olivaichthys viedmensis | reverse complement strand
GCAGTCCAATCCCTGTACCTTTTGCAGAATATCAGTCTGTCCCTCATGTTTTTCCTGGAGAGAAGTGGCTTCTTTGCATGCCTTTCTTGACGCCAGGCCATCCTCCAAAAGTCTTCGCCTCAGTGTGCGTGCAGATGCACTCACACCTGCTTGTTGCCATTCCTGAGCAAGCTCTGCACTGGTGGTTACTATAGGTCTTGCGGATTTCCTGGCTGGCAGATAAAGCCCTCTGTACTGCCTCGTACACGCAATTCCTCAGTAGTGCTCATCAGGCCTGTTTCACACGAGTTGGTCAGCATTAATAATGCACACAGCTCGCCTGCCTCCACACACCAGGGGAACCATTGTCAGTCGATAGAAACCAGCGGAACCCAAATAAACCCCTGTGCCAACCATGATCGGCATTCTCACAGTAGGCAGGAGGCTCTGGAAATACTTTGCTCTTATTCCATTGCTTGTGAGGAGAGCACTAGATTCCTTCCTTTTGTAGAGAGGATTTTCTGCCATGGCTCAAGTGGGGTTATATATTTGAAAGGCAGGGGAAACTGACAGAGGAATTCAGACTGAGATGATGCATTCATCTGCAGCTTTTTTCACATTTATATATCACAGACTATCAAGTTGTGCCCTAGTCTTATGTTGGATGTCCTCAGTGCCATTCCAATATAGCCAGATTTATATAAGTGTCTCCCACTGGGGTGTCAGACTTGGCGAGAGACAAGAAGTGAGAGAAAGCAAAAAGAAATGAAATATGTTCATGTAGAAGGCTTTTTGCATGCATATCAGATTGCTTGCAGACCCAGCTTATTTGCATAGGAATAGCTGTAAAAGAGGTGGGACTCAAGTTGTATTTGCTAGTAAAATTAAGACTCATTAAGACTGCCTTGAATCTTTGAAGTGCATCGTTCAGGACCTATGGCAAAATTTCTCCATTTGACTCCAGAGATGTTTGGGAATCATTTGGCATCTTTACATTTCTTAGTCTACAAGGGAACCACATAGAAATCAACCTTTTCAACTTCACAGGAGTAATATAATTTAATAATTTTTTATTTGAGTCCTCCTATAAAGTGCCTGTTACAAATTTACTTACACGTAATATTACTCATACTGTGTTTGTTTTTTATACTTAATTAGAACATTAATGCAAAAAAAAATTTAATAGTAAAAAAAAAGAAAATTATGTGTTCCATAAATGGTGCATTTATTTTAGGGCCCTTTTTCTACATCAAGCGACACAACGGTCATTTGGCCAACAAGTTTAGAAAACGTGTGTTTTGATGACTAAAAGTAGAACATGGATTCAAATGTGGGATTTTGCCTTTAAATACGTAAATATTATGAAAATTCCAATAGTTTTTGCTAGCAAAAAAGGCAGTGAATTCATTTGCAGTTCAGTCTAGTGTGGAAGAGCCTCTCTTCACTCACTGGTAGCTTAGAATTAGGACAGATGTTGAAGAAGGTCATCTTCCTCCCAAAGTATTTTAGGAGATCTGAAGAATTGGATCTGAGACTGGTTAGTTGACAGATGACAAGTCTTTTGAGGGAAGACATATTTAACATCCCCTACTCGAGAGGGAGTGGAAACTAGACTGTGTCACTCTTTCATCACTCGAGATGACTTTAGGTGAGCCAGTTAATTTGGTTCATTCTGTACAGAGCACAACACCCTGCTGACTCTGCCTCAATGCTGGGCTTTTTACACGTATGCTGCCTTTTAGCAGGCGCTGTTTCAGGTTAGATCTTTTTATTCATTCATGTGACCGTGAAATGTTGTTCATTACACCTTAGGAATACAGTAATAGCATGCAAACATATAAATCATATAAAACTGTCAGAATCTAACTGCTATTACTTGAGACTTCATTCCTGGAGGCAAAGCCTAGGCTCAGCTTTGGACGTTCTGTAAATATGAAGCAGGTGGCTGGTCTGTTTCGTGTTTACCTAATGACTGCATGGATACGTGGGCTAGCTACCAACTTACCGCATATTCAGATTGATTAATTGTTTGAGCGTTTTCTTTAAACGCATAAATACCCAACACAGTTATGCCTTCTGTTGAGATCAATTTACCCTCATGTAATTCTGTAGGCATTATTTTAACCCGTCATGATTTGGAGGCTGATTGGTTTATCTTCATTGACTTTAGGCTATAAGTTTGAATGGCAATCTTTTAAAAGTATAGTGAATAGAAGAAACCTTGCAAACTGGGAATATTTTTAAGTAAAAGCTTGGCAAAATTCAAAGGGGAATAAAAGTCTGTATTGGAAATTGAAAATGATAGTTGAGTGTTTAAGGTGCACCTTTGAGAAGGAGTGATGGAGTAACACACAGTTTGCACCATGGCCACATTTCTAACGTAGATCATAACGTCTCTCCCACACAAGCCTCCAACATGGCTGTGCAGTTTTCACCTTCTCCTTGACTTTTAATTACCTCTGCTGTCACACAACCACCCCAGGTGATAAAGAGGTGGCATGCATGCACTCCGCACACACGCATACACACGCGCACACACACAGCCTGCCATAGACAGCCAAGCCCACAGGTGACTCAGCTTACCGTCAAACACAGTTGGACGTCCTGGCAGACAGTTGCTTCAGGCTGCTTCACTCTCCATACACACACACACACCTCATGCATGCCCCTGTGCTGAGGAGTGGACAACGGCGGCGAGGTGGCATTTTTAATCCAAGCGCCTTTGTGCCCGGGCCGGCAGGGGGACAGCAGATGTCCTTCCCCTAAGTAGGTCGCGCATTGTGCAGGGCGTCTGCATGGCAGCCATCTTTAGCCATCTGGCTGCTCCCTGTCACTGTCAGCTGTGTGAAAATATGATTTCCTACAAGGCACCCCATGCGACGGAGGGACCTTTGAGGAGGAGAGACCACAATGAACTATGTTTCAATGCATTAATTTTACACATTATTATAATTATTTATGCAAAAGCATTACACTTTATAGCAATGTTTATAATACATTATAAGTAGTGTTCATAACACATTATATCGCCAATGCCAAAGAAACTTTGTCCCTGTTTGCAGAGTGGATGTTTAGTCGTTGACACATTGAGACCTGCCCTATATTTTTTAAACAACTCATGAATAATACCAGAGACATTGTCAGGAAATCATACCACAAAACTGCTCAAAGGACACGTGAAGGTGATTAAGTGGGCGTACTGGCTGGGCAGGCATGATAGATTTAATATAATAGGTTGTCAATTGGATGGAATAACGAAATATGCTGTTCACAACTCGAATATTAGCCCTTCGGATACCTCATAGTGTCCATCTTCAGTTGGTAAATGGTAGCATCGCTTTTGCCTATTTGACTTTATTATTTAATGCACTAACTTTATTATTAACTACAGTGTAGTTTTGGACTTTGGAAATTGTAGGAAATTGGAAATGGTGTGGGTTTAATAAACTTTTCGGTTTAAAATATGTCTCACTTTTTTTAAAGCTCACAAATACATCTTGTAAGTTATTAAATATCATTTGTTTGTCAATAATCTACACTCATAAATGACAAGTCGAATAAATTCTTCTACTTGATGCTTTTAGAACATGCGACAATATATTAAAAATCACTAAGCTATTAAAAACAAATAGGGCACGTCTCAGTGTGTCTGAAACTACACATAATGCACTATGCAAACAGGGACTGAGTTTCTTTGGCATTGGTGATATAATGTGTTATGAACACTACTTGTAATGCATTACATTAACAATTGATAATGCATAATAAACATTGCTATAAAGTGTAGTGCATTTTTAGAAATAATTGTAGCCATATGTGCAATGCCTTATAAATGATTATAGCTTGTTATGAATGTATTCGTAGGACATTATAGATATGACCTTCATAGAAAGTGTTACAAACATTTTATATAGGCTCAGTGTATATTATGAGACCTGTATGAGATGAAATGAGACCTTAGAAAGACCTTAGAAAGGTCAAGGCCTTTATATTAAGTTTTCTTAGATGAAGTTTCAAAGAAAATTAAGCACACCCTGTAGTATCTGCACTTTTGTCTCTAATTTCAACTGAAGCATTCTTAAACATTTGCTGATGGTGATGCATTGATAGCTAAAATACAAGACACACTTTGAGACCGTGAGAAGCCCGGGCAGAAACGAACAGTGAGTGTGTTTCACAGTCGTTGCCTTTGACACAATTTGTCTTTGGTGCTTTTCTTTAATTACACAGCTCCCAGAAGACTGAGCGGGGTAGTTAACTAGTCAAATAAGCATTAACGCAATTACTGGGTCAGAATGAATACAATTCCGTCATGTTTAATCATTAGGGGAGTCTATGCCTGAGAGAAAAACATATTGTGCAGAAGTGAATTAGGAGAGCTGAGAGAGGCCGGAGAGATAAATTGGCACAACTAACATTTCAATCAAATTTGATTTCCATTGCCCTCTCAGTGCTCTTCAGCTACATTTTGGGATGCTTTCAGAACACAGGCTCCTCTCAGGCTGCATAACTATTAAACTGCTGAATCACCCAGACACCACTGTTAGACACCATTTATAATCCTTTTAACGTTTTACATCGTGCTGTGAGTTAATCTGAGCTAAAGATGTAGAGTTCAGCTGAAAGGTATAAATAGTGTTCTATAAGCTCAAACCTTGTTCTGGTTATTTCTGCAGCTTCAAAACGAGCTGGATCAGGAATACCAGGACAAGTTCCGACGACTCCCAGTGGAGATCCAAGAGTTTGTCCAGGAAACAGCTAAAGGCAGGCTGAGTAACGAATGGGAACCGAGCTGCCTTAGCACCTCATCCACTGCCGAGAAGCTCAACCACAAAGCAGGCCAGTCAGAGGAGGACGTAGACGAGGACTCTGTAGAGAAGGTGTTTGACACTCCTCTCTGAGCTACACTTTGGGCTTTATGTTTTTAAGCGTGCACATGTTAGCAAATGTAAATAGATTTTGTAATATCGGTGTTCCTGGTGTTGGCTCTAATTTGTCACTGACAGTGTGCACCTTTTTGGTACAACATCTGTAGATTGTTGACAGTGCAAATCATGACTTAAGATGACTTATTTAAACAACAGCAAGAATACTGATGGTTTTTTCATAACATTAGGTTTACATCTGTTACAGAGCTTACTGTCAACTGACAAATTTAATTATGCTGGTTCTGTTTGGGTTTAGTTAAGCACTAGGGATTAGGTTTATGTTTTCATTGTTTAATAGTGAATTTAGCCAAGGCAATTATTTGCAAGGCGAGCTATAAAAATTATTTCCGAGTTAGGCTGTATAAACAGTTTTAAGCTGTAGAGACTTCTCCTGTACTAGCATCGAGCTCTTTATCACCACATCATGATGATATCTGTTAGTGTTTCTTTTAGATTACCACAAGTTTTGTGTTTGTTTTGAAAAGTGTTGAATATTTTTTTGATTTTTTTTTCTTTTTCTTATTCTTATTTTTATACCTATAAATTGGAACCAAGAACACTTAATGTTAATGTAACCCGAGGGATGTGGAGTCAATTGCATGTTTTTGTACACTTGTAAATGTTACTTACGTAGCACAGAGGCAAAAAATAAATAATGCATACTCTTAAATGTAAATATTATGGCATTTTGTCGTCTAAGAAAGAACAGAAAGACACTTGTGTTAATGTGATCACAATGGTTGAACTGTAAGAAGAATATTTGTTTGAGCCTTGGCCTTATAGATACAGTGCACTGTAAACTTTCAAGTTTTGTTTCAGAAGAATCATTTCATGATTTATATGAGAGTAGACGTGGGCATGCTTTGGATTAGAGCGCTGAGATGCAGAACGCACATGCAGAACCCTGTCAAGTTTGCCTCAGATAGACCTCCACTGTTCATTAGGCCTTGTTATAAGTCAAAGTCTTTAGTTTAACCATCAGTGTGTGACCAAATAATTATAATAGCTCGAATAAGAATCAAGAAAACTATATAGAAAATGTAAAGGTTCAGGGCTGAGTTTCCCAAAAGCATCGCAGCACAAAGATCATCATTAAATGGTAGAGTGAGAATCGCATTGAACACTCTCTCTACCAGTTAAGACAATCTTAACTTTACGATGCTTTTGGGAAACTGGGCCCAGATCACTTATAACTAAGGACAATTTGAGAACAAAATATTAGCTTCAAAAACCTGCCCCTTTTGTGGTAAAATGTGTGTGCCAAACGAAAAAAAACTCATTAACTCTAATGCCTGTGTGTGTCACTTGATAATTATTTGATCACAGCTTGCCAATGTCTTACTAAGCACTTTTGACAAAATGTTACTTGGCATTGGACGTATTACTTAAATTGTAATCTAGGCTGTGATCATCGTTTTAATGTAATAGCAATTCATGCAAACACATATATCCTGTGAAAGGAAAATTACATGCCAGTATCCCTTCACCATTTTCAGGTAATGCTGCAAGAGAGAGAAATATGATACGATAACCACAGAACAATTTCCTGAACAACTCACAACACACAAGTTTCAGTATGGCCTTGATCACTGATTGTTGACTGCCAGTTGTTTAGCTTTAAATGACAGTTATATGGGTTTAAAACATAATGAAAAAAGGTTAAAGGGCTAAAAATCTCCTATATGAGATAGATTGGCATAATGGATTTGGCATTGGATCTGTAAAACCCCAAATAACTTACAATATTCCTAATTCAACTGCACAGCCTACATAATGAGAGCAGGAATCTGCTTAAGTATAATGCAGGGACAGTATATGGGGAAGGTAATTTTCCACTTGCCATATTCAAACAGAAAACATGACTATTTCAGTTTTTTTTTTTCAATACACAAAAGAGATGACTTGAAATTTTCACTTTATCTTTAACATGTTTTAAAAGTACATGAAATTTGTCAACACTGTCGAAATCAACCTGATTTAATGAGAAATTTGCACAAATTCGATTGAACGAGGTCGATGTGGTTGGATTTTGTTCCATTTCACACAAATAAAGTCATAATCCTACCTAATTGTGTCTGTCACAAACTTGCAAGTGTAAGACCATGTTTATATAATTGATGACAATTTATTGATGTAAATTTCTTTACAATTATCATTGATATGTGGGACTAGATCCTCTTTTTAGTTTTTGTCTGTCAGGATTATGAGGCAAAATTCCTTTTACCACTATAACTAATGTTGCTTTTTTTTTTAAACATTTTTTTATTATTCAAATGTTGTTGGGTTGTCATACGTAAATAAAACAGCAGCAAAGATTCAACATGTGTATCAGTGCTTGGATTCCCAATTCACACGGTCAACATTTCAGATTTACAGTATGTCTCTTTAGTGCATGATTATTTATCTTCACATTGGCCCAATGGAAGACTTTGCTTAGACTACTATACAATAGAGTTATAGGCTGTTGTGCCATGAACTAATTTCATCATTCATAAAAATTAAAACACTTAATAGACTTGAAATGAGTGTACAGTAATGCATGTTCTTTTTACTTTTAAGAGATTATTGCCATGATGTGAGTCCTGTGCCTTTATATATGTTTGCCTTGTCGAATGTGTGAATTGCATCGTGTAAAATTGTCATTGTAATATAACGACTATGTCTAGTTGTATGCCAACTGTTAACTAGATTATGCGCACTTTTAGTACCATAACACTACTGAGTAAAGCTTGTGACAAGCAGTATTCCAGAGGAATGTTTTATAAATGATGTGGTGGACTTTCATTTTCTCTATGCTTCCTGTTTCTATTCTTAGGCATAAAAGTACTGGATTTACTGTATGCATAAGGAACATGTGAGCAGAAAAACATGTTAAATGACAATTAGAGTAAAGGGGAAATGCTTGTGAATAAAATAAATGTTGGTTCTCTATGTACACTTACGGCTCTGTTTTTTTTTCTTCAAGTTACGCTTTGATTTAAACTTGGATTAAGCCACTTTGACTTATTAGTAAAGGCTGCATTAATAAGAATATCTCTGGAGGACTGTTTGCACTCATCAGATTGAGTTTTGCCTGGCTGGTCAGTCCTGGGCTGTAAATCTGTAAACGAGGTGGGCCAGAGCTAACCCCTTTATTTGGGAATTAGATATATATACCAGGTTTTAATAAGAAAGCGCAGGAGCCCTATGAGCTGACCTTGATAGGTTAGTGAAGCAGAAATAAGACTTCCCCTTAGCAATAAACCATTGAGTCATATTTCAGATTGCTCTGTCAGCTTTAAAGTGAGAAAGGCTTAATGTGTGTGTGTGTGTGTGTGACCTGTAAATATCCTCCATGGCTCATTGCTTTTAATCTCAAGTGTTGTCTAATATTGTTTATAATCATCACATCTATACAATGAGGAAAATGTCATTTTAGGGGACATTTTGAGTTAATGACCCATTTTTTTAGCATATGTTATAAATAAGGCCAGAAACCTTTCACCAGCCGTTAGAATGTTATAATTGGCTGCAGTGCGGCTTTTATGTAATGTGTAATTATAATCACATCCTGAACTCTTTATCCAAGCACCTGGCACTGGTGATTTAGGAGCACGGTGATGCACGGTGTGAGCAAAGAGATGAAAAATGATAGCTAGAAAAAAGAGCAACTACTTAGATCACCGAATATGGTAGATGGAGCGAATGGATGTAGAGAGACACACAGCACACATGAAAGAGAATAATTCAAAGTGAAAGCCGCTGTGATCGCTGTGCAGCTGTGGCATTTGCTCTGATATCTATCAAAGCTCAAACCACATGCGTTTATCCACTAAGGGGGGGAGAGGTGTGTGTGTGTGTGGGGGGGGGCTCTATCATCTTCCTATAATTCATGTGGCAACAGTTTCCCTGTATGTTTTTATGTAAGAGTAATCAGTGTTCCTAGGACAGGAAATAGCATGATTAACCCAGTTTCCATCAGATAGCCATTCATGATTTCTCGGAACATGAAGACACTGTGATACTGTAAAGTGTGTCGCCGTGCGCCATCTTGGTGTTGTGTCTGGTTGAAGAAGCTAAAGTGGAAGGTTCCATACGAGGAACAAGCTGCATACCCATCAAAGGCAGACAAACAACACCACGTTAGACAAATGTGATAAAATAACTACAGCTTTTTTGTGTAACCGTTGTTGAGGGCTATGTGTGTGAATGTATCCAAGGCTGATACTTGCTTTTCAGTTCAACACTTTTCTTTGTCATTACATGAGGCTATGACGAGATGTGAATGAATAGTGGTGTTATACTTTCTCGGACAATGTCCGAGCTCACCACGAGCCTTCATTGCATTCCAGCAAGCAGGAAGTCGGCTAATTAACCCTGAGCTGTGCTCAGAGCAGAAGCAGATATGCTTTTAATATCTATCATCCTGGAAACAGTGATGGTGCCTTCTTTTCTTCCAAACTACCGGGAATATGCTCATACTTCCATTAGATCAGAAAGAACAGGAGGTGTTAGATAATCGCTTTAATGAATCCTATCTTCAGGAGGGTGATGGTGAGATGGTGTTTTGGTAATATTTGCAAAGACAATATACAACTGGTCCCATTTTCCATTTTTACATTCAGTAGATATCTGGGAAGGAGCCAACTAAACTCTAAGATATCCTAGCAAGGTTTTCAAGGGCTATTAATTAGAAAGCATATTTTAAGCAATGGAGGCCCCAACAGGTCCATATTTAGAATCACTCCTTAACTAGGCTAAATATTTCACTGCAGTGATTATTACCGTACACTCTCATAAAAAAAGGTACTAAACTGTACCTTTTCTTGTTGCTGGGGTGGTACCCTCAAGGGTACATCTTTTGTACCTTTAGTATGTATCTTTTACCTGGGAAGGTGCATGTAGTGCACCTTTAAAGCTTTGCTCTAAAAGCGAAATAAAGGTACAACAGTGGTCCTTAAGTTCTAATTATGTACCTTTAATTATGTTTAAAGGCACACTATATTTGCTTTGCAGGTAAAAGGTAAACATACTAAAGGTACAAAGGAGCGACAAGAAAGGTACACTTTAGTACCTTTTTTTCCCTAAAAGTGTATATTGTATTTCTGTCACTTTGACCCTGCAACTTTGCACACATTCTTTTGCATATACACTTTTAGAAAATAGTGTTCCTCATGGGTTCTTTGGATAGTTAGCAGTTCTGGCTTTCCCAAGGAGTTCTACTTGGAACCTTTTCTGAAAGGGAGACCCTCTGTTGTAGGGTTCTACATAGGTCTCAGAGCGACAAATTGAGGCAAAAATATATCACGATACTTGAAAACATTTTCACAATACACAATATATATCACAAAATGTAGGTTTGCTAGCAGTGTGCCAGCAAAACAGGGAAAATATTTTAAAAAAGAAAACTCAGTACAAAAATATATTTTAAATTCCAATCAGCTATTTGTTGCTTTGAGTAATTGAGCCGGTGGTTGGTGTAAAAATTATGACAACTGTTGATATTTCAGAAAAGTTTACTGTGGTTTACTGTGGCTTAATGGGGCAGTGGTGGCTCAGTGGTTAGGGCACTGGGCTACTGATCAGAAGGTCATGGGTTCAAATCTCAGCTCCACCAAG
>JAOUQW010000032.1:501518-518629 GCA_028565825.1 Olivaichthys viedmensis | reverse complement strand
TAAGGGCCTCGCTCAAGGGCCCAACAGTGGCAGCTTGGCAGAGCTGAGGTTTGAACCCATGACCTTCTGATCAGTAGCCTAGTGCCCTAACCACTGAGCCACCACTGCAACACAATAGGGGTGTTTGAGTTGTGGCAGCTTCATAAACTCTTATTGTTGTCAGATTTGAAAGCTCTTAAGGAACTGTTTGATTACTGTCATAGTCTGAGGCCTCTGGTCAGCCAGCTGACCTGTGGTTCATGGACACCTTGTATGATCAAAGCAATTTTAAGAACATATGATAAAGTGTTGCACATCATTTTCTTAATGAAATTTTTTAAAAAGCAAACATATTTATAGAAAATTGTCAATATGTGTCTGCACAGTCATACTGTTGGAGGAGACACTGCTAACTACACACTGTCGATTAAGGTTACTGATCATAGCTTTACCAGCCCTACGACATTCAGGTTTCTGTTTGCACCTCAGATCTTTGCGAAGTGGTGTGTGAGTCCTGACATATTATTATAAAGAGGTTTTTTCTTTCACCTCTCTTTTTAGAAGTGTAAACATGTCACATGAAATGAATTGAGCACTGAATACCTAAATCAGGACCTTGATGAACACTGTAAAGATATTTTTATTTGATAGAAACTGGAAAATGGTGACTCATAATGTTTCTTACTATAATTGTTTGAGAGTGTCAGCTCGCATTGCCTTTTATTAAAATGACTGCCGATACTGTAATTTCATGCTTGTTTTCCTTGGCTGAAAAGGAATCCTTTCTCTAGTCCGCAGCTGATTGGTTGTAAAGAACGGAACCTTCAACGTTGTTTAGTGTCAAGTTTCAAATGAGTTTTTGCTTCATTTGGATCTTGGTTTTTTTGTTCACAGGAAAAGAGATGCTGCTCTCCCAATGAAACACTAGATGCAGCAGTGGTGAGTGGGTGCCTCCTTTATTTTTGACATCTCTTTTTAGGGTCTTTTCTCTCTGTATGTCCTTACACCTCAGGGCCTGGTGCGTTTTTGTGTCCTCCAGAAATTAACACAAGACTGAGGTTATTTGAATAGTAGTTTTAGTCGGACAATGTTTTAGGTAACTTTGAGGTTGTATTTTAGTCATTGTTCTAATAATTGATTTGTTTGCACCAAAGTAGGAGAAAGATAGAGAGAAAGAGAGTAAGAGCAAGAGAGAAAAATCTTTTCTAACAGTTTCCAAGTGCTTTAATCTTCTTTTATATAGTGTAGAATCAAGTGCAACAGGTGCCCATGTTTGTCTTGAGTGCTAATCAGTACACTCTTATAAAAGAGGGTTCTTATGATCTAAAGGGGTTCTACTTGAAACCTTTTCTTAAAGGGAAACCCACTGTTGTAGGACTAAACCAAAGAACCCTTTAGGATGCTTAATGGAACCTTTTTTTAAGAGTGTGCATGCAAAGTAAGATGTATAATGCTTAAATTATGATTATCAGCTGAAGTAGTTTTGTATCTACCTCAGGAACTGGTGAGAAAAATTGATTTTTACATTTAAAAAAAGATTAATAATCAGTAAGTAAAACCCCATTATGTTTTTCTGTTACCTCATAACCAACAGCTACCAGTAACAGACTGTACACAATCCTGCATCCTCTTAATAAGCGTGGCTATAAGCACTTATGTGCTCCTGGAAACCGGGCACTTTGTGATCCCTTGAGGTGTGGATTGTTGCCACTGTTGCGTATGGACCGACTAAAAATAGAACTTGCATAGGTGGTTGTCAACGCAGCGTGAAGGATTTAATCCAACGTGTTATGCAAGGTGACATGGCTTTTAATCTGTCCAACACTCCTTTTTATCTGTTTTCCTCCTTTTATAGCCTATAGCTATATTTTTGTGGCTCTTTTATAGCCTTGTTTGGAATTTGGTTAAGGCGACGGCACTAAAAAGCTGCCGGTAGATTGTGTGCAGACGTTTCTGCTCGGATGTGTCTCTATGTAGAACTGAACGGAAGCTCTGCTCTAATGCTTGTTAAAGGCTTGGTGTTGCATACCAATCGCAAGGCCTCTGCCGTTGTGGGTTCTGCAATTTTAAGACACTGCTGTAAAATGTGTCAGCTGCAGTGCTGCTAAATGTAATGTATGAGTTTTGTGTGTTGTATGAGTCCTTGTTAGTCACAAAGACAAATTGGCTCACGTTTAACAGCCTAAGATTTACAATCATGCAAGGCTGAGTTGATGGCCCCGTCTGTTAGTTTTCAATATGGCCAGCCGTAATGGATTTTTATTAATTTGCAGTTACTAGAGAAACTCTATTCTGTATTTATTGAGTGGGCATTCACTGTGGACTAAAGAGGTTCAGTGTGTGTGTCGGTGTTTTTTTTTAAAGATAGACAGAAAGTCCCTTCAAACTTATACAATATAAATATTTGCATGAGTAAATATTTCAGGAGTACAGCGTGTGGCACTGTACATCGACTAATTATTTATTTATTTATGCCTGTGGCATTATTGTCTAGTTTCTGAAAGATACACCCAAGAAGAGCTGCTCAGTGTCACCTTCAGCCCTTGCACTTAATACTTTTGGAGTACACACAACTGCATTTTGAAAAAGACTAGTTTAGTTATACTGACTGAAAGGTGATTTAAGCAACAGGAATTTAAACAACAGGTGTGCCAGTTTCTGTTTGAAATTTGGACCACAACATAAGTATTTTAAGTGTTGAATTGGAAATCTAGAATTTTAGATAGAGAATAGTCCAACAGTCTAACTGCTTAACAAGCAGCAAAGTACATTCATTCATTACTTTTGTTTACCCAAATGCGTTAGTTGAGAGTACATTCTCTTTTACACCTCTGACCTGGGATACCCTCCATCATACCAGTATGCACTGTTCAGGACTCATCTCTATCTGGGAACATAGAAATCTACTAAACGAATCCCATTCCTGGACTGCATATGCAAGTCTAAAAATACTTAGGAACGGTGCAAACCAAAAGCTATTATCTACACTTTCTAATTCCATCACCCCACTGGAAACACATCCCTCTGTTCACATTCACTCAGCCTGGGCCTCAAACCACTGGTGGCAAGGCTGCATGTGAACGTAATTTGCACTTTCAATTAAACTGTCGACCTTTGTTTCATAACGCAAAACTTGACTCCTGAAGATTCTCACTTCTGGATCTATTAATGCCAAGCATGTTACAGACAACGTCTTGCAAAATACTGGGATCTCAGAGTGTAATTTTATGTTAGTGTTGGTACTGTTGTAACCGTTGTAATATATGCAGCTGCTCTAAAGTGAAATTAGGACAAAAAAGCTTATGTTGTTAGACAAGGAATCTTTCCTGTTCCATAGCAGATTTTGAACATCCAAGGCAGTTCATGAACACAGGTACCTTATTTTTTCTGTAAACACACTCATTTATAGATTTAGAACCTTTGTAACTATTTGAGTTTTTAGACACATTCATCAAGCCCTGTTAGCCAAGTAGCACTCATATTCGTACACGAGAAAACTCCCTTTAGAACCCATTTACTCTGTTATATAGGGTACCATGGTGCTAAAGGCACCCTGGGGTGAAACTAATAGAAAACAATACATACCCTCGGTGTGCTGCAGAAACCACGTATCTCCTCAAATTGAACTCAACTCAGTGCCTAGAGTTTGTGTGTTACATTTGTGTCTTAAAGAAATTTTCATGAAAAATTTAACAAAAACATGAACTGCATAAACATATTAAACTGCATTGTCTTTTGATCACCTCTTACTTTAAACAAATGTAATGTTTCGATAGTGTATTTTATAAAAAAAAGTTGTGGGTTGGCCTTACACGCGAGTCGAGGATCATGATGTCTACATGTACTGGGGACGGGGCTTATTTGATTCACACACTGTCAAAATGTATCTTTGTGCTCATTTAGTCGACACAAACATGCTCATAAATCCGACACTAGTGAGAGATCAGCAAAAATCATGCCTCATATGTATCATTTTAGAGGCCAGGTAGTGTTGGGAGGTTTATCGATTGGCTATAAATGAGAAACCAGAGAAAACAGTTGGGATTTTAAAATCCTGTTTCTGATGCGGTAGCAAAAAATTGCAAAGACAACTGATGTAATTGCCTTAATACATAGATTGTTACACACCAGGCCAAGGGTTCCGATTGCTTTAAGGATGTGTTTATTAATTTTTTAACTGAACAGCAACATTCAACAGTGAATCCTTCCAGAAACGGAGCCGTAATCTTTATTTATTGTGCAGTCCAGGCTTTTCAATTAACACTGCGTGCGACTCATAATCTTCCTTCATTCATTGAGCGTGGAGCTTCATTTCGGTGCTTTCTCATTGTAAGTAAATATATAGTGCAAACATCATTATTGGACTATTAGATTATTATAAACATGCGTATGCATATAAAATCAAATAAAGTTTATTAGACCCACTAAATAAGCTTAGTGTCCGCAAAGCCGCTTTCTTCACGCCGGGTTTCAAAAGAACGGCGCCGGTTACCACTTTTAATTCCATTGCACGCCATCGCCTCACATTTAAACGCAACATGTCGAGTGAAAACGAAGATTTGAGAGAAACACAAGCTGTGTTATACAGATAACAGCCAAAGACTTGCTGCTTTAAGTTTTGTCGAGGGCGCAAACACAATGGGTTATATAAAGTCGAGATCAGCCCCTGGGAATTAAAGGACTTGCGGATTTTGTCTGTTGAGTACTCGAGTTGTAAAAATGACCAAAATACACATCTTTACC
The DNA here is from genome assembly GCA_028565825.1 of Olivaichthys viedmensis. Taxonomy (NCBI): domain Eukaryota; kingdom Metazoa; phylum Chordata; class Actinopteri; order Siluriformes; family Diplomystidae; genus Olivaichthys; species Olivaichthys viedmensis. The sequence goes on along the minus strand of JAOUQW010000032.1, from coordinate 513,907 downwards.
TTCTACTGGCAAGCAAGTACTCTATCAGAGAGCGTTTTTCTATTGTTGGGAGTGGGGTCACGTCAAGGTGTTCAGCGGCCGATGACGCAAAAGGTGTTTCATCAAGGGAACGTGACAACAGAAAAAAGGCAGCTGGGGTTGCTCTTTAAACAATGTTAATTGACCCTAGTAACTTTATTCATATATTTTATATCAGAGTAACATTTCAGTACTTCAGAGTAACATTTCACCCTAAAACAATATCAGACTCAGTAACTAGAGGTCCACACAAAAATATAGATGATGCTGATTTCCTTAACCCGACTCGCTGCATTTAAATAAAATTGTTGTGTCAGAAGTTGTTGCATCAAACTGCGTCAGAACATAACAACTCCCTGAAGTGCGGACATTAATGATTTTATTAAAATGAAGTGAAAAAATCATCATCTATATTTTTGTGTAAAGCTCTAGTTTCTGAAGCCATGTCCACACTAATACGGATACATTTGAAAACGCACAAGTTTCTCTGAGTTTCGGCTTTCCGTCTACACTGAAACTGCATTTTCAACCACCGAAAAACAAATTTTTTTTAAACGCTCTCCAGCGCCGGATACATTTGAAAACGTCGTTTTCACGCTTAGTGTGGATTGGGGAAAACAGAGATATTCGAAAACGAAAACTGCTGTACAACCGACCTCTGCAAGCTTAATGTTGTTACTGACCATATAGAGAAACTTTTTTGTCACTTAACTTATCCATATTTGGTGGCGCACATGGCATCAAACCGCAGAAACATCGTAAACTGCAAAAATGGCATAAACTTCCTGGTTCAGGTAGCATGCGCAATCTGCGTATGCTGAGTATGGGCATTTTCCTATCATCTCTGTGTTTTGGTGTAGACGAAACACTTTTAAAAAATAATGCAAAAACGCCATTGTGGACAAAAAAGCTTTTGTTATCAAAACAGCGTTTTCAAATGTATCCTTATTAATGTGGACATGTCTTGAGTTTGATGTTTCAGGGTGAAATATCACGTTAAGGGCGCCTTTAGCCATGTGGTACTCGGAGTGAAAATGGTTTAGCCCAGTGGAAATTGCGGTGGAAATTGTATTCTGATGTTGCACTAGATTATATATATGACACTCTTAGCTACACCTTATTCAACAGCTCTGAAAGGGCTTGATAGTTGGGCAGTGGTGGCTCAGTGGTTAGGGCTCTGGGCTACTGATCAGAAGGTCATGGGTTCAAGCCTCAGCCAAGCTGCCACTATTGAGCCCTTGAGCAATGCCCTTAACCCTCCCTGCTCCAGGGGCTGTATCATGGCTGACCCCAGCTTACTGATATGCAAAGAATGAATTTCACTGTATATGTATATGTGACAATAAAATAGCATTCTATAGTTAGATGATGTGCTGAATAAGGTGTAAGTGTAGCCCTTCTAGAGCTGAGTCCACAAAACTGTGGACACAAACCCCTCTCTTATATTAGCATCCTAAATCAATAATCCTGTTACGTTATACCACTTTTTTAAAAGAGGGTGTGATCACTTTTCTGGTGCTGTCTTACCTACAAGCTGAGCTTGAGCCCAAATTTAGAATTATATCTAGGCGTTCACTATTGTGCTCTGACCCACTGGGTTGAATATATTCCATGATATTTGATCTTAGCTGTAGATGCCAGAGATTAAGTCTTAACCAATAGGAGATTTGCCTTTGAAATTCTTAGATAAGAAAACCACATGACATGATCAGAAAGTCGGCTGACAGTGACATTACCTGTAGACTAATCACATTGCTTGTTCATTTCTTCTGCAGAAATATGGAAACTTCACGACTCACTTCTCAAACTAGGCTATTTTGGTAGTTTGCTATCACACCAGTTAATATAGAGCACATGTGGCTGTGTTGCAGAATGAAGCGAAAGGCCTACCTGTCAAACAGCGACGTGTGAAAACGAAGCTTTTATAAACTCATGACTGTCTAAGCACAGACGTGGGAGCCTTTTCAGCATCAGTACCACTTAAAAACTGCTGCACCTTGTGTAAATAGAGTTTTATAAATATTCTTTGGACTTTTATGCTCATTTAACAAGCCCTCTTTGGTTAAATGTTCATATTCGTACCTCAAACAACTTCCAACTCCCTTTTCATTTATTCTGTTGTATACTTGAAGTGGGAATGGTATAGCCTTTGATTTATTCCAGATTTTATGGGCTGTTGTAACCTATCCACTGTTTGAAAATGACATTATTAGAATTTAGTGTGTAGTAAGAATGAACAAGAACTATTGTAACATATATGATATATTGCAATTTGAAGAATGGATGGTTAGACGACTGCCTCACCATCCAGTAGTCACAATGCACAGTACCAGAAATGAAAAATGTACCCATCATTTTATCCTTTAAACTAAAACTTTTAATGAAATATATATTATGAAATATATATTATAACTTAAGCTCTCAATCTTATAAAGGTCCAATATATTTTTATTTGCAGGCATTTTTGTATTATTTGTAAGTGTCTATGAAACACATCTCAAGTGAATCATGCCTATATATTTTTTTTATAAATTGTTGTAGAGTGCCTTTTTCTTCCATTCCAACTCGCAGCCTGTTTTCAGACACCCACTAGTCATTAATATTAATTAACTAGAGAGCTGTGTGTATCATCCTAAATCACTAAATAGTGGAGTAGCCAACTATTTAGAACAATAGTATGCAGTTTGGGGTGCACCCTGTGTGTGTCGGTCGTGCTGTATGTTGATTGGCTGCCATGGGCCAATCACAGCGAGTTATTTAAATTAATCTTGTGTGACACACTCGCTTGTACTGTATATAAATTTCAGCCATGGGCCAATTACTGTGACTTATTCAAATGAATATCTCGCGTGACGTAGATAAAGTCTGTCATTTTGACCACCATGTAAAAGAGTTTTTGTCACTGCTGAACTAAACAAACCGCATTAGGCACAGATTTCACATTTTCTCACGCTGTGTTCAAAATGGTACCCTAATCACTATTTCCTACATTGGAAAATTGGGAGCACTACATAGAATTTGTGATTAAAGTAAACAGTTGCATTATAGTACACGGGTTTGCTCATTACTCTGTGACAGTAGTCACATTCGGTTGCATAAACACACAACGTTAGCTAACCCGCTGTCCACACAATTATCTACCTGTATCAAACCTAAGGACAAAAAAGTAACAGAGCCGACTATAAACCGAACACATGTGACTATGGAAATGAGTTCACAAACTAATTATTCCACTCCTTACATTTGTAAGAAGTATGAGGAGAAGCCTGAAGGGACGCTGCCATCTTAGCTCGCTGTGAAGGTGTGCGTGAACCAAAACAAACCAAACAACGCAGTTCATTATTGGTATTTTGTGGCCACTAGGGTACATTGTTTGTACACTCCCTATCACCGTGCATTGTGGGATTAAAAGAGTGCACTGGATTTTCTCTACTATGTTTTCGGACACTATTACAAAATGGCAGATCCCAAAAATAGTCCACTATATAGTGAACATGGCATAATTTCGGACATAGCGTCAGTGTTGCTGCAACTCCTTTCAGTCTAAAAGCCACCAGAAAACAGGAAAAAGTCAGTTTTCACAATTTAGGCCCTTTCAGCAAAATTTATATACAAACCAAGACAAACACTTCTGCAAATGCTTGTATCCTCGACAGGTCATGGGATATTGAATTAAACCTACAACTTCTGCAAAAACAGTTGCCATCGCATAAGCACAAGGTAGATGCTAATTGTTTTTTAGCTCCATCAGCTTGATTGGTTAAGAAGCATGGAAGGAGAATCCCCACAGGACCAGCCAATCAGATGTGCCAGTCATTAAGGCTTTGAGTAGTTATGTGTCTTGCTTCCTAAAAGCGCTATAGCACAGTAATAATTGTGATATAATACCGTGAGCATTCTCCCTGTTGGGTTTCATTGAGATGCTCATTTCTCTTTCAGGCCTACACAAAGATTCTCGCACCACACACAATTGATAGTGGTTTTGACTGAGCTTAGTCACGTTTGAGCGCTTGCTGGCGTGTGTGAGCAGGAATAGGTGCCTCTGAAGCTGGCCCTCGACACCAAGCTCCCACCTGGCTAATGAAATTTGCTAATTAGGCAGTGGGGGGATGTGGAGGTGTGCGGTGTAGTGAGATTGGAGAAGGCACCGATGCAGAATTAGACAGCGAGCAGCAGACCTAATTTCTGCTGCACAAGGGACAGACGTAGTGACGCAGGCACCTGAAGAGCTTCACAGATCTACACATTCTTCCTCGTTAACAGAGACCAGCAAGGGCGCTTTCTCTTTAGTACACCCTGTTGTGTTTAATCCCTCTCTCTTGCCTTCATGCAAGTCCCCGCTCAAGTCCCTACTTGTGTTTCCTCAAAGCATCCAGAACTTAGATTTTTCCTCATCCCTCAAATTCACCTTGTTCGCTGTGATGACATGGGGTGAAGGACAAATGCTAATTATTTTTGGACTCCTGAGGTAAATTATGTGAGCAAATCCCAAGGTACTCTCATCACAGCTTTCACAGTTTTTGAGTGGTACATATCAGGCCCCCAGTACTAATGAATGTTGAAGGGAGCTGTCTGAAGCCATCTCTATAATCTCAGCAGTGTGAGGACTATGAAGGCGGCTTCGGCGACACCTCTCTCCTCTTTTCAGGAAACACCATTCACTTTGCAATTCCTCCCACTACATCTTCTGTAAGTACAGCTGCTTTGTTCCTGCAAATTCTGCATTCCGTGCTATTTTAAGAGCGCTGTTTGGTATTTGTATGTAATACGCCTGGTTGCAGTAGATGTTTTTATAGCTGTGGTAATTCCCAAACCCGGTCAGGGAAACACACAGTGCCGTGTCGGTTAACTGACGTGCCATAGCAGCAGTTTGGGGATTTTTTCTCCACAAAAAACATCCTGTGTGTGCTGTAAATGAATGTGATTCTCTCCCAGGGTTTTGGGATTGCAGTATTTTGATCAGCTGATCTAATAAGATGATATTTGGGGCTAAAAATAAACACCACTTATTACAGAGATTTGCATGCTGTCAGGAGAAACATGAAGGTTTGTAACCGGTTATTCACTCAGATAAGTCAGATTGGAAGACCACTTGTGATTGCTTACCACTTGTGCACATGTTTGTGTGTAGTAGGTATGTATATATAACATAAATTATTATACTGTAGGTGATGCATACACTTTGGGTTCTCAAAAAACGATTAAGTCTTTAATTTCCTCTGTGTCTCCTCAGTGACAAACAAAAATCACTCCCATGACACTCAAGAGTTTCATGATACCTTTCCACCAAGTTCAGTCCACCATCATGCCAACAGCATATAGACACTACATTTTATGTTACAAACCTCAGATTTTTTTTAAGAGTTCTTTTCATTCAGCACAACTGCTTGATATGTTGAATATAGGAAATTAAAACGTGGTAATGTTTGTACAGATCTATCTAACTCTTCTGCCTGGCCATGTAAAGTGTGTTTGTGTGTGTGTGGTGGTTGAAACAGAAGGAGCCATTGATATTAGTTATGTTTTAAAGTTATTGCTTTTATTATATTAGAATGAGCTGTAACACACTGACCCAGGTTTATAGTGTTTGAACATGTCAAAACCGGATATTTGGAAATCCAAGCATATGAATAACTTGGCACTGGGTTAGCGCTCAGTGGCTGTATGTTACAGCATTATGTGATGTGTCTACATGTTGTTGGAATACTTTGTTCTCACTATTCATTTCTTTCTTTCTTTGCTAGTAAATGTTTCTGTCTCTGTGTTTGCAGAACATCATCTCCCGCTGTCCTCGGCCGTCTAGCTGTCCCTGACGCAACTCTAACATCTGTCCGGTAAGACTGGACTTAGCATGTCTTTAAATTTCTGAAGAATTAATCTTAGAAGCCCAAATCACAAACAATCTTACACAATCTCTCAAAAGATTGGAAGGGCGAACTTATTTGGTATAAATTGGTATATAAACATTGGTATAAATTACCTGTCCAGCATTGGTGAATATGTGCTGATGCCTGCCTCCTGCATGATTTGTCGTCTCATGTCCAGACTAGTCCAGATTTGTACAGTTGTAATATTAATATAGTATTAGTATATAGAACATTGATAACAGTTAAGTAATTTAAAGTTTGTTTAGCAAACTGCAAAAAGACGCAGTGGAATAGATGTAAAAGCACAGTGATTACTGTGCATGACTATTGTTTTTCATTTGTACTTTTTGCATTTTATCCCAGCGCATGTTCAATGAAACTGCCCTAGAGCATCATATGATGAGCTGACTACAGTGTGTGATGCCATTCCAGCATGAATTGATATCATTCCTCACCACACACTGCTGTAGGCCACAAATCAGTTTGGCATTTTGCAGTCTCTGAGTGGGTTAGTTAAAGCTGAGGATGCAGAACTGAGCCAGGATCTATTATTAAGTAGAAAAAAAAAATCACAGCCTCATGGGTAGCCACCAGAAGTATAACCCAAAACTGCTTTTCTTGATTATTTCAAAATTAGATTCCTTAAGTTATACTTTAGTATAGGCATGAGAGCTGCACTATTTTACCCAGACAGTGCTAAATGATGAAGATAAATTCTAGCTTTTGAGAGATACATATTGTTTTGGTCATAGTTCTGCTTCTGGGAAGAAAACCCTCGAGTGACTAAACCTGCGCATACGCAGGGATCCCATTTGGACTGTAAAGTGCTGCCAGGAGACGAGCGCAGTAAGTCACAGTGCGTTGATGCAGCAGAGCACCGGCTATTACGGCCCAGCAGTCCCCTGGAATAGGGTTGCCATGGAGATGGACGGTGTCAGAGCCGAGCAACATCTGTGTGGTGTTTGTTTGTCAAGAAAGGTTTTCTCTCTCTAATAAGATAAAAGGCAGAGAGAAGGGGGCAGCCAATCAAATGAAAGAGATCAGCGCTCACCCCTTGAATCCATCTTTTCTTTGCTTTAGGCCTTCTTAGAAGGACTTGCATGTTTTGGGAATTTACGGCTTGTTCTATTTTTTCCTGTAAACAGCTTTCATAGACTTGGGTATAAATATACCATATTAATTGAAGGTTTATTTTTTATTTTTCACCTTTAATGATCTTGACTAGAGATGCTAATACTTGCCTGAAAAGGCAAGCTTTACCCTTTGAGTAAAAAATAAATAAAAAATTAGCTAATCTGAAAATCTGATAGCGGTCATAGCCCCTGCTACCTATGCATGTCACCTGTTGGAGAGTATTATGTTATCTTTATTCAGGCTGTGTTTTTGCCAAATATGTGACTCTACGTCATATCAGTGCTCGCTCCCTGTGCAGTCTGAGGAATTATTTAACCCCTGCTGCCCTCTGCTTTCCCTGCTTCTGTATAAGGCAGTGTTCTATTTTGGTGAATCTGGAAAATAGGCTCCCTAATTCTCCTGCTGCCTTATCTGTCATGGTCAGAGGGGCAGAAGCTATAATTTGGTGAAGCGTTCCTTATAGGTACATATTTCGTAGGATTGTGGAGCCTTTCCTTGGTTCCGGTCATGCTTGTTCCTCTCTCTCTCTCTCTCTCTCTCTCTCTATCTCTCTCTCTCTCTCTCTCCCCCATGCTATCCTTCTGTCTATCTCGCTCCCCTCTTCTTCATAAACTCTCACAATCAACTCGGAAATGAGGAAAAGAAATCGGATGAACCTGCAACAGGCCACAACATTCCAAGCTATTATTAGCTGCCACAATAATATTCACTCCTAATATTGCAGTCTCTTACTGTTTTCACCAAAGGGCACATGATTCGCAGACTATCTCTCCAATAATTAATCTCCTCAGCTGGAATTCTTATTTTGCTGGGCTGTTTCTCTATAGTTTTAGGCTAGCAGTGTAGAGGGCTCTGCCAGCTGCCTCGTCTCCTTCTCTTGAGTTTTGACCATGTTTGGTCAAACCTGGGCTGGTAGAACCTGAGGCTATGTGAACTGGGCTGAGGTGATTCTCTTGTCTTGCTTATCTACAGTAAAACCATTTCTGGCTAGTGGTTCAGCAAATAAACATTACACATTACTTCAATTCTGTACACAACATAGGCCCTGCTTGAACCATGCTGCAGGTTTGGTCATCATTAGCTATAAATGTGTGGCCACAAATCTGCAAAAGTAATCTGCAAAGGCCCTCAAACGTGTGCCGTAACCTCTGAGTTGTTTTGAAACTCCCTTTGGTGCTCACTCGCTGGTGTTCTCTCTAAATACTACTGATTACAGGACCGATAGGAGGCCAGCCCCACCTACCCCCAGTCATAATGCCCTCTTTCTCTTCCAGTCCTTCACAGGCCTGGTTTAGAAGGTGAAGCGTAAACACCATTGGCTAACCCTCAGTTATATTCCCCCTCCAGACCAACACACTTTCACATGAACACATGGACACAATAGTACACAGAGGCAGCTGATTTGGTTGTTAATGAAGAGCCTTGAATTGGAGGTAGGCAATATGACAATATGCTTTTGTTAGCAAAATAAATTATTCCATTATTATGCTGTTTTGAACCTTTTTTATTGGTATTGTCAGTACTTCTAGAGCTGTATGTTTAATTAGAAAAGCAAGCCTGTTAACAGCGATCATTTGTGTCACACTGACAAACACAAATTGCATAGTAACAAGTAGCTCATCAGATGTTAGTCCATTATGCCAATAGTTTGATTTTATGCCAGTGTTAGCTCATTATGCTAATCTGATTTCATGCCAGTCTTGGCCCGTTATGCCAATCTGATTTCATGCCAGTGTTAGTCCATTGTGCCAGTTGTGTGATTGGGCGGTTTTTTTCCCATATCATAATGATTTGTTTGAATCAAAACCAAAAAATCTCACTTCAGTAGAATCTACAGTAGAACCTGTGGAATCCTGAGTATGTGCATTTAATTTGGAACTAAGTACTATGTCAGTTCATTCAGATTGAATATGGCCCCTCTTCAGAGACTTTAGTATGTCAGGGAGCAGTTTATTTTAAACTTACCACAGCGACATGACATCACTAAACAATGGAATGAGAAAGCATATATAGCACATGAAGTGCTGTGTGATCAGTCTACATTAGCAGTGTTTACATAGCCGTGTATCGAGTTTATAATTCCCTAGGCTCCATTTGAATCTCCAGTGTCTTCATGCATGTGTGGTTTCTCAGTCTGAAGACACCCCTTATGTAACGAGGTCGTGTATTCGCCTGAGGGACGAATGAAGCCTCATATGACAAAGTCAAACAGTGTACAGGTGGAGTGAGGACTAAGGGATGAAGAGGGGATTTTGACCACTCCCTTCCCTTCTGTTTCATTTGCAGAAGTGTTTTGTGTACTTGCCGGCTCCTGGCTTTCCTCACATGCCAATCAAGGCTGTAAAACTGGCTCAGCTCACGAGCACGATGCCAGCACTGATGGCTATGACACACATGGTTTGTGGAAGCTCTGAAGCTTATACAGCTGAGCCCGGATCTGCATCCGTGCAACAAAACACTGTGTACTCTGGAGCTAGCTCACCCATGCTAACAGCAGCCATCCCTGTCTCTTTCTTTCTCACTGTCTGTCTCTCTCGCGCCTTTTGATTGACCAGAAGCCGGTAATTGAGGCATTGATTGAAGAGGCATTTATGCACAGAATGCCAAAAGTGTTTTTAGCAAGTGAGTTTAAAGTGTAAAATGTTTTGAACACAACAGTCATGCACATGTGCCGCTCACAGGTGTCATGATATCAGGGTGGTGTGTTCTTTGCCCAGAGAAGCTACTGTGTTATTGTCAGAAAACATCGACCTTAAGTTAATACGGTTCTAATGCAATTTAGCTTTAATGTCATTTAACCGTGTAATTTCAGAAAGCTAACTGAATTAGTCCATCATACTGTACACCATGCTGCATGACTCTGTTGACTCTGCATTACTGCTTTGTTTCGCTTCATACTCCGGTATTTGTATTTGCTTGGGGTTGTGTGCACAGGCACATACTTAGATCACTAGGCCACAAAGAAAAGAGTACTGATGTTATAATAGTGTTGCTTAAATATTAATATTTTATTATATTTTTAATGTTGCCCTCTAGTAGGGCTTACAATATGGGCAAAATATTGTACAGCGATTACATTGCCATATTTTTATGTCCTGCAGTATATTTAAAAGGCATCGTACATACTTAATGTGACATTGTTACAGTACTCATGAACCAGGGCTGAACAATATATAAATTGTTAAACGTCATCACAATATTAGCCTTTGCAATACTGAGCCATTAATGAGCCCTCTAACAAACCACAATGTTTTTATTGTGTTTGGTAAGCAATCTGACCGATCTCAGAGGTTCTTGATAAGTTTTCTGTGGGTGTTTTAATAAATCATTTTAATTCATTTGAGTAATCAATTCAAAAAGAAAGCAATTCATTTTGGTTAAATTAATGCTGGCCAATCTTCACCAGTTTTGTTTAATATATTGCCAGGCATTACATAACCGCAATGCTTGGCCATGTAATTTTAAACCATTAAGGATTATTTAGGTAGATTAATAAATTCTTTAATATGTTTTTAATTCTATTAAAAATGCCAGGGTCTATAAAAATACGTGAATATGCAATTTGGAAACGCCCCATGTCCTCCTCGCATTACAAATATCTAGCCGGCTATTTTATTGCTAATAAACTAGCTTGCATTTGTCACAGGTAGACATGAGTGGGATTTTACTTTTGGATTTTACCACAGCAATCAAATTTATGTAGCATTAGCTAAGTTAGCTTGCTAGATAGCTTAGCATGCAGGTTCTACATTGTAAAAAAAAATCTGTTAAATTTACGGTAAAAAACTGGCAGCTGTGGTTGCCAGAACTTCACTGTAAAAAATATGGTACCAATATTTACATAAACACAGTCAACTTTCACAAAAGCTGTAGGTTTCACGGGTAAAGACTTTATTTTTTACTCTTAAAAGAAAAAGGTTTTAACTGTGAAATCTACAGCTTTTAAGAAAGTTGACCGTATTTATATAAATATTGGTACCGTATTATTTACAGTGAAGTTTTGGCAACCACTGCTGCCAGTTTTTTACCGTAAATTTAACAGAGTTTTTTTTAAGTGTACAAGACAACACAGTATTTAAATTTAATTAAAAAATATATATATATATTTATCAGAATATAATCTAAAAAAATTAAGGTCTCTCTTGTAGAAAGAGTGGCTAAAAACTGAGTTTTCACAATATTACCAATTAAAAACCACTATTGCTGTATACAACTCAGCAGCATCAGTAAAAATAGTAATTTTACAGTAAAAGACTGTTATCCTCTAACAAACTACAATGCTTTTATTGTGTTTGGTAAGCAATCTGAAGCAAAATAAGTTTTCTGTGGGTATTTTAATAAATCATTTCAACTGAAAACACATTTGAAAGCCTAAAAAACCCATTACTTTACTGCTATTTTTGGAGAGAAAAAAAGTAAAATTATGAAAATTCCCTGTAGTTACCTAACTATACTGTTAATTTTGGGGCCAAATTTTCAACTCAATCCTTACTCACTCAAAAACCCCAAATAACAGAAGTTACAGTTCATACTTTAATTACTTTCAAAGCCAAGACTCAGTCTGTACAAACAAACTTGCATTGCATTTAATGAAAAACAATTTTCTATAAATAAAAAAAACTGCATAACACAGATAATTACAAAATTCTTCCTGAACTCCAAAAAACATAAGTTGTATCCAAACTGATCAGGGCTAATGAAAAACTCAGCAAGAGGTCAATCAGCAACAGTCCATGTTTGACTGAAAGGCAGAAGGCGGCGGTTGTTGGATAACCATCAGGCCAGAGGAATGTGGCAATCTGATGGAACCTGATGGAATGTGGCAATCAGTCATGCAGGTGACAATCGTGGACTTGAGGCCCAGAAGCGATCATACCTGTAGCAGAGAAAAGCAACAGAGGACAAAATTGAATTGATCAACTGGTATATAAACTCACGTAGCTTATAATTGTGGAAAAAAGTGATATTTAAATCTCCCCATTAAAAGTTAGATAGATGTGGTAAATGAATGGCTTATAAAAGTTGCTGCATAGGTTCTTATAGAGTAATGAACAGGATCCTTTCCCAAAGCAAGCACAAGGCAACACAAGCAGGTCACTGCTTAGATTTGGCCTCACTGTCTACTGGACCGCCACACGTCAGATTTCCTGAGACCAAAGACTTTTAAAGAGACAAAAAAAAGTCAAGTCAACATGTTAAAAGATGGAACTAATCTGGCCTGAAGAGTTACACACAAAATGACAAGCACACAGTGTCACTAATGGCACAGCCTGGATAGAATTACAAGACAAGTCCAGAATCAGAATCAGAATCAGGTTTATTGCCAAGTAGGTTTTCACATACAAGGAATTTGCTTTGGTATGTTGGTGC
>JAOUQW010000032.1:460363-488812 GCA_028565825.1 Olivaichthys viedmensis | reverse complement strand
TCGCTTGAATGCCACAGCCTATTTGAGTATTGTTGCTGACCATGTGCATCCCTTCATGGCCACAATTTACCCATCTTTTAATGGCTACTTCCAGCATGATAATGCACCACGTCACAAAGCAAAAGTCGTCTTAAACTGGTTTCATGAACATGACAATGAGTTCAATGGCCTTCCCAGTCACTGGATCTGAATCCAGTGTGCTCACTGTGTGGACCCCACTGTATGTATATATTATATATAAGACTAGCCTTCAGTCACATTAATTAGATGTATCTTGTGTCCACATAAATTAAAAAAAAAAAAAAAAACTGATCTCTAACATTAGCTAATTGAGCCAAAAATTGTGACCACAATTAAAATACAAATAATTGTGCAGCTTTAATCAGTAGATGAAAAACGAGCATAAGAGTAGCTTCATCTACCAAAATACAGTGCTAAGTCGATGTCTAAACATTTTTAGACACAGCTGCTGTTCTATTATTAATCTTAACATCAAAATCCCCAGTGTTCATTCAATTAAAAACAGGCCTCCATTTTTGTTTAAGTAATAACCCGTGGCCAGTTATTAGAGAGATAAAAGCCTGATAAAGACAATGTGGTCAGGCACAATAAAGATGAGTTTTATTACATATGAACTTGAGGTCATAACAAGCCCATTATACACATTTGTTTTAGGAGAGGTCTCTAATAATCTAAGAGCCAGATAGTGAGACAGTGTCTGTGGATGGAGAATGCTTAGGGCAATGTGCCAAACTGTTCAAACATCTGTGTTTGTTTATCTGTGTTCTGTGGTGCTCAGGACCCGAAGATCACGGCGTCTCTGGAGGCAGCGGGGAGGAGCGAGGCTGATCTGGAAGGCTGCATCATCTGTGTGTGCAGCGGCCCCGACCTGGTCAACCTCAGCTCCATGTACATGGTGGCCGACAACGCTGACACCGCCAAGGTAACTGTTGTCACATGATATCGCTATGGAAGTCTGTTCTTTAACTAGCCTACATAACCAGTGTGTAAACACAGGGTGATTTAGGAGTGTTAGACAAAGCAATAAAACAACAGAGGGGAACTTTGCTAAGTTAACCGGTGCCTTTGGTGCTACATGTTGACTTCCTTGTTCCATTCACTACTTAGCAATGAATGTACTGGCCTATTGTAACATTTAAAATACCCAATGTATCTTACAGTCGAGTGCAAAAGTTTTCATACCCTTAGGACAAAACGAAGAAGACAAAGAAATTTAATTTATAGCAACAAGACATTTAGTGTTATTCTTCACAAATGTTCCTTTATTATCATGAGTAACAAAAATGGTGTTGAGATATTCATAGTAAAACAAATGAAAATGATATCAGTTCAAAAGTTTGCATCCCCCTTTCTAAATGTGATATAAATATTCTTCAATAACTTGAAACTTGTCTTTATAACTGCCTCCAACCTCTTTCATATCGTCTGAACAGATTTTGGATTCTTTCAGTTGTAATATTCGCTTCCCATTTTTCCTAACACATTTGTTTCGATCTTTTTGTCCAATCTTTGCCCATTCTTCTTCACACAACTGTTATAACTTTGCCGGATGTCTTACACTGCCTTCTTCAAATCAGTTCTTTTGGTTCTTTTCAAACTATTTTACTGTTGATTTTGTCGTATATTCTTGATTGTTGTCTTGTTGCAGGATACACCCTATTTTATTTTAAACACCTTGAAATTCTCTTTATTTGCAGATAACTTACAAAATAGAGATACATTTTCCGTTCCAAAAACATGGGCGGTGCAAACTTTTGCCCTCAACTGTATCTTCATTTTAATTATTAGCAATATGAACAACATTTATTAAAATAGACACACAAAACTCCTTCAAATGCTTGAGGACTCTTCCGAGGGCCGGTGTGTTGGAAAAGGTGTGAGTGCAAATATGAGATGCAGGGAATTAAAAGGAACTAAAATCACTTTTTTGTATCACATCCAAGACCAGTTATTTTGAAAAAATATATTTCACTTTGTCACTCTCAGGTCAAAATGACCTGCACATAATGCGTGTACTATAAATCTGATGATAAATCTGACGAGGATGACATTTAAGAAGATAAGCCAAGAACAAAGATTTCAAAAGACTTTTCATATTGGTCTGCTTTTAGTAAAAACTAAAATGGAAAACAGAAAATAGGTTAAAGGTACTTTTAATAAAATGGACTGATGGACTGTATAGATAATCAATGCCTGAATCAGGTTAGCCCCTGGAGGAGCTCCTTCCACACATACACACACACACACACACACACACACACACGTTGAGCGGATGGAAAACCAGGGCCTTTCTTTATGCTGTTTGCAGTGGTACTGTGCTTTGGCAGCAGGGGTTGTGTGTGTGTTGGGGCAGACCTGCTCTCCTTATACTAACAGGCCTGGCTCAAAGCCACAGGCCTCCTCGGAGAACAGAGAAGAGGCTTTTACCAATGTAGCCTGGGGTTAGTGCAGCTCACACATAGGGGGAAAGCCTCTCTGTGTGCAATCCCACTCTGCTTCTGATCCACTGATTGATATCTAACACAGTTCGCTCCTGAGGCACGGTGCCATCTGGCGGCTGCTGGGAGGATAGCGAGAATGTATTGGCAGATGTATTCAAGTCGTTTTGCACACCTCACTTGCATTTAATGAATCATACATTGAAAGGATGATACCTATATTGTTTATTCTCAATTATTTTGGGAAAAGGGTGTCATGTGATCTTGCTTTGTTCCACCATGAAGGGTTTTAATAGAGTTGAACTGCAATACACAGCCCTAGGGTCATAAACAAAATAATATGATTCATGTGGCTGCATAAATAATACAGTCAAGTACTACTTATGTCATTCATCACGTCTTTGTGCAGTTATTGTATCAAAAGAACAAGTGCTGTTCAATATTGTGAATCATGCAATATTGAACAGCACTACAATTTGGAGCACTATCATTTGGAGATTTGAACACATTTTAACTACATCATCATTTGCTTTCAAGTGGCTTATAAAAGAGTTTGGTTGTTATTGTGCTATCTCAGCGGCATGAACCTTTCTCAAGGACATTCGGCTGTCCTTCACACAGCCACAAGTTTGGAATGCTCAAGCCTTCTGTAAACATTAACACCAGCCTCTTGGTCTTGGTTCATTTCCCCCCTTGCTAACAGAACACCTCCTCCATGGTGTTTGTTTTTGTTGGCGGCCACTAAGCAGCGCTTACATCACTTATGGCCGTTGTCCTGTGTAATAAGTGGCTGTTTGCTTGCCCACAGAAATGGATGGACGGGCTGAAATCAGTCATTCACAACTTCAAGGCAAACAACGTGTGTCCGATGACCTGTCTTAAGAAGCAGTAAGTAGCCACAAATCGTTGAATGCACACAAAGCCCTCAGGAATGTTGGCAAACAAAAATATAGCTTTTAGTGCTTTTGAAACCACAGAAATGGGATTCGCTTTCTGTGTCTGAAATTTCCCAGACAATTGCTTTTATTTGCTTTACAATAATGTGAAAATAATTTCAAGGGAAAACTGTGTAATTTGGACAAGGGGACCTTAAACCGTAGAAGAGATTCAAGACAAATACATTACATTATCAATGTGCAAATACAGGCTCATGGTTGTTGTTTTTTGTCAAAGTGATTGAATTTCAAACAGACATGCACTGGAAAGTACCTCTTATGCTTATCTGTGCATCACTGTCCTGCATACAGGAAATAAAAAAAATCTCCTGAACGTTAGCCATCCAGTTCAGACTGCATTGTTATTGGTTACTTAGTTTTAGTCCCTCACTATTGTTAACATTTAACATCAGCATCTATTAAACATCGAGACCTTGGAATTATAATGTTGCGACAATTCTGTGATTTTAAGATATTGAACCATAATGTTTTGATCCTCCATAAGGTCAAAGCTAATTTTTTAAATTCTTTTAAGCAATATTTTGGTGTAAAACTTCTTACATATATTCAGTGGCATTTATAACATAACCATAATTTTTGCCAAAAAACGTCAGATAGAACCTAATAATTCCATGGTCTTAATGTGCCATATGAACAGCTCTTAATGAAAATATATTAAGGTATTAAGCCTACACTAAACTGTGAATAGCATGATATCTTTTTCTCAGTAGTTTATGGTCCCTACCTCAAAGTGTCTCCCACTAATATAGTCTTAGGTAGAGATCTATTCTTGGCCCTTTTAAGCGTTCTTCTTGTGAGACAGACTAGCTGTCCCCAGCCTCTAGACATTCTCTAATGTAATTTGATCTAGAGATAAGACAAATGTGAAAACCATTAATGCTTTTTTTTTCATTCGGAGAGCAGAGCAGCATAAAAAAAGCTTTAAGGCTTTAAATGAACACCTAAATACGTAAGAGACACAAGATGTACCCACTGAGCTGTGACATTGTTTTTAAATCCCTTTTTAGTTGGATGAGACTGAGCTTTCTGACCAATGTCAATGGCAAAATCCCAGTCAGAGGGTAAGTCCATTAAACACAGACATCTGTTTGCTATGAGCTGGTTAATTCGCCTCCACTGATCTTGTTTTATGTTATAAGAGTTTTAGTGGGGTCACTGAAATGCGTTAGGGATCGTCTCACTGTGCACATCTTCTTGTTCTTTCCTGCAGCATCACAAGGACTTTTGGCTCCGGCAAAACCGAGAAGGGGATATTCCAGGCCCTTAAAGAGCTCGGCCTCCCCAGTGGGAAGGTGGACTTTCTGCTTCATTGCTCTTTATACATGATTGTTTACCATTAAAACGTATAAAGATTGTATATATGGTTTATATAATTTTTTTCTCTATTGCACTGTAGACCCAAACGTTATGGAGCATTATTATTAATGTAAAAATAGAATGAGACAAGAGCTTTGTCTGTTTTTCCCCTCAGAATGACGAAATTGACCAATCCGTGTTCACCTTTGACGTCTTCTACGCCCTCACTCAGAAAATATGCCCGCGCACGGACATCGAAGAACTCTTCAAAAAGATGTATGTCCAAAACAAGAAGCACAAGGGACCCAGAATACTTGTGGTGAATTTGTGTAGATTTTCACTGCCAAGTCGAATTCTTTCCCCGCTCTGTAATGCACTGTGGTGGTGTTATACAGTGGTCACTCTTATGTTTAAAATGTCAGTTTGTATTGATGCCTGCGAGGTTAAAGTCTAATTGCACAGCTCTGTATTTAGCATTAAATATTAGACATTAAGGTTGAATGTCTCTGCTATGCCAACTCTCTTAAAGGAGCCTAACTTGCTTCAACAGTTAAACATTAATCTTTAATATTTCAACTAACATTTGTAAAGAAAAAGAAAAAAAGTTTATGAACATATATTAGCACTCTGAAAGCCATGATGCGTGTACAGTGCTTTGTGATATCTAATCCTCTTTTCATTCATTGTTCATTTTAATGTAACAAATTTCTTCTAATTAATTTCTTTGCAGCAATGGGGACAAAAGTGATTATTTAACAGTAGACCAGTTAGTCAGCTTTCTGAATGAAGTAAGCTCTTTATCATTCATTAACTTCTCTGTGTGGTTGCTTACCAACTCCCCCTGCTTCTTCATTACCTTCCAGCCAATCCTGTCATCCTGTCTTATGTAACCATGGCTACCATCAGGGCTGGGCTGCTCTATTGTTCCAGATGCTGCCTTTGCTTTCTGCGCATTTCTGCATGCTTGTTTGCTTACTCTCCGGCCGCGTATGCATGCGCTTTGATGTCCATGTCTCTGCAAACGTATTAGCCCTTTTACCCGTGAGTGTGCCTGAAATGGGTTACCCTAGATACAGGTCACTAGCAGTGTGTCAAATTCGCTTCACATCGCCGAGTAATGCCATTTCGCCTCGCTCGCTTCTTCCATTTCCTGCTCGTGTTAAGTGTCGGGCCTCCTTTTCCCTGTCAAACACCACCCACTGTTCTTGTGCCAAATACATCCCACCTGGCAGTTTGGTTTAGAAAACAGCTAACAAATCCAGCTCTCCTCTGAGGTAGAATATACAGTATATGGCGTTCATGCAGTATATATATATAGCAGTCATTTTTTAAGGTTGTAGATGAGCTTAATGACTCGTGAAGCAGGCTATGATGATGTTCCCATGCTCGAGAGGGCCATTCTAATAAGACTTTGCTATGCTGTGTGTAGAATCAGCGGGATCCTCGGCTGAACGAGATCCTGTTTCCCTTCTACGACCCCAAACGAGTCATGCAGATCATCGAGAAGTACGAGAGAGACGAGGACCTGAAGAAGAAAGGTGAAGGCTTCAACCAGAGAAATAATTAAATTCAATTAAATAAAAATAGAATTAAATTAACTTGAAAAAAATATGATCAAACATACTGCATGAAACACTTCAAACCAGATTAAGTAATTATATGCTGTCATCTTGTGGTGAACTAAGGTATTGCAAACTATGACCTTATGAAAGTATGCATGTAAAGGCAAATAGGTCATGATGACATAGAGTGACTACATATTCTAGTTTGTTACGTGAGAAAAAATAATAGACACAGATATCCTCAGAAATTAAGCTTCTTCACTTCCTCTGGTGCCTCCCCACACCAGGCTGTATGTCCAGCGATGGTTTCTGCCGGTACCTGATGTCAAATGAGAACGCTCCTGTGTTTCTGGACCGTCTGGACATGTGCCAGGACATGGACCAGCCACTAGCGCACTACTTCATCAGCTCATCACACAACACATACCTGACAGGCAGACAGTTTGGGGGTAAATCCTCTGTGGAGATGTACCGACAGGTGCTGCTTTCTGGATGCAGGTAAAGACCATTGTGTCAATATTAAATTTTCATATCACAATAGTATGGTACTGAATGGTAGTGATGGTATTTTGAAGTGCCCATAATAATTTGTTTTGTAATCCCTCTTTAATATTTGTGTGTGTGTTTAGGTGTGTGGAGCTGGACTGTTGGGATGGAAAAGGGGAGGATCAGGAGCCTATTATTACCCATGGGAAGGCCATGTGTACTGACATTCTCTTCAAAGTGAGAACACACACATCGCTCTCACATCTTAAACATAAAAATAATGCAGGAAGTAGCTACTTTTTTATCTTTAATAGTTGTTGAAGAAACAAATAGTTTCAGGACTGCTTTAATGCTTTGTCTGTATTGTAATGAAACAATTAATAATAATGGATTTCAAAAGAAAAGGTGTAAGTGAATCTTAAAAAAAAAAAAAAAATCCTCAAAGGCGAACGTAACTGAAATTAGTGAGGTATGATGCTGCACAACATCATATTTATTACAGTTTACCAGAACTCGAGGATATCAGAGTGCAAGATAATCACATTCCGCTTGAAGAGATAAAGGATAATGAACGCTTTGGGTAATTAATCTTCAACTTGCCTTTGTTTTTTTTTACAGGATGTAATTCAGGCTATTAAAGAGACAGCTTTTGTGACATCGGAATATCCTGTTATTCTTTCATTCGAAAACCACTGCAGGTACGTTGAGCTCAGAGATCACAGCCAAAGGAAACTTTTTTTTCCCTCAAGTTTTCAATCATTTTCAGAACGATTATGCAAGATAGGAATAGTTTCAAATGTTTTTCCATGACCTGTGTGGGTCATGTTGCATGTCCTCTGATTTGCATTTGACTGAATTTCCTTAGCCTTTCTGTGCTCTGATCAATGACACATGTCATCATGTTTCAGTAAACCTCAGCAGTATAAGATGGCAAAGTACTGTGAGGACAGCTTCGGAGACCTGTTACTCAAACACCCAGTGGAGGGCTTCCCAGTACGTGATCTTCTGAATAACCACTCGTACACTATTCAAGACAGAGTGTATATGCCATGAAACATTTATGAAACATTTATTCGGCCTCGATATGAAATCAGATGCCGATATCTCCATAACTATTTCAAATACAAGCAAATGGTTTGAAAACTGTAATAACTGCATCCCAATTACTTGCAAAGTGTCGGAATTGAAAATGTTGCATTTCTTTTTTGCTTAATTGGAGGTAAAAATCGTAAGACATACGACCTTGCTAATAATGCTGAAAGTTATAGTTTACTATCAAAAGTAGTTTACTTTTTCTCTTAATTTCAAAATAAAAGAACGTTTTGAAAATGGCAATCATTTCTGAATTCACATAAAAAACTCTTTAATATAACTAAATAGTTACATTTCTTGTGTGTATTCCAGTTTAGCAAAGAGGCCTATTGACATCACCATTCTTCAAATGACAAAGTTGCGCTTTCAAATACATTTTTTGCAGGACCCTTTCTATCCTGTTAGTGTCCAAGTTTACGAGATTATTTTGAATATTAGGTCACTTGCTGGAATTTGTCCCTTGTAAATAAAATCTTTTTGGTATTTATTGTATAGTAGGATTAACAAGCCTGGATATCATGGTGTGTTAAAGTAAGATGACGTCATGTCTCCGGTATAAACGATTTGATGTTCTTCCTTTTTAGATTGAGGCCGGACGTTCCCTTCCTTCTCCGAATGACCTCAAAAAAAAAATTCTAATAAAAAACAAACGCTTAAAACCTGAAGTGGAACAAAGTACGTACCTGTGTCTTTTTGAACGTGCATTTTGACGTTTATAAAATAAAAAAAATTTCTTCATTGTATTAGTTCTGGTGCTTTGGCAGAAGCTTCTTATCATCTGTGCACTTGGACACACTTGCATCACTTCAAGATGTCTGTCGTGAAACGACTCCCACACTTTGTACTTTCCCATATGTTTGTGTTGATGTTATTGCCAACAGCAAAAAAAATGATTGACCTTGTTGTATGGTGTGTGCATGAAACAGAGCAACTGGAGTCGTTTAAGAGACACATGGAGGCGGGTGAGATAAGTGTACCGGCAGGAGAGGATGAGAACGAAGAAGACATGGAGAATGGTCAGCTATAGCACATTAATACAGCTGTCAATCACTCTGTGAATCTCTCACAGAATTAGACTGCATTCTCACTGTGTACTCTAGTCCACATATACACATATTAACAAGGTTTTCAGTACTTTTCAGCTGTATAGTAATACTGTATGGCTATTCAAAAAGGTTTTATTGCAGAGATATTAAACTGCTCCTAACACTTAATATTCAACATGGACTTTCTGCTTTTTCAACAGCCGACGGCAAAGACGTCAACTCAGAGACAAAAACCCGCAACAACATCTCCTCAGAAGAGCCCAGTGAACAAGACACACATATAAACAGTGTCAAGAAGGACAAGGTGGGCTTCTCTTTAAACATCGTCACCTAACCACACTGTGCAGGTGAAGATTACTTTAATCCTATCTTTCCTTTTGACGATCTTTCCTCAGATTCCTGAGGACGAGATCACAGAGATTTCAGAGGCAACAGAAGCAGATGCAACTGACGTGTCAGAGGCTTCGGATCTTGATAACAAAAAGAAGGTCGAGTGTTTTTGCCTTTTCACTTTTGACAAATGTTTCTTTACAGATTGGTGAAAAGCACATACGATTTTGTGCAAAAGTGTGTCCGTCATCCCAGAAAAACGCACCCTTTTTTTGCGGTAAAAGAATAATAATTTTACATCGCAGATCCCTGAAAATAGTGAGTAGTCGTTCCAAAGGTGACTTTTCAGCTGTCAGATGAAGAGCAAGCGTCGTTATTTGACCAGCCCGATTTTGGAGCACAGAAAAAAAAGTGTGGTGAATTTCATCAGCTCATTCGAGAGCTTAAACTTGACCGGTTGCAGATATGAGCTATTTCCGTATGTCAATACAGCAATCTGAATCACTGCTGAAAATGCTGTCAAACTACAATAGAAAACAATACACAAACTACAAGGAAACTTTAGACCCTATATTTAACTAAAGCTCATAGTTAAGTGATTATGACCCATTTTCTAATTGGTCACAAAGTTTTTAACGGCTCCTGAAAAACACAGAAATCAACCTTGGTTCAATTAAAAAAATTACGCACTGCGGCAGAATTACATTTTTGTGCAAGTTGCCGTAGAGTGTCGCGTGTTTATTTAGAAGTCACAGTACAAATTTTTCGTCTGTCAATTACGCAGCCTGTGTGCAATGGCATTTACTCCGACCCTCTTGTTTAGTTGTTGCTCCCCCCGTTCTTCCTACAATTATCTTGCACTTGTTTCTGGTTAATTGGTGGAAACTTAGTTCTGCAGCACTTCTATGCTCGGACTGTATTCTGCATCAAAGTTACTTTGGATAAAAGCATCTGCCAAATTAATAAACGGAAACGGAAATGTGTTCTGCCTCAGGGTGTGGATACGGCTGAGGATGCGGATGCTGAACAGCAGCTAATTGCCTCATATAAGTATGAAGGAGCCACGACCAACATCCACCCAATTCTTTCAGCCATGGTCAACTACGCCCAGCCTGTCAAGTTCCAGAGCTTTGAGATTGCAGAGGGTAAAAATGAACACATACGGCCGAAAAGACTTGGAACACTGATTAGTTTGTTATTAAGTGTTATTAAGTGTAATCGTTATGATAGATGTTATTTGTCACAAGGTAAAACTCAGATCATTTTGACATTTTCTACTGCTCTTTTCTTTTCAGAGAAAAATATCCATCACAACATGTCGTCCTTCAACGAGTCCGTTGGCCTCGGCTACCTAAAAACCAACGCCATTGAGTTTGTGAAGTATCCTTTTGCATAGAAACGCAGGATTTCTACTTACTGCTGTTAATAGTGCTCATTTGCACACTGAGCTGTTTTTTGTTTGTTTTGTTTTTAATATCATCTGGCAGCATTCTTAAAACAGCCTTCTGTCTTTTTTAATTTGTTAATTAGGAGAATTCGGAACAGGTATGAGCAGGCCTTGGTCTTCCCAGGTGGTGGCAGTGTTGTGCAGTTGAGGACTACACAATTCTTCATTTTAATTAACTGCTAGCAGATAAGGAGAAAAGAGGTAGACAACAAAGTAATTAGATCCATTACATCCATTTATATGCTCAGTTCTTCATCGTTACGGCCATTTTAGTTCTGTCTTTTCTCCTGCTAAACAAGCCAAAGCGGCTTTTTCACTCTCACTTTTAAACCCATAAGCTTGTTTTTAAACAGATTCCCATTGCTCTATCCTAGCCGCCAATCCCTCCATTGGGGATACTGCCCGGACCCCTGCTGTTCTGTGCTATAAATAACTCTTCCGCCCATTTGCATGCCCCTCCCTGCGTGCCTTTTCCTCATCGCCCAACGCACAGCTACAACAAGCGGCAGATGAGCCGGATCTACCCCAAAGGAGGCCGCGTGGACTCCAGTAATTACATGCCTCAGATCTTCTGGAACGCTGGCTGCCAGATGGTGTCTCTGAACTTTCAGAGTCCAGGTACAGCCCTGCCCCAGGGCACTGCCACAGCCATAGCACCCCCACCACTGAACAAGCATGAAAAGAACATGCACTGCTTCAGCTATGGAAAGGAGACATATTAAACAAATTAGAACAACATGGCCAATGAATGTGCATGTATTACATGGATGTACATGTACACTACATATTTCAGAAGCATGAGAAGCAAAACATAGTTTTAATATAATATAATAACAGACTCTTAATATGTACTCAATACTCAAAAATTTATATCGGGCTTCCGTGTGGCGCAACAGAAAATTGTTCACCCTATTGTCGGGAGATCAGCAGTTCAAATCTGTCTATCAAAACGACACTAGCCATTCATCTGCATATGTGAGCTCATGTATACGGAAGAGGGCAGTTAGCGCTTTCCTCCAAGCGTGTCTGACTGCCCTGTGACGTTACATGAACAGCAGTTTGAAAAGATTTGGTGCCAGAGCTGCATATGAGGAAGCACGTGTTAGCCTTCTCCCTCCTCAGCTGGTAGCTGTCGTGCGATAGGGGAGAACCAGCTAGTGGGTGGGAATTAGCAATGACTAAAATTGGGAGAAAATGGAGTACAATTTTTTTTTTATCTGTTTCTTTAGTTAGATTATCTCAAAATATCAGTGGTTGCATTGTTTCAGCAGCATTATTTATGCATAAAGAATCTGGTAAATAAATACATGGCCAGTCTAGCCCAGGGCCAGCCTTATACTTTATGCATAACTAAGCGTATGTGTCCCCACAAGCATTTTATTTTATTTTATTTTAATAACCCCATTTTCTCCCAATCTGGTCATTGCAAATTCCCACCCACTAGCTAGTTCTCCTCTACTGCATGACAGCTACCAGCCGGGGAGGGTGAGTGCTAGCACGTGCTTCCTCCGAGACACATGAAGCCACCTACCATATAACTGCTGCTCATGCAGCGTCACAGGGCAGCCGAACGTGCTAACTGCTCTCTTTCGTATACACGAGCAGACGTGTTAATTTTTGAGGATGTGTAAAACCAACGCACTGAAAAAACGCAGGATATATGGCGCAGCCATCTTCTGTACACGTACGTGTAGTTAAAATCAAGAGTCTGACATTCTCAATAGAAAGATATTGCAACTATGAACATAGCAGTTTAAATGAGCCAGGAGGGTCCCCACTTCAACAAAGCGGCTGAATAAACACACAGCCAGTCCATAGCATGCCAAAAGGCACCATACATAAGGGAGCATGTTGTTTAGCAGATGCTGCCCTGTGGCGGAACATATGGCTCCTGTGAAGCTGCTGAACGCTGAACTGACAGAGAAAGAAAGGGTGAAAGAGGTAAAAGAGAGAAGCACGAGGAAGAGGAAGATTAAGCTCTGTTTAATCCCCAGAGAGCAGGCAATTGTGGATGCTCACATTTAACATGCTTACAATAGTATTAAAGATATGAGACTTTGGATCTGAAAAGACAGATTTAAAAAACACAACAAGATTTTGTGCTTCATGCAAGCAGGATGATACTACATTACAGATTTGATGCTGCATTCGGGTGCTCAACGGAAGATCGCACATAAGAGATATGGATTTATTAAATACAACTTCACTCTGTTCGGATGCTTGTCGGAAGATATGCCCACAATACGGGAAAGGGAAGGAAGGAGGTTTTTCTTTACTATATTAAAAGCAAAAATTGTGCAGGAACAATAACTGAAATGCATCAGCTGTATATTCTTTTCATGTTTACACTTTACTTTTACCATTGCCTATAACGCTACATCACTATAACCTGCCAAAATGTAAATATTACTCTATTCTTATCAAACAGTTATACGTCACATCTCAAAAAACTCATGTATCATCCAGAATCACGAGTCTCTCACTTGTAAATACGACTTCTTCGGCTGTTTGAATGCAATTTCCAAAAAGGAAAAGTGGTATTTCCCAGTTTCCAGCACCAATCGAATGCAGAATGAGTTTATCATTGCAGAAAGATAGTGAAATATGGTGTTTAATTATAGTGTTAATTATACCTATTCCAGACTACTTTATTTCTCTTGATATGACAATTCAGCAAGTCTGAGCAGAACTAAGAGTTGGAAAAAATTGCTTATTATGCCTCTTTTTTTCCATTTCTCTGTATGTGCAGATTTGGCTATGCAGCTGAACCAGGGGAAGTTTGAGTATAACGGCTCGTGTGGGTGAGTGTGGCGGCCTCGTCCTGGCAAAACTCATCAATTAAAGTGTGTCACATCTCATTAGCTGTAGCCAGGGGCGGGCCATATCCACAATCCACATTAGCACAAATGAGCACTCGCTGAATGTCGGCCCTCAAACACACCCGGCCATCCGCTGCATGGAGATCCTCCATCTAAAGAGCCTGCCTGGGGGAAAAACATTTTCTTTTAGGATTACAGCCCCCTGTGTGTAAGAGTTACACTCGTGCTGTTCTACCAGGCCTGATTTCCCTCTGCAGAAATGTAGAGAAGAGGGCGGCCCATCATTACGAACCAGGCGCTGTTAACTTGATTGTGTGTGTGTGTGTGTGTGTTCTCGTGTTTGATGATTCGTGGAGGTTTGTAATGGGAAAAGCTCCAGTCATTAATCTTCTTCCAAACAATTAATCTGACAAATAATTAACACCTGCCTTAATCGTCACTGTAAACATGGTATGTTTGATTTCTACTGATTTCCAAATTCCATGCAGATTTCAAAGTGGTAAAGTTTTTAATCTTTTTTTATATATATATTTATTTTTGGCACCATTAGTGGTTTTTATTCCTGAACCTTCTACCCACAGAACCCAAACCAATTACATTGTGTTAAATGTGGATTTGCGAGATTCAAGTTGACATCATTTATAATTGTTTTTAAGTTATTGAGCTTTAGATTAAACCAGTTCAAGTGACCAGTCAATTAGACATATTATTTAGTTATTGTTTATAATAACTAATTATTTATATTATTAATAATAACTATAACAACTGTAGCAACTCTCCACCACGTAATGTCCTTTAAAAAATAACAATAATAATAAAATTTCAGACCCCCTGGCTATACATCACATTGAGAACCATGGGTCTACATTATTCAAAGGAATGTATAATTAATGGGGATCATGTTTCCCATAATCTGCATATGTAGTGACTGATAAAGATATAAAATGGCCTCAAGTAAACTGTTATAGTAACCACACCTAGATAGTTTTGCTGCTAACGCTGGTGTGTGTATGTTTGTGTGTGTGTGTGTGGTCTGTAGCAGTGGAGAAAAGTGAGTTTCTGCTCTG
Organism: Olivaichthys viedmensis; assembly: GCA_028565825.1. Classification (NCBI taxonomy): domain Eukaryota; kingdom Metazoa; phylum Chordata; class Actinopteri; order Siluriformes; family Diplomystidae; genus Olivaichthys; species Olivaichthys viedmensis. Next base: position 474,252 of record JAOUQW010000032.1, on the reverse strand, counting down.
TGTGTGTCTCCTGCAGGTACCTGCTGAAACCAGACTTCATGCGGCGCTCTGACAGGATGTTTGACCCATTTTCTGAGACACCAGTGGACGGTGTCATTGCTGCCACCTGCAGTGTTCAGGTGAGACCTTCTGACCTATAGACGGCATGATACACCTGACTATTGCCTGCTACTTGATCTATGTATATGTCTATATATCTATTTATATATATATATCTTTTTGCTGTTCTCGGGTCAGATCTTAGATCTTGTCTTAATCCTTACGCTGGCTAACTGTTGCATATATCTGCCTCTCTCAGGTGTTCTCAGGTCAGTTTTTATCCGATAAGAAGATTGGCACTTATGTGGAGGTGGACATGTATGGCCTTCCCACTGACACCATCCGCAAAGAGTTCCGCACCCGCATGGTGATGAACAACGGCCTGAACCCAGCCTACAACGAGGAGCCGTTTGTTTTCAGAAAGGTGGGCGGCTGTTGCACTCGCAGGGAGACAAACACAGCAATATGTAATTATACTGAAATTCAATTAGCATTACATAACCTAATTAAGCAGCTCTTTTATCTGTATAAAATGGATTGGAGAGTGATCACACAAAGGCCCTCTGTACAGCTAATTTCACAACTCTGTTCTATAACAGGTGCTGTAAAATATCATACAGCATTTTTGACAGCGTATGTGACAGCATATTTCTTCCAGCATATTGATTTTGAGTCAATACATTATGCATCATGAGTAGCATAAACAGAACTTGTAGTATGGCAGTGTGTTGCATTCATCTTCAACCTGCAGCATATAAAGTTAACTGCTCCTGCCTCATCAGCTGCCATGTGTTCCTCACATTCCAGACACTTCTTATAGAGCTCTACAGTACTTATGTCTGTTTACACTCTAGAGCAAGAAGAGTAGCTGCATCTAGAGATTTTCAACACTGCAAATCGTACAAGTGTTTATTTTTCACTTTTACATGTACACATTGTGCACTTATAATCTCAATCTTCCACACAAATCTGTTGTAGTGTGGAGGTAGTTAGAGGTTGTGCTCGGTCAGTATAGTACATTATCAATGTGTCACTGAAGGCTTTCTCATAGTGATCATACTAAAGCACGTAGTGAGGAGTTAACAATGAAATTGTGCACATTGTTATATTATTATTCAGCCCACAGAATTATATGTGGACTTAAGTGCTGGTCAACAGTTGCGTGCGCTGGGCGGAGTTTGCCCCAAACGGAGGCGTGCCTCTGTTATCTGCTATTCACATTTTGAACTTAAGTGCTTCTCTTGCGTGATATGTACTCTGGCGGGAAACGGGATTAAGTCCAGCGCCACCGCCTGACAGTATGTTGTAATCACAATATTTCAATTCATGTTTTGGTCAATGTTAATACACACACACAAAAATGTGAAATCATTTTTTTTTTAATGGTATTTAATATATAAATATGACATTATGAAATAAAAAATCAAATTAATTGTCCACACTTGCAACAGCAGCCACAGTATTGTTCACCCTCCCTAAGCTTAAAGTTCATTGTGCCAAAAACTGGGCCTTCTTCGTTTGGCCTGTTTCTCCATTATCATTATGATCTGCTGTATACTACTGCAATATCAAGTGTTTTTATAGGCTGGCAGTCCATTAATGTGGGTGAATCCCCATATTGCTAAATTGAGACAAATTTTCAAAGACGTCAAATTAACGTGATTATCAAAACTAGGACTATTCATGACAATTATTCTCAATATATTAGGCTATTATTATGATGTTTGTTTGAATCTTGCCTCATTTTCCTTTATACAATATTAGTTTAAACTATATAATTGTCCCTTGCTTTATGGTACATCATATTGCAATTGACAGCATATTTTACCAATAAAATAAGATCTGCTTTATCAGTCCGGATTTTCTATCGGCTGACTTAAAGTCAAGTGCTTGATTTAAAGGGAATGACCCAGACGCAACTGAAAAACCCATGCTTCAAGAGCTCTACTCAGGAAACATAATGCATTAACTGCATGCAGGTCATAGTCTGAATGAGGCGACCAGAAAACAAAGTTAAGCATTCGCATAGCACAAGTCTGAATACTCAGAACTTCCCCTGTGTTTTCTATTGACGTATCTTTTGATCTTAACTCTGAATATGGCCCTAAATGAACAACTTGTAGATTTTGGGAAAGTTACACATTATTATTTTGTATTCGTAATTGAGTTTGCGGGCTCGGCTAAAGAAGGACGAAAACTAGCAGATCCAGCAGCAGCAAGAGAATGAACGCATTTGCAGTAAGATATGCAGAAGGGAAGAGAGGCTGGAAGAGGAGAAGAATGACAAGGGTGGAGTTAATACTAACAAGCAAAGGAAGTGGATCAATGTGACTTATATGAGGAGCAGAGCCAGAACGCTGTGAGAGACAACAAAACAGAGATTAGCAGAGAGCTGACTGAATGTAAAGAACGGATAGGGAACAAAGCAATGAAAAGCAATGAAACGGCTGGAATACAAGAGAGATGGAAGCTGGTATAAGGCACCAGCATACCTTAATACCATTTTCTGCATTAACTACTTCATATAATTTGCTGATATTTTAAAATCTAAGCCATTTTGGATAAGTGTTACCGCCTTAATATTGCGTTTGGGTCAGTAATTGTATTTTAAGCGTTTTTATTGGCTGTAGGAAAAGGAGAGAGAGAGAGAAAAAGAGAGCACGGCTATTATGCTGAGACCAGCAGAACGGCAGAATCTCTCAACCATGACACTGAGACTCCAGCACAGGCCATAAATCACTGCTGCCGCAGTGCTGCCTGCTCTCTCTCTCTCTCTCTCACACACACACACACACACACACACATTCACACACTGCCTGCTGTTAACCCCCATACACGCATTCACACACCTATACAAACACATAGCCATCAGCACTGTCGCTAGCCCACTGTCGCTAACACACTGTCAGTTTTAACACACGCACACACAAAGCTGCTGTAATCCCATCACACACACAGAGACACACAGCCATCATCATGGCCATCATCCCACACCACACACTCGCCCAACCAACACTGCTGTCACAAAGGAACTAAAGATGTTAAACACAGACACTGGATTAGATAAACACACAAAGTCCTGGACTGTCAGTGCAAACACCCTGATATACTATAAAAACACAGACTAATATTTACATTAACCCATAAACACACACACACACACACACATTCAAACAGCCATCAACACAGCTGTCAGTCCTGTAGGCACACACACTGATGAAAACTTCTGTAACCAAAACCATGACTTGCACAGATGCATCTCATACACCCGGGTTAAAGACGACCTGGGTTTGCATTTTCATTCAGTATAACAGCAGTTTTTAATAGCAAAATAAAACAACGGCAGGGCACTCCATCACAATACTTTTATTGACTCGAAGATATGAAAATAATCTAAATTGATTATTTTGTTTTAAATAAAATTTACGTCCAAACTTTCGACACATATACAGACAACAATTTAGGAGTTGTAACTATAACAGCATAATACAGAGTTTTTTGGTGGTGTATAATTCTTGTGATGTACATGTTATACAACTATAACAGCAAAATATGGTGATTTCAAAATGGAATAACTAATAATTTTTTTGGTGTATATTTCTTGTACATTATCCAAGTAGTATAGCTAAAACTATGCCTTGTATGATTTTTTGACAATTATCTGTTATACTGAATGACATTCTAATTGGTTGAATGTCTGTTAATCACATTCAGAATGTATTTTTGACATTATTCTTAAACAAAAATAATACAATTCTACGGGAAACATCCCGATGACACATAATTCATCCGTAATACATTTTTATTGCTTTGCCGTTTTGAAAAACTTTTTTGTATTTGACCTACCTGCCGGTGCTGGCATTACTCATGCCAAGAAGACACAGAACTGAAACTAAAGACAAACCCCTCCGTTAGTCTCTCTGTTTCTGTCCATAGCTTTCATTCACAATCATCTAATCCACTGCATTATTCACTTTTTGAGTGTTGTTCTGATAAATTACCATTTGACACCATTCACAATCTTGGACGTAACATCATAATCTCCTTTTTATCTGCTTTCTTCTCTCATTTCTTTCCTCTTTATCTCTTTTCTTTATCATAAATTTCTAACCACCGTCTTTTATCTGCCACTGAGTTGTACTGTGTATCTGTAGTGCTAGCTTCACTACAATCGTCCTTGGCCTGCAGGTTACGGGTATGAAAAGGGACACACATGCAGCAGCGCATGTTCAGATAAGACTGTAGCTACTAATAGCTGCAAATATGCAAACCTCATCACAGATTAGGGTCTATTAGCAGTATTAGAGTTGGAAACTTTTTGACCCCGTTTACACCTGATTGTTTTATGTGTCTTGTAGCTGCATGTATCCTGATAAGATTTTAATCACATGCATTTACACTGGTAGTCAAAAGCGGCTCTGATTAGCCAGATTGAAATCTGATTACTGTATCAGGCATAATATGCAAATCAGCTCATAATACTTTACCACCAACTTCCTGTGTTGTTCCTTGTTTCTTGTTGTTTTATGCAAAAGATGGTTGCCGCATCAAAAAGCATGATTTTGTGTTTTGCGTTTTTAATGTCCCTGAAGGCATCAACTTCAGTCATGGACCACGTACAATTTGACGGTTTTAGGAGGGGTTTTGGTTTGTCAAATGTGACTTGGAGGGAAGAATGCATTAACTGTTTTATAACATCTGGCTAAAATGCATCTCAGACCTCCTGAAGTGGTTTGAGCAATTGGGCTTAAATAAATTTTAAATGTGTCTTGGATACATTTACACTTGCACATTTATGAGAATAATCCCTATCTGGTATAATCCTGATCCTCAAGAGACTCATGAAATGGCCAGGTGTAAATTAGGCCTCAGAGGCAGAGTTTGCTGAGATTTTGCTGCAAGATTTCTTGCATCCACCAGCCGAGGCTGAAACATGACTTGAGGAATTCCTAAGCCATAGTCCTATACTACCAGCTCCTATATATGGTCCTATACTAAGGCTGTGTGTCTTTACTGCTGTCTTTAAATTTCATTCCACGGATGGAAGCTCTTGAGCTTTTTATTTTCCCTGAGATAGAATGCACAGGGACAAACTCTGGATGTTGCAGTCTTTTCCGCTAGGACAAGCACTGCAGCAGGATTTCTCTTTATTTTCTAGTGCAGTTAGCGGTTAAAGATTTCACAATTAGATTGTATGCACTTGTGAGTTTTGAAAGCATACGTATATTTAGGTGCCTTTTTATTATGTTTTTATGCCTCTTGAACCGCTTTAACATCATTCCGTTTCAGTAATAATGTAATATCTCCATATCTGCAGTGTTATGTTGTGAAACCTTCCTCCTCTGTCTGAACACAGGTCATCCTGCCGGAACTGGCTGTGTTGAGAATCGCTGTGTATGATGATAATAATAAGCTGATTGGCCAGAGGATCCTGCCACTGGATGGCCTGCAGGCCGGCTATAGACACATATCTCTGAGAAATGAGGGTAACAAACCCCTCTCTCTACCCACCGTCTTCTGCAACATCGTCCTCAAGACCTACGTACCTGACGGCTTCGGAGGTGAGCGGGTACACATGGGCAAACTCATGCACACACGCACGCACACACAGAGCACAATTACATCTAGATCACTCCTACACTGTGTCATGATTGTGCCTCTGCTCACATTGGTATTTTAGTTTTAAGCTTAGCAGGTAGGTTGTGTGGGTCTGTGTGTTGGCTCTTACTGACGATCACTCGCAAGTGACGGTAATCATAAATTATGCCAACACAAAAAAATGTACTGAAAACATTTAGCAAAATACAGAACAGTGTAGCGCAAAGCTGTCATATAACTCTACTACTAGTACAATCTACTATCACCTTGCATTAAATTACAATATGTTGAGCAAAAGCTATGCTAGAGTTAAGAGAACAGCACAGCCAAATACTTACTTCCAAGGTTTGTCGAAAGCACAAGCACAGTAGGATATACAGAGCCCCCCATTCCCTCCAAATTCGAGCACTGGAGTTCTCGAGTACTCACTCATTTTCTGTATCGAGTACTTGAGCGATCAAAATAACCAAAATGCACATCCCTACTGGAGAGCAAAACTAAATCTAAAAGTGACTCAATCCACCTACTCCTCCCACCCCCATCCACACACACACACACACACCAGGTACACACATGCTATAATACTTAACACAGCAGGCTGCATCAGGCTGAGTCAGTGTTTTTGAAAATTATATTTTTATATGCCTACATTTGCCAGTTTTTGGAGAATGTAATGGTTTATTACGCTATAGCTACCCACACTAGTATCTGTCAGGCTTTTAGACCACTATGCTCTGCGATTTTTAAATGCTGAAGTTCTCCTCACATTCTGATAACTGTTAATAAACTCTGCTCAGAGAAGAAATTTCTGTCTCCGTGGTGCCCAGGCTCTGTAAATAGAAGAAAACAACAAATACAGCCCAACCATTCAGGAAAAGAGGGTGTCACTACTTGCCTGTCAATACTTGCCTGAAAGCTCCCCCTCTTGCTTTAGCCTAGGCAGCGGCGGGCATGTGTTTTGGGGGAAGGGCTTTAAACATTGAGGGTGGATTTGTTTGGATTTTCAAAGCAGGTAGTTTTGGCAAACTTGCTGATTATACCTTTAAGGTCCCTTACTTTCAAGGAAAGTACTCCTACACCCAGAGGCCACCTCTGTTGAAATCCTGCATGTCCCCACTGTACTCAGAGCACATCTCTGCCCTGCAGCCATAACCTAGTTCTATCCAGATGATGTGTGTTTGGGAGCTTGTGTGCCAGCGTTGCATGGCCACCTTTGTAGACTCCCTCTAACCCTCTAGTGCTCTTTTGTTCTTAAAGCACCTTCTCTGAGGTGTGATCTTCTAACAGGACAAAGAGGCTGGACGCTTCTTTTTACATGTTTAGTTGGTATGACCAATCAGTCACACCTTCAGGGTGGGTGACAACAAACATGGAGCCCTTATAAGCATTATTGTCAGGCTTGTACTTATCGAATTTTGTCATCACCTCTGTAGAAGTAGGACGTTTTTAAAAACCTAAAGATTATTTAAAAAAAACATTTTATGTTTTAAGTAAATGCACTCTGTTCAAGTTCAAGTTCAAGTGGGTTTTTATTGTCATTCCTCCATATAGCTTGTATACATTGGAATGAAATGTCGTTTCTATAGGATTATGGTGCAACACTATAACAATACACTATAACAATAAAGCAGCACGATATACGGAACTACATAAAGTGCAATACAGTACAGTAACTACACTATACAGTAAATACACATGGCAATAAATACACAGGACAATAAATACACAGGATGATAGATACACAGGGCAATAAATACACAGGACGATAGATACACAGGGCAATAAATACACAGGACGATAGATACACAGGACAATAAACACACAGGACAATGCACGCTAACTAGACAGGACAACAAAACAACAGAACAATATTGGATGGGGGTGCAACTAGTGCAAATAATTGACTGTAAACTGTACACTGCTGTGTACTCTAAAGAGTGCCGTAGACTCTTAAAATTATATAATGATGATATTAAGAACAATTAATAGTGTTCTAGTAGGTCTGAAATTTTTCAGGGAGATTAGAAGGAAACACTGTGTGCTTCAGAACTGGTTTGGTTTTCTACCGAGTGCAGGTACAGCAGCATGCAGATCACTTTCCATTCTGATGTTATCCTGAATGTTATACCAACCATGTGACCAGTAAAGGGCCAGTAATGTGACACTGCCAAGCCAGACTCAGAAATGTTCCTGCCACTTGGAACTTTTTTTAAAGAGAGAAACCCTCTGTTGTAGGGTTCTGCTTCAAACTGTTTTTCTAAGAGTGCGGCAATTAGTACTTTTCCGCATTCTGTGAAATTAATGTAAATGATGAGTGCCGTTGCCAGTCCAGGTCAAGGTCAGCTGGACCTTCATCACTGATTTCAACCCGGCCAGTTTACTTCTGCGAGCTCTGCCATTTCTAGTAGTGTCATCATGTCAGAGGGAGATGAGGAGATGAGGGAGATGTGGAGATGACATGGCTGTACCTCTCAAATTTTATGAAATTGGAAGAGGCATCAGAAAAAGATCTGGTGTTTTCAGACTGATTCTAAATCAAATGCAATGGGTCTGTTTTTCAGCGCCATAGCGCTGATCCAGAGTCTGTCCTTAGGAACAACACATTTTTGTTAATTGTGTGTTTGATAATAAAAACAACAAAACAATAATAATAATAGAACAAATTATTCTTTGGACTATCATTTGTACTTAGCAGAAGAGGTGACATCAGTTGATGTAGCTTCAATGTATTGAAGCTACATTTTTTGTAGAGTAACTTGTAGCTTGCTAACTACATTTTAAAAGTAGCTTGCCCAACACTGGTGAATAGTGAAGACTGTATAGAATGTAGCTCAAATAACTTCACCCTAAAAATTCTTAACAAATGTTGCATTAAGGTGATTTGATGGCTTTATCTGGTTACAAAGTTAATTGCTGCTTTTGTGTTGCATGTTGAGCTTTAGATGACAAGCTTTAGACTATACCACTTAGGAAATTTTGGCATCACCCGTTAATTTGCCTTTTAAAAGCCCAATGAGAGTATAAACTATTGTGTGTAGCCCATGCTCAGATTTTCCTTTTTGTTCAGCCAATGGAGCAGAGCTGGCAGTAGGTTGGGTTGTAGAGGTTCATGATCTCGCCTCTCCTTTGAAAGGTCATAATAACATGCATGAATATCTGCTTTTGATTAGCATGTGCTGAATGGCAAGTGAGTCCTCTTCTGCTGCCGTGTGTTGTAAGAGGCTTGTTGAGAGTGTATGTACGCTCTCGGTTATTGTCTCACTTTCAGCTGGACCCTTTGTGCTGTTACTCGGTCCATACTGCTGGTCCAGCACTCACACGCTATTGAAGAGCACAATTTATTCATGAAGGTGCTGGCTAAGGAGTGGACAATAAACCACAATAGCAACAATAAATATGGCCGACAGAGCAGAGCCCTCTTTTTATTCATTTTTAAATCATAAATGTATGCAGTTTTTGCATAATCCCTGTTTTGTTTTTATTGATTTATTTTTAGCACATGGTCCCAAAAAGTATATAAGCCTCAGCAATTTCTCCTGCAAATAGTAGTTTTTTGTTTGTTTGTTTGTTTTTTTGTTTCTTTTTGTTACTCACCTCAGTGTGTTCTCTGTTACTGTCCTCTTTCTAGCTATCGTGGATGCTCTCTCAGACCCAAAGAAGTTCCTCTCCATAGCGGAGAAGAGAGCAGACCAAATGAGAGCTCTTGGTATTGAAACGGTATGTTCATTTTACTAAGACTTTGCCCTGTCTTTATTGGTGAACACTACTGCTCTCAATGCAGTTAGATTATGACCTTCTCCATGTTGTCTCGATGTAGAGTGACATTGCAGATGTGCCAAACGAAATGTCCAAAAACGATAAGAAGGGCAAAGTGAATCAGGTAAAAGCAAATGTGACGCCTCAGACCAGTTCAGACATGGGTCAGACCTACAGCGGCACTCAGAACAACAGCTCCGAAACCAAGAAAGGTGAGGCAGATCAGTACAGGCCTCTTACTGGTCTAAATAAGAGCCACTCACACTGCTGTCATACAGTTCATACAAATTGTTCATACAAATTGTTGTATATATATATATATATATATATATGCTCCTGGCACACAGTATTAAATGTTTTCATCTCTTATTGACTAATATGTCACATTGGCTTGGTTAGTGCAGTCCTCTATGCATTATATAAAATTAAAATAATACAGAGAATGATTATGTAATTTTGTTTGAGAAATGGAATTTGACAATTTATTTTAATTCATGACTGATAGAATAAAATGTTTTTGTAGTGGACCTATAGTTTTAGACCTTACTGTATTGTCAGTCAGTCAGTCAGTCAGTCAGTCATGGCTGCTGCTTGACGTGCTGTATTTTTTGTGTCCTCACAGATTCTGCACTGATGCACCAGGTGACCATTGAGGACCTGAAACAGATGAAGGTGATTCTTACTGCTTGTGCTCTTCGTTCTGTGTGTGTACAGTTTCTGTAGTTATATTATTATTAGAATTATTGGAAAACGTCATGCCAATTATTTGACCTGATTGATTAACGAATCGATGATAACCTGAAACTTATTGATCCCCGCTTCTCTCCTCAGACTTATGTTAAACTGATAAAGAAGCAGCAGAAAGAGCTGAATACATTGAAGAAAAGACATGCCAAGGTTGGTCTTCTTTAATTTGCACTCTATGACTAAGAGCATTTTTCAAATATTCAGGCCATGTGTGAAAACCGGTCAATTCCCGTCTTTTCTATCTTCTCTTTTCTAAATGACACCTGATTCTTAATAAGTACATCCTGTCACCTGATGCTATCAAAGTCCATTTTGCTCATTTTTTATCCTGTGCCCGACGGCAGGCGTTCATTAGGATTGCTAAGATGTCTGGCCTCTTCAGAGAAGTGCGGCTGTGGTACTAGACCACCTTTCCTAATAAACAAGAAAGTATTGCTGTTTATGCAGCAGCTTGTATATTCAGATGAAGGTCTGCTTCTTTCTTAAGGGACTCTTGTAAATGAGAGTTTCATTTTGCGTTGCCAAGAAAAAACGTGAAAAAAGTGAATGTTTTGAAGCCGATAATCTTTTTCATCTTTTTTTTTTTCAGGACCACAATGCCATGCAGAAGTCCCATTGCACCCAAGTGGACAAGATGGTGGCTCAGCATGACAAAGAGAAATTTACACTGGAGAAGCTGCTAGAGAAAGCAATCAAGAAGAGGGGGTAATTAATCTTGCTAAATTTAAAAAAATACTTAAGAAGGAAAGCCTTATGCATACAGTAACACTTATTTCTCTCCCCGCTCTTCTTCACTGCAGAGAAAACAACTGTTCAGAGTTAAAGAAGGAGACTGCAATAAAAGTGGAGACCCTCACATCAGATCACAAAGCAAAGGTATTTTCCCAGAACTGTGCATTCATGGCCTTTAGCTTATGAAGCAATTAAACCAATGACTTACTGATTTGTTCCGATACGTCAAATATAACTTGAAGATGCCTTTGCCAGTGTCACTATTAAAAGTACTGCATGCAAATGTTTTTTTTTTTTTTTTTTAATAACCAGACTGAAACATTACTCGAATCAAAGCAGACATGTGTGAAGCCCAGCTACTCTTGTTGTAATTTATAATTCCCAGCTATACTCAGAGTTGCATGACCTTGATGTTTTCAGATAGGAGTGTAAAATGTGAAACGCCACATTTACTAGGGAGATTGTGGGAAAATCGGCATCGTAAATGAACTTCTACTTCGACTACTAGTCCTGCATGTTCTGAACCAAAGGCAAGCAGTATAACAAGTGTGACATCCTGCAGGTGAAAGACATTGTAGCCCAGCACACGAAGGAGTGGTCTGAGATGATTAACTCCCACAGCACAGAGGAGCAGGAGATGAAGGATGCACATGTGACGCAGCAGTGCGAGCATCTGAAAAAACTGCTGTCCAGTGTCCAGGAACAGCAGACCCTGCAGCTCAAACTCATCCATGAACGGTGAGAGAGTGTGTGTGTATAGGTGTGTGTGTGTGTGTGAGTGAGTGTGTATAGGTGTGTGTGTGAATCTAGCTTGCAAATGGCAGTGTCTTTTAGCTATTTATAGCTATTTTTACAGTAAAATTAGAATATTAGGTTATTTTTGGCTTAATATTATTCTCTATGAATTTTCTGTACTTTATTAATCTGCTTACCATCCTTTTATGAGGAATTAACCTCCCAGTTTCACCTTATTATTCAGTTATTCATCTTAAAGCATATTATTCAGTGACTACAATGAATCTAACAGGAAAGGTCTGTAGTTACAAGAGTGAGGAATGTCCGGACCTGTCGAAAGGCCCTGGGAGTTTAAGGGGTTATCATTCTTGTTGTGATACTGAACTCTTTGGCAGTTTCTGTACCAACATTTAATAAAACATTAACATTGCCTAAATGCCTTTAACTATAGCAGGATGTCTGCAGATAAACAGCCCCTACTGAAGCTCATTATGCTCCTGCTTCATTGTGAACTGTACACATACTGTATCTCCTGTCAAACTGTCAGAAACACTACATATCTATGGCTGTTTTTGAGCATTTCAAATGATATAATGATCCTTGCATATATTAGCATCATTTATAAACTAAAAAAGATGCTCAGTCCCTACATATTACCCGAAGTGACTCGAGAGCTATGATTGAAGTCATGGTCCTTTACCATATATAATCTTCTGTAGCAAAAGATTGATTTGAGTCTTTTTTTTCAATTTACACAGACAGAGCAAAGAAATGAAGGCTAATCAGGCCAAATCGTCCATGGAGAACAGCAAGGCCATCAGCCAGGACAAGAGCATCAAAAACAAGGCTGAGAGGGAGAGGTACGTGCACATTGCAGGATATGATCACATTCCATACTTCTATTTGTTTCTGTAATGGGCCATGCATTATCTGTCTTTTTATTTCTTTTACAGGAGGGTGCGGGAGTTAAACAGCAGTAACACAAAAAAGTTCCTTGAGGAACGAAAACGGGTCCGTTGCCTCTTTGTTCCTTAATTCTTAAAATAGTCATTTATAGAAGAAACGTTAGAAGTCGATTTAAGCACACATGAATTACAAAGGAAAAATGGATAATGACCTAAATAGATAATAGTAAATAGATAGATTTGAGAATGAAAAGTAATTGAGAAACCAAAAATGTGTTTTAAAATGAACGTGTATTTGACCCCACAGTTGGCTATGAAGCAGTCAAAAGAGATGGAGCAGTTGCAGAAGTCCCAGCGTGAGCAGCTGGAAAAACTGGAGAAATTCAACGAGCAGGTATGTGTTCCTGTTTTTTTAGAAGTAGAATGGGACCTCCTAGATATATAGAACTTTGGAATAAAATTGAACATCTTCATCGTTTCATTTCTTTTGCTTTCTCTTCTGTTTACGTTCCATTACTCACGTGTTGTACTCTGAGCCCATCCATTTACATGCGATGTACTTTTTTTCGCACAGCTTTTGAAATCACATCATGCAAACTCTCAAAGTCAAGGTAGGCTCACTCATTCCTCCATTCTGCAAGAAACAACTCGTGCTTCTTTGTTCTTCAGTCCAACCTAACACTCTCACTTACTAATTTTCTATGTACCCAAATCATTTCTTTACTAATAAAGGGAGATATTCATTTACTGGACGGAATTGATTCAGATCAGTAGAACTACTTGATCAGAAATTATCCTAGTGCTGAAAAATACAACTGAAGCTACTGAATGTTGTAGCGTTCTATAAGACTGTACCACCCTGAAAGGCTTGATGTTTAGCTGATGATGTTGGAGCAGGCTGTCAGGGACTAAGAACCACTGCACTGCACTGCACTAGATGATTCCTGGTACTGGTGGGCTGCACTACATCTCTAAAACCTCAGTCTCAGATTCAGCTGTTACTAACTATTAGTAAACTTTTTCACACATAATTCAAAAATAGCTTCCATTGGTCCTCTGTAAGAAACATGTAATACTTGGGTCTTGTTGTGACTTGAGCATGACTTTTGATCTGTTATGTTTCAATGGTCCAGTTATTCCCAATTGAGCCACAAAACACTTTCATTGCTGTGAATGTGCTAATCTATGCATGCAAGTACAGGTGTGAACGGGTCCAATGCTTTTTGAAGACGCACTGTGATCTGATCACTCTTTCAGAGATGGACCTTAATTTTATAAGGTTCTATCTGGTTGAAGAGTCGTTTTGACATTCTAGCTAGCAAAACTCTAAAGTACTGTAAGGTACATTTGCAGCTCAACAAAGCCTACACTTTAAGG
>JAOUQW010000032.1:420045-435650 GCA_028565825.1 Olivaichthys viedmensis | reverse complement strand
GCCTGATCGTGCTTTGGATACAACTGATCCAGTTTCAGCAAAGCATTTTAGAGTGCCATACAGTGGCAATGAAAAAATCCCAGATTTTTCAGATTTCTCACTGTATATATATATAAAATAAAATTGAAACTAATTCCACAAAATCCAGTGATTTGTTTGTTGTTACCGATAATGTCCCAGGTTTTGAGTGTGAAAGAGGCTTAAGACATGTTTCCCCTGTTGGTCCGTGGCCTAAATGGTGTCCATCATTACCTTGTGTGCGTGACAATATCTGTCAAAGCACCGCCTTCCAGGAACTCCATCACCACCCAGAGCTCATCTCCAACCAGGTAGCTGTTATACATGTCCACCACGTTCTCATGATGGTAGTCCCTCATAATCACCACCTGCAGCAAACAGCAGCACAGCACAGCTCTGTTAGGAGCAAAATAGTATTATCTCTGGAGTCTGTGGATCTAAGTAGGATACATCAGTTTTCAGTTATCTTTTAACAAAACAGTGATTGATATATTAGTAACGAGACCATTTTGAATTATATCATATAATATTATCCTACTGTGTGCACTAGTGCACAAATAAACAATAATAATTACAGCAAGGAAGGCTTATGGTTATATGTGCTCTCTGAAAAGCAGGGCTTGTACACTAACAAAAATTCATCAATATGCAAAAAACTATTTTAATTGCAGTCATATTTCAGAGAGAGGCTCAATAAGGATTTTATCCATAGAAAAAAAAACTGTTGTTTGCTGTTCACAAATTAAATAGACACAACACACTACCACAGATCTTAGCGTCACTTGGGGCCAAAAGCAATATTTCTGAATTTGCACTGGATGCCAAAAAAAAAGTAAATTCAGAACAGGCAAAGATTCCTCGATTTGCAATTTAAAGCAGCTTTGTTTTTTTCCCTCTAAATAACTAAATTAAATTTGATATAAGGTCCTTGTGGAAAATTGCTATGACGTTTTAGCAATTCTGATTCCTATTAAGGCCAAATTTGAGGAGGGCTATAAAGTGGCTGAAAGATAACCAATTTTGAAATACTCAATGACCAACTTTGACTGTTACAAATGTACATATTCTTTGCATCTGATATTTTTTTTCACAGATATGCCCTTAAGATTGAATCTTCTGATCCAATACCTGTCATGGATGGTATAGAAACCTCCAGATAATTTGCCACTATGGAAGAATTGTCATCGTTTTTACAATTATGTCTGGGTTGCTTTTTAGCAAGACATATGAACTTACAAAATGTATGAGAAATCAAAGATTTTGTTCACTAAGATGACAGGCACCTTACAAGCAATCAACAAGGCAACCAAACAAACCAAATGCAAGTAGCTGTTAATTTAAACACACTATGGGCAAACAACCTTTAGGTTTGCCTTATTATCAAAAAGCTATCAATTCCATTAATAACGTCAGTCATTTCTGTTCACTTTACTCTCTCTCACCTCATTGAAGAGCAGCTCGCGCCGCTGTTGTTTTCTCAGGTCCATCTTTTTGACTGCCACCTGCTTGCCGCTGTGCTTCTCCGTGGCGATGCACACAATCCCTGTGGAGCCCTCACCGATCTTTAGGAAGTTGTCCAGGTACTCGCGTGGATCGCCCGGGTTCACCACAAGCTGCAGTGCAGCACGGAATTGCTCGTGAGAGACACGTGAGGGCGGCGGAGGCTCGCAGGCTGAGCCCCAGTACCCAGGGGGGATGTAGGGGGAGGAGGGCTGAGAGTGCGCCCCCTGAGGGGTGTATGGAGGACTGGGCTGAGACGGAGGGTGGTGGTATGGCGACGGCTTGTAGTGGAAGGCAGGTGGGTACTGAAAGCTGGGCGGGTAGCCCGCCTTGGCATGGCTCTGAGGTAGTTTAAGGGGGCCGCGTGGGTACGTCTCGGCCCCTGGCACGTGCGGGCTCCCGTCCCGAGACATCCTGTCGTAGTCACCCTGTTCAAGAGAACACATTGACACAGGAGCATAAATGCCTGCAATTTTTTTGAGACTTTTGAGAGAATAGAGCAAACAGAGAACATCCCTGAGCGACAGATCAATCAACCATATTTAGGCCATATGACAGGAATAATGCTTTCTAATTATTTGCCAAAGACGACTTTCTAGTACATAATTTATCAAGGAGCTAAAGCTTTCCAAGGAAACACCCACCACAAGTTAATGCGCATCACTCTCGCCAATGCAATATATCAAGCAAGGCTAAAGATTTACACTGAGAAAAGCTTACATACAAACAAAAGTGATTATGCATCTCTGGAATTTAAATCATTATGTAAATACTGACAACAGGTGTGTCCTGGGAGTCACTTCTGTAATTTTAAAAGCACAAAAATATTACACACTTTCCCTGCCCAAACACATACCAAAATGTCTTAATTTGTTCCTCAAAATGTCATGTGTTACTGGCTGAATAAAAACTAATTTTATGAAAGACCACAGTGATTCTAATATTTGTCACACCACTGTACATATATTGACACACATACAACAAATCCCACAAGATCCTTCCCTTGCCTCAGCGGGGTCAGGATGGGCAGGAAATTAAATTAAGGTAAATCAGCGACCCCCACCCCCGAACACAAATTTATGAGGACACGACAGGGAGAGTCCTTTAAAATGCCTGACGAGAACCCTGCTATTGTGTGTAATTATGGCCGTTTAACCAATCACATGCTGCTGATGTGCTCAAGGGACATAGGAGTTCCGAGACCACCTCATACGGAGCTGCGATCGTTTCCCTCCTGGCTGCCAGCCAGGGCTCTCCTCATCCATGTTCGTTAAACGCACATTAATCTGAATTTGGCAGTATAATCAACAGCCCAACTGGACTGTGAAATTGAATTCTGTGGTGGAACATCGCACGGGCCGTTTTTATGCAAAGGCTGCAGAAAAGGGGTGTACCGCAATGTCAGTCTAACACAATGTGTGTGTGTGAGTGTGTGTATGTGTGTAAGCAAGTGTGTCCCCCAAGCAGTCCACGTTTAAACATAGTGGCCCACAGCAGCAGGAAAAAACACCGCATTGGCTAAAAGCTGTGAGCTCTGGGCTAGTGATTGGAAGATTGTGAATTCAAATTCCAGGATTGCCAGAGACCCTTTGTGGAGCCCATTAACAAAAACCTTGACCCTCAGCTGCTCTCTCAATTGTAAGTCGCTTTGGACAAACGCGTCTGTCAAATCAATAAATATTATGTACAGGCCAGCCAAAGCAGCTAAGTTTTTAATCTAGATTTAAAATCACCTAAAGAGCTAGCATTCCTGATGTGCTTTGGAACACTATACTGGAGTCTAAGGCCGGGGTTATACTGGCTGTTAAGTACGCGTACGTGTACGCAATATGGCTGCCGTACGTATCCTGCGTTGTGCACGTCCCAAAAAGTTAGCGCAATGTATGCGTGTGGTGCAATACCAGCGTAAACGATGGGGGCAGTATGGTGAAGCAATCTTCTGATTGGTAGGACGATTGGTTTAATGGCCTGATACACCATCTACGTTGGCACTGTTTCTGCCGTTTTCTCAAGATACACATTATCATAGCTTCCTCAACTCCTGCCATCTTCACTTCAGAGGAAGTGGTTGAAGAAGGTATTCCGGTGCTGGTGAGGTAGGCTATGTATGTGGTTAAATATAGCTCTTGTTTTCACAGAATGGCCATCAAGCCCTATAAATATGGCAAACTTTTTTCACAGACTTGGAACCCAACATCAGTACTTCAGTTTTATCAGTTTCTAGTCATCTAAGCTTCTTTAACACGGTCTTCAATGTTGTGTAACTTTGTTTCTGAATCTCAACAAACTGATAAGTATTATTGTGTATCATCAGAGTAGAAGTGAAAGCCAACATTATATTTGCTAATTACAAGTCTAAGCTGCTGTATAAGAAGAGAGGACTATAAGGGGGCCTAAAACAGGATCTTGTGGGACCCCATATTGCACTCTTTCAGGCTCTAAAAAATCCCGATTCACACTAAAAAAACTGATAACAGTCTGTTACATAAGATCTAAATCATTAAAAAATGATTGATCGATAGCCCAGGCTGAGTGACAAATTTAACGAGATTAGTAAGGGCCCCAAGCACTGATAGTATTTCAAAAGTAACCTATATTAAAAGTACACATGCATATTTTTAACTCTAGGTTAAAATAAACCTAAATAGACACGTGGTTGGTTTAGTGTAGGGTTTGTTATAACCAATGGCACAAAATTTCTCAAAACGTTCCATGCATCATAAGTGTTATTCATTTTAAGCAATATTCATTTTTATGTACAGCAATCTACAATAATAGGTCAATCACATGCATCCTAAGTGTTATTCATTTTAAGCAATATTCATTTTTATGTATAGCAAGCTATGTACTCTTTTGGAAGGGATTTTAATGAAACATATTTTATTATAACCCAGATAATCATACAATTACAGTAGGCTTCGGCATTCACAAAGCAAAGCACAGTGCATTGTATAAAGCCTCCAAAGCCTTGTGTGCTTTGCAGAAGTCCCTCCTCCAATGTCTCAGATGAACTGCTGTTATCTGTGAGACTGCCGGTGTTCTATTAATTGATTTCTGCACCGCGCTCATGAAAGTAATTGTGTGTCTATGGCAACCCAGCTCCCCAGTAGATTAAGCGGTGACATGAGATCCATCACAGAGCCAGTACGGTAAAGAACATGAACATTGTGGACATGATTTGGCTATCTATAAGTGCTTTGGGCAGGAACATCAGAGTGAGTGGCAAGAGTGGAACTGACTCATCATAGTCTGAACATGGGGCCCCAATTTTAGGTTTCTATGTAATTAGAGTGATAAATAAATAAATATTAACAGAATAAATAGCCTGACAGACTGAACTTTCCATTCACAAAAAATACTGGAGGTCCTCTGTGTCCTTATCGTTTCTCAAAGAATCAAACGGTTTAATCCACCTTGCACGTAGATATGTTGTTTTTATTTGTGATTGACACAGGAGCCCTAACAAATCATGCTTTTCCCTAAGAAACAACATTAGGCCATCTAAAATGAAAAAAAGAGAGAACAAAACCAAAATAAATTAATACAACTGTTAGCTCGTTCTTTCAACAACAAAAAAACAGTGCTATACCATGCCACTGTCAAATGAGGTCATGGGGAGGGAAGAGTTAATGCTCGTTAGATAGAAGAGCTAATAAAAAAATAAAAAAATCTTAGTTGAGTTTTTATCTAAGCTGGTAAGTTAACAAGCTATTACGAGTAAACAAATGTAAAGTGCACAGCACATTTAAAAAGATGATGTAGTATTACACTACATTATTGGGTATTGCCTGCCAAGGTTCTTTCTTGGTTCAAATGTTGCCAAGTGTTAATACAACATTGGGGTAATATGATAAACCTGGACAAAAAGGTTAAGCAAGTATTGTAATTAAAAAATTAGTGCAATTTCTTTTTTAATGAAAAAAAATTATTGGCCTATGTCTACCAGTTTGTTAGCGTTAATGAAGATTCTTCAGAGCCTAAAAAGTGCAAAATGGTGTCCCACAAGGTTCTGTTTTAGGCCCCCTACTGATCTCCCTTAATATCCAGTCCCTTGGACATGTAATTCCCAAACATATTGTTAGTTTTCACTTCTACTCTGATGATACACAATTATACTTATCAGTTAATCAGATTTAGCAGCACAGCTATGCAAAATGAAAGACTGTGTCAAAGACATAAAAGCTTGGATGAATAGAAACTTCCTTCTCCTAAATTCTGATAAAACAGAAATACTGATGTTGGGTACCAAGTCTGCCTGTCTGATGTCAGAATAGTCTGATGGCTATTCTGTGAAACCAAAAGCTACAGTTAATAACTATGGTGTTACCCTTGCTAACCCTGGTTTATCATTTGATTCCCATGTAAGTAACATCTGTAAAACTACATATTATTATTTCAGAAACAGCCAAAATAAGACATATGCTAACCCTACGAGACGCTAAGAAACTACTGCAAGCTTTCATAATCTCTAGATTGGACTATTGCAATGTGTTGCTGGCTGGCTGCCCTGCTGTCTCTTTGAGTAAACTTCAGTAAGTTAAGAATGTGGTCCTTATCAGGAAAGAAGAATATATTATTATTATTATTATTATTATTTGTGACCATGTTTTTCAATACTTATCATGATCTAGATATGATTGCACTTCATGCCCAAACCTGTATCTAACCATCTGAGATATAGGGAAGTGATAGAGATTGATGAGTGCATTACCTTGCTAATTATCTGGGAGGCAGAGGTGTTTTCAGAAAGACGAGGGTAGGTATAGGAGCTGTAGGTGCCCTGCGGTGCAGCCTTGAAGGCACTGATGCCATAGGGCAGACTGGGTTCCTGCAGGCCAGAGCCTGATCTGGAGCGCTGGCGAATGGCTGGCTGGGGGCTTCTCTGAGAGATGTATGACGACTTAGGTCTCTTTTCATAGTCGTCCCTCAGTGCTGCAGTATAGACCCCTCCGCCCCAGTCACCATCCGGGTAGTTGATCTGCTCACTGTGCAGGGAGGCCCGTGATGGCGTCCCCAGTGGCTGCTCCCGGTAATCCTGACTAGATCCACCCAAAGAGGCTCTGTAGTAGCCCCTGTTGCCACCTGCAGCCATCTCGGTTGTGGACAGGCGCACCTTGCCCTCCAAGTAGGCGTGGTAGTCTGGTGGCATCTTGGCATAGTCCGAGGACTTCTGAGGCATGGCGTCTGGGTAGAAAGGGCTGCGGATGGAGTGGCCGTTCTGCTTGAACGAGAAGCGGTAGTGCCGCCCCACTGCCCACTCTCCATCATATGTGCCTTTGTCCCGCTCCAGTGGGAAGTCCCTGCTGCTGTCCAGATCGCAGGAGTATCGAGCGAAGTAGTGGCTAAAGCCGTTCTCCTCTGGGCCGCTGCTGCTGGCGTTAGCCGAGGCTATGGACAGCTGCTTGACAGAACTGGCCTGGTGGGCTCCTGGCGGGCTCTCTTTGCGCAGAGAGTTGGAGCGTGTCACAGAAATGCTGTCAAACTCTTCGAGCAGTCCGTTGATGGAAGCATCCTTGGGTGGCTTGCTCCCCCGCACAATGGTCTAAGAGAGGAAAAGGCGTAAAGAGTGAGTGACCCCCAAGTTCACCCCCAGAACGCTGGGTCATGATGCAATGACCACTACATTAACATAAGGATGAATGCTTCTGTCTTTAAACACAGAGAAAAGAATTTCATCACACAGGGCTTGTTTCCCTGTTGCAATTTGACCCAGAAAATTATTACCATAAATATCAGTGGGAGTCTGACAAGAACATGCTATAGTAATCTCAACATTTGGCACACTGCAGCTCTGAGCAGAACAGCTTTCATCCTAAACAAATAGAGCCTCCGCTCATTCCATTCCACCCCTACCTAAGAGCATTTCACAGCTATGATGTGACTCATACTCAGCTCTTTTACTCTCAGTGTAGGAAAATGAAACAATGAAAAAATGGAGTGGAAGGAAGACACTCAGAGATTTTTGCCTTCTCTTTGTAAACTGTGTAACAACACTGCAAGCTTGAGACCATGGAGTGACTACAAGAGAAATAATATGACGTTAGCACCCGAGTCAACATGGAGTCAACATGTGGGAACCAATCAGCTCCATGCTTCCACCCTTACTCCCTTACGGTCTGGTCAGTGAGCTCATGGCATTTGAAACAACACACATAACGTCAGTTTTAGTAGCATAAAACATAAGTTTTAGTCACATTTGACAAAAGTCAGGACAACTGAAACATGAAAACCTGCTTTTACAAGCTTTACAACCAATTTTCTTTACTTTTTAAATTATATTAATATGACACTTTATGCAAGTAGTACTAACCTACTAGTAGTTACTAACTAAACCCCTAGGACCTGTGGCCAGGTCCAGTCCTGAATGATAGGCTTTAAGATAAATAGCTGAATAATAAGCCAGAACTTTAAGGGGTTAAACCCAATCATAAAGGTTGTTTGGCATAAAACGTTTCAAAAATACCTGAAATAAGTGTTTTCATTTAAATACAACTTACTACAAAAAAAGGAACAGCGCATCTCTACAGTGACCTTACAGGCCAAGGCATCAGAACATTGGTGTCAGATGTTGGTCAAGTGGAACTGGTGGTGGAGCAGCCCACTGAACACACATAATTTAAGTGCAGGGAATATGTCATTGAGCCTAGCAAAGTTAAACTGCCTTTGGGAATCTCCAACAATATCACAGCACAGTCATACTGTAAGGAGTGTGTTTCTCATTCAACCCTTTTAATTTACTGTATATAAATTTGCATATAACGCAAAATGCAGTTCCACGAAAGAGCATACATGCTGTTCATTTTAGCACAACCACCTGATAAGCACAATGTATCTTTGTAACAATCTGTCTTTCCAAAGCATGCAAAAACACAACAAGAGACAGCCAAATAATTGAAACAGAGGATCCATTAAATATTTATTGACTGCTTTGTAACTCAGCCAGCATGGCTGATATGCTCCAAGTGTTGTTTTTAAGGCAGGAGTTTATAAATCTCCAGGACAGGCCAGTCACCTCACAGCAGTGTCATTAAGCCAAGCCCTATCCATCTCTATAATGCGGGTGTCACTGAAAGCTGGGGTCACACACCAACCAGAGCCTACGGCTTCAGATCAACACCCTGCTCACGTTCTGATTATACGAACACTGTCAGTGGACTACTGCAATAGACCACAACAGCTTCCCACACTAGTTTACTGCATGTCTGTCTCAAGCAGGACACCATCAGCATATCTACCCCTTCCATACTTCAATATCCTTCCCCATCCATCACTGTTGCTCTGGTTATAAGTGCTACTATTCTACTAAATTCTACTAAACCACTCAAGGGAGGGTTTGTTCTTACATTAACGCCACACTGCTATGAATTAACAAGCAAAGATCACATTTAATACTAACAGTAAAATCGTTGACATAAATTGCTTTAAACCATGTTAACCAGCTTTTGTAAAATGGAAATACACAGTGATGATTTTTCCTTTGGAGAAAAGCCAACAGGTTCTATAAAAGCCATTAAGCATTATGTCAAACAAATATGAACATGATTGTACATTTTCTGCTTAATTCATCTGATGCCAAACAGAAGATGGAGTGTTTGTTACTGAAGAGAAAAGAAACTAGGTCTGGAGTGAAAATCAATAAGCACGGAGAAGCACAAAAGGGGAGAAAAAGAGGGAGAAAGAGTGTGATGGAGCGAGGAAGGCGAAGGGAGGGGGTGAAGTGAGGTTAATTGTGTGCCAAATCAATGTCAAGCTCCAGAATCAAACTCAGCTTTGGAAATCTGCCCATTCGTTTGAATTAGGTGCTGGAGCACCAAGTACTACTTCCCCATATACTCTCTCTTTCTCTCTCTCTCTCTCTCTCTCTCATTTTGTGAGAGTGCTGAGTTCAGGGCTGTACTCTCTCCTTCTCTGCTGCCTGCTCTGGCAGGAGCCATATTTTACCTGGGCTCTGTCTCTGGCCTGTCCTGCTGTGATAAGGTGTAATAGATCCACTCCCTGCCCGACACTGCTGTCGTCTCAAGGTAAGTGCGGGAAGGGAACGAGGGAACATGAGAACAGTGAACAGGAGGAGGAGGAGTGTGGGGAAGAATGGGCTCACCAGAAGATAAGCAGGGGATTAACCTTGAATGTAATGAAGTGTGAGTGTGTGTATGGAGGGGGTGTAATTAATGACACTGCCTCTAGCAGAGCTCAACACCACCACCTCCCCTCAAAACACACAGATGAGGGCTACAGACGAGGGTGCTGTGCAAGCCAAAAGCTGCACACACCAACTTAAAGTCACACTTTTTAATCAGGGTTTTTTGAGGGTTTTTTTTAACAAGACCCAGTTGTCACACAGTAGCCTATATACAAATGGGTGACAAATTAAAGGAAAACCCTGAATAAATGAGTGCATCCACAGGGCACGAGGGGTCACTGAATGGTTTGATGAGTATGAAAATGATGTAAATCATTTGCTCTGGCCTTCGCAGTCACCAGATTCTCAACCCAATTGAACACCTACGGGAGATTTTGGAGCGACGTGTTAAGACAGCGGCTCTCCCCCACCACCATCATCAAAACACCAATTGAGGGAATATCTTTCGGAAGAACGGTGCTCCACACATCCAGTACAGTTCCAGAGACTTGTAGAATCTATGCCCAGGTGCATTGAAGCTGCTCTGACGGCTCGTGGTGCCCCAACACCTTACTAACACACTTTTTGACCAAACATGAGTGTGCCAATACTTTAGTAAAAATACAGAGAAGCAAACTTTCACTTAATGGCAGCGCACGCACCCAAGCACAGTCAAGCATGCCAAGATGGAGATGATTGTTGAAGCACCCGAGTAGCGCAACACTCCTCTACGTATCGGTGGTATGACAGTAGAACCAATGAGCAGCTTCAAGTTCCTGGGAGTGCACATCACTGACAACCTCTCTTGATCCCCCAACACCTCCTCTTTAGTGAAGAAGGCACATCAGCACATGTGCTTCCTAAGAACACTGAAGATGACCAGCATGCGCACACCCATCCTAAACTGTTTCTACATGTTCGTCAGAGAGCATCCTGATCCTGCAGCATCACTGTCTGGTACTGAAACTGCTCCGTCTCAGACAGGAAAGCACTGCAGCATGTGGTAAAGACTGCCCAGTACATCAGTGGGTCACGTTTTCCTGCCATCGAGGACAACTACAGGCCTGCAGAATCAGGAAGAATCCCGCTCACCCCTCCCATGGACTGTTTACACTCCTTCCATCTGGAAGGCTACGTAGCATCCAAGCCAAGTCTACCAGATTCATGAACAGTTACCTCGCACAGGCCATCATACTCGTAAACAGATCGGACTGCACTCAGTCACGTTACAAGAGAGAATTATATCAATTCCACACGCACAAGTCATTTTATATGTTCATACCGCTGCTCAAAACTATTTACACAGTTACTGTGCACTGAGTCTGTCGTGTAGTGGCTATTGCATAGTTTATTGTCTGTTTTTGCGCTGTCTCTGCCACCGTGTAACTGATCCTCTTGTTTGTCACCGTTTCATGTTAATAGTAGCACCGTGATTCCAGGGGAACTACATTTCATTCCTAATATTATATCTGACTGTGATGGGTGGAATGACTAGAAAGCCTATTTGACTTACCTTGAAAATAGGGAGAAGTTCAAAATGTACACTTCATCAGGCAACATTAAAATACAACAAAAACACAGAGTCAAGCATTTTCTGGGGCCGACTCACAAATATCGTTCTACACTATGCAGATAGGGCACTAGGTAGGGTGTACAGTGCCATTATTTTATACCCTATGTAATAGGGTGCAAACATTAATAGAAAGCCAAAAATCAAGCTAAATAGCGATAAGAAAACATTACTGTGGGTAAATGAACAAAAATGAATTAATTGTTGAGTTAAACTTTGATGTCTGAAAAAAGGACTTTTAAAAAAAGAAAGAAACTTTGGCACACAGTCACTACTGAAGATTTTTGTGCCGGTTGAAAAGCTGTTCCAGCCAGAGACATTAATCAGGACGATTCTGTGATAACCAGCACAAATTTTTTTTTTAGCTCCACCCGTATGCACGGTGGACATAGTGATAAAATGCAGGATCCTGTGGTATTTTGCCGAGCCGTGCCGTGCAACACTGTCCGATGGAAAAGCGCGAGATGATTTTATTCTATATTAGATCCACTGTACATCTTATTAGACTTCATGTAGATCAACAGCAGCGCCATGTGGACATTTGGATAAACTGCACCCTTCATAAAGTACAGCAGCAAAGAATCAGTGTGGCATCAGAACAAAAGGACAGTCCTTATTCATATCAGGTTGTTCCTAATATACTCACAGAGAACTCCACATCATAGTCAGGTGCAGTGAAGCGATCATCCATGAGATCCTCAAAGTACTCGGCTAGCGCATCCAGCGTCTCGTCTACTAGCTTCTCATAGACAGCTTCTGTCACCTCCCTGCCAAGCAACATAAACAGAGCGCGGGGGGGATATTCAAAAACATTTATGATTGACATATGATGTGATCATTTTACTATTATTTAAGTGTTTTTGGGATATGTGGTTGAATTTTTAAAAAAGCAACACAAAAAAAAGCAATGCACTGATAAACAGAGTTCATTTACTGGAACTGAAGTGTGTTTTCCTCTGCAAGGGGAACGGTCAAGTAAAGTCCTCTTCTTTGTACATGTCCAAGTACAAAATCCATCCACTGTAGTAATAATAATAATAATAATAATAAACAAAACAGATGGCTTTTATTCCAGACTGTACTAACAAATAACATCTACACAGACAAATTGTATTAGGACAAATCAATAAATAAAAAGTACAATGCTAATTAAAGGCAGTGAGACACGTTACAAAAAACAATACGTATTGTCCGGAGAATGAGCAGAGGTTTGTAGACATTTCATTGTTTTTATTAATACGCTAGTGTTTCTTTAACATGATCTCCATCTAGGGAATCATTAGAAGTGAGTTTCCGTTTCCAGTTTTTCTTAGTACAGGGAAATGTGTCAAAAATCTTGTACGGTAATTGTTCACGTGCTACAGATACTGTAAATATACAGTGGGGTCCAAAAGTCTGAGAGCACATGTAGGTTGAAAAAAGCATGAGCATTCCTTTAAGGAATAAAGAGTAAGTGTGCTGGGCAGGACAGGTGGACAGCTGGACAGGGTATACACTCTAACACACTTGTTTAGACCTCTTCCTCTGAGATGACAGTTTAATATGGCTTATAATGTCGTTTGAAAGTTACCCTTACAGTTCTGTTGGCCCACCAAGCAGCTGGATTAAACGCTGGCCTTGCTGAGTTCGTGCCGTAAAATCCACCACATCTGGACTGTAAAGAAAAACAAAACAGATTAGGGCCACATTAGATTATAGAGCTGCTCCATAAACCATGTAGGAACTGAACTAACGTTAAAGTTACAGCTCTTTTATACAGTCCGCTCATTTTAGGGGACCAAACGGAGCTGGAAAATTGACAGCGCAGTTACGTCTTGGCCAGCTGTGCGTCACTGCATCATTAATGCATGCACAGAAGAGAAAGAAAAGGCCTTGTTCGTTTGAGACGTGGCATTTATGCCTGAAGTCTATCGCACCAAATCGGAGACCGTTTACGCATTTGACTTACTGAAAACAAGACTGAAGGCGTAAAAGGAAAAGAAGGAAGGGAGAAGATCTCCGACATCTGGCGAGGAGTTACAGACAGTCATCGATTTTGCAAGTACCAGACATGAGAATTAGAATTAAGATGATGTTCATTTGTCCCTTTTAAAGCGTGACTACGTACAAAAGAGGCCGAGGCAAATACTCAGAAACGAAAAGCCCCCCATTCTTGACTTTAACCTTTAAATAATCATCGTCTCATAATATTGAAATATAACAAGTGACGCGTTGCAGAGAACAAGTGGCCTTACGTTCCACGTGTCGCCTACGTCACAGCACGCGCGTGCACAAATGACATCATTAGTAAGCCGGTGAAAGCGTGACGTGTTCAGAAACGTCACTTATTTAGCTAGCTGCACTGTTTAGGTATACAACATGCAGTAGATGCCTAGCTGTTATTATTATAATAGGAAGTGCTTCAGACCGCCCTCCGGTTATCAGCAGATTAGCTCCTCTAGCTTAAGATGGCATCTCAAAGGTTTTCACATCTTTCAAGTAAATTATTAGGGTTTAGCCTGGCATGCAGCTAGCTAGCTAGCTGGCTAACCTCAATTACGTGACGTAACGCAATTTGCCGTTGCCGAGTAACCACTGACCTCACAGGCTATTTCGCTAACTTACATTCGCCTCTTTTGTTCGCACTCCAGCGGGCGAGGAAACCATTTTGGATACATGTCGGTGACATTTCCACCTAGTGCTGAGGAAAGACAAACACAGGCGCTGACATTTGTTTCTTAACGCGGACATGTCGTCGGTTGCCGAGTCCGCGCGCGCGCGCATGGTCATGGTCATGGTCGTGGTCGTCATCTTCTTCGATTTAATGGCGGTTGGCAACCAACTTTATGGTGCATTATCGCCACCAACTGGGCTGGAGTGTAGCCTATCGAAATATTATTATCTATATACTGTATATGTATTTAAATAATAATAAATAAATAAAAAGGTAACAAAACTTTTCCTTATATTCTGTCTGCAGTGTTTACTGGTCTTAAATGATGATGATGATGATATAATCTCTGTTATGTTCTGTCCCATACGTGTCTCTATTGTAATGTCAGTAATGCCCTTTTCCTGCAATTTGGTCTTCATAGCCTCTCGTTCTTTTCTATATGTCATACATTGTGTAATTAAACATGCTCCACTGTTTCAGGCCCGTCACAGTGATTACACAGTCCTGCTGGGTGTCTTTTAATCTTATAATACATTTCCATTAAGTCCAGTGTCCTATACGGAGTCTTGATATTTTGACGTCCTCCCACCTGTTTCTCTCTCTTGTTCTCAGAATGCCTACTTGTCTCTGTATTCTATACAGGTGTCTTCCTCTTTCTTCTTGATCCCTGATGTCCTGTATTCTATACAGGTGTCTTCCTCTTTCTTCTTGATCCCAGATGTCCTGCATTCTATACAGGTGTCTTCCTCTTTCTTCTTGATCCCAGATGTCCTGCCAATTTTTGGCCATACCCTGTTTAATAATGACCTTTTCTTCGGCTTTACTCAGGTAAACTGTTATTTCTATCTTTTCCTGTTTAAGGGAGTTTTTTTTTTTTTTTGCAAGTTTGTCTACTGCTTCATTTCCGTACACCCCAACATGCCCTGAAGCTCTTCTTCTTCTTTTTTTAAATAGCTATATGGAATTTTGGTATGTATATTGCTGCACCTGTTTTCCCATTAATTGGATCTTTTGAACCATCTGTGTACATTTCTACCATATTGCAATAATGCTGTTTAATGTACTTGTTAATAATATTTTCTGCTGGTATGGCTTTATTCTTTTTGATAGCTGTTTGAATTTGGAGATCAATTTTTGGCATTGGAAATAGCCATGGTGGAACCGTTGGTATGGGCACACTCTTACTGATTTCATGATTTGTCAAACCCACTGACTGAGCCATACAGTTACCTGTCCATTATATACGTTTGACAATGTTCCACCTGTCTTCCCTTTCAGTAAATAGCGATTTGCGCGCATGGTCTGGACGAGCCGGGTACGGAAACACTGGAATCATCTGTCCGCGAAACTTCAAAATAAGAGTCACAAATTAATATTATTATTATTTTGTTTTTTAAATCGGACGTTAATGCAACACGTCATATTTTATTCAAAAGAAAGACGGAAAGAGAGAACAATCGCCACCTAAAATCAATTTGGCGACTCAACAGAAAGAGAGCGTCGGCAAAAAATAATAATAAATGCAATACGACGTTTCAATCCAATAACGCGTGGGGGGGGGGGGGAAAGAAAGAAAGAAAGAAAGAAAGAAAAAAGAGAAAGAAAAATCAGATACCACTAAACAGCATGATTTGCCGTGGAAAGCCGCTGCCACGGTTTGCTCTGCTCCTGACACACCTGACCCAGCTCATCAGCTGATTAACCAAGCTGGATACGCAGGTGGGGCGGGGGGGCGCACGGAGGGG
>JAOUQW010000032.1:416224-419945 GCA_028565825.1 Olivaichthys viedmensis | reverse complement strand
ATGGCTTCTACAAGAGCGTGTACCATTTTACAATCTCATGGCTTCTACAAGAGCGTGTACCATTTTACAATCTCATGGCTTCTACAAGAGCGTGTACCATTTTACAATCTCATGACTTCAACAAGAGCGTGAACCATTTTACAATCTCATGACTTCTACAAGAGCGTGTACCATTTTACAATCTCATGACTTCTACAAGAGCGTGTACCATTTTACAATCTTGTTGCTCATGGTAAGGTTTATATTTCATCATTAAAATTGCTACGGAAATTGCTTATTAAATTTTTACTTCCTGATGCTCACTGTTTAGCCTATAGAGCAGAAGTATTTAACTGACTCCACTGGAAGGTTGGAATTAGTTTGCCTTCTTCGATAAGCCGGCACTTTCATGAGTGTAATCAGATCAGTGTTGTGCAGGGGTTGAACAAACACGTGTACACACTGTGGCCCATGTTGGAACCCTTGATACAGATTATCTGACTTTATGTGATCAGAATGATCATGGAAATAATTTTGTGATATTATACTACATTATTTTTCTCCAGGAGCCAAGCCTGTTTCTTTGATCTTGCCACCCAAAACAGCCAGCAACACCGCTATCTCCCAGAAAAGGAGCTCCACACTGCCCTCTTCCACATCCTCTAGGAACTACAGCCCTTCACCAGCCAACAAAAGGTACCCAGCATTGCAATAACACCTGAAACATTCTGCTTCACTGACAGTTCAACACTGAATGAACCAGCTAGTCAACCAAACTGAGTGTGTATTTTATTCTTCTCTCTCTTGTTTAGCAGTCCAACAGGCAGTGCGAAAGACAGTTCAAGTGCTCCTGTGAGCAGACGCACTCCTGCAACCACCAGTACCACCACAACCTCCTGTAAGAAACTTCAAGAGAGGTCAGGCTACTCAAATAAAGGAGCATGTAGTTCATGATTGTAAGTCTGCATCAACTCTGACACTCCTGAATACTGAGCATCATGTTTTGTTCACCCTCATTCAGCAGCAAACCAAAGGAGACCAGTGCGAGTGTTGTAGGTAAGAAAATCATTTAAAGCATGTTCCAGTAATGTTTGTTTTTCGCCACAACAAAATGTCATCATTTTCTTTTCTGTTCTTTAGGAACCCGACGTGTGACTCACTGCAAAGGTAGGCCTCATGCCACCTTTATTTTGTGATCTTGTTCATATATCTCATTTTCATTAATATAGACAAATATCAATATCACATAAATGAAAAAAAAAAAAAAAAGTATTTATTTATTTTTAATTGGGGGGGAAACTATTCTTATGAGTCTTTGTTACTTTATTTTATATCCCTTTCTCTTGACCCTCCTCTTTTAAACGCACCCCTAAATTCTTGTTCCTTACCCCCACCACTCCCTGGTCTGCCCCCACCATCGTGCACCCCTTCACTTAGTGACTATGCAGATCTATCTGAGCCCCCTAGCAAAAAGGACTGGGCCTACTGAGAATGCAGTTGCTACAGCTGTGCAGCCAAGTGTGTACCCGCCTGCGAGTGGGCCAACTCCAGATAAAACAGCCTCAGACAAGAGTAAAGCAGGAATTGGGAAGAAGCCTCCCTGCACACTACCCCTGCACAGGAGCACATGTCCGAGGCCCTTCTCTCCTGCTGACACCACCATCTACAAGAGCCCCATCAAATCCCCCAGCCAGTATTTCCAGATCTGTTACTAAACACACACTAGTAGAACCTGGCAACTTGAATTGGTGTTCATAAGTTACTAAATAAAAGCTGTTGGTGACATGGTTGGCTATTTGTTATTACCTCTCTGTTCGACAATAACGGCTGAAATATTGATTTTAATTATTTTGGTTCATACAGACAACGTGAATGAGCAGGAGCTTAATTGTTGGGTAAGGTATGTAATGTTCTGGGCCATTATTGAAAAACATGTACCACTATTCATTAATCTTTTGCTTTGTTGCACCTGGTCCACTGTCTTCTATTTGGCTTTCTTATTACTTAGTTTGTCGACCGTATTGGCAGGTCTCTGTTTCCCTATACTGCTTTGTTTGTCCCTGATTGATTTGTACGTTTTACAAAAAACTCATGAAAAGGTTCACATTATTGTAAAGCAATAACTCTTTTTATCCCAGTGCACGCTCCAAACCAATCAATATGTAAAGAATAATTGGTTGTGCCGTATTTGACTGGCAGAGTGTGTATGCAGCTTACCTAAAGCTTCAATTACCATAGAAGCACTGTGATCATACTGACACACTTTACACCACACAACAAAGCATTTAATGTGCCACTTTATTGATCTGACAAACCTACAGCTTGCACTTGACCATATGATGGTCATCCCTGTCACATGGTGGGCTAAATGTGGCACCAAGGATGTTATGGGTCTACATATTCCACATGTGGCTGCCATCTGCTGGTCTAACCATGCCTTGATTAGACTTGATGGATTAGGCCTAAATGATTAGGCCTGCAGTTCCTTATTGTACAGATGCAGATTTCTCCGAAAAGTGTCCCTGCATGAATGCTTATTTAGCCAAACACACTAACAGGAATATGTGTGACAGTTTGTTTACAATAATTTCCACAATTGGGTGCAGCTTAAAGGACAAATTTAAAAGGAAAAAACATTTAGATTGAAAATCTTTGTAGTAGGCTTGAGTAATACTTTAAACATATAAACGAGGCCAAGCTCAAGATATATTTATGTCTTACAAGCAAAGTCATATACTTAACATCTGGTGGTGTTTCATGTTTAAGTTCTGGGCTTTGGTCTAATAGTAAGAAAATAAATTTCCTGGACATGGGATTAATCGGTGTATTAGGATTTTTGTTTTGCGAGAATATCAAAGTCAACCCGTATGGACAGTGCACTATTTAATTTGACGGTAACAATGCAGAGCTGAATGCGCCATTGGAGGGCCTGAATCTGGAGAGCCGGTGCTGAATGTTTAATGGTGACCATTTTACTGACTCACTTTCCCATTTTGACTTAAACATGCAAGTATTGATTTGTTTGATTTACCACTCAGAGCAGCAGCGAGAAATATTGCATAGGCTACAATTTTTGCTTTACAAGTATGATCTACGGCTTCATACTGTCCCATTGTCTGTATAATGACCTATTTTTTATGTTTAAGAAAGAAATCACATTTGTATGATTAACACTAACTTATAGGCTATGTCTAAACCCGTAGTTCTCAAACTGGGGTCCGAGGACCCCCAGGGATCCATGACGTATAGCCAGAGGGCCTGTAATTTCATTATTACTTTTTTTAATGACATGATGACGGTGGAGATTGCTATCAACTACTATCGATACAGTTCTTATGGTTATTATGTTTTTTTAAAAATGGGTTTAAAATGATGCCTGTCACACTAATGTTTTTCAAACAAGAAAGTGTTCATTTCCTAATCTAAAGCTATGTAATTTAAAACAAGCATAAATTATGTCAACTTTAATCTAACTGCAATTTTAATAAAACTAGTAAAAGTGGTGTTAAAATGATACAAAATGTTCCAACTCTACATTTTAACCCACACTCTCAGGAAAAAAAAAGGTACTAAACTACCTTTTCTTGTCATTGGGGTGGTACCCTTAAGGGAACATCTTTTGTACCTTTAGTATGTTTTGTTTTTTTGTACCTGGGAAGGTGCATATAGTGTACCTTTAAAGCTTTACTCTAGAAGCAAATTAAAGGTACAACAGTGGTGCTTAAGGTCTAATTAAGTTTAA
>JAOUQW010000032.1:406224-413724 GCA_028565825.1 Olivaichthys viedmensis | reverse complement strand
GTGGATGTCAGTTGCACAGCTTGATGCTGTGTGGTGTCTGTGTGTGACAAATCACTAATCTCTGTGAATAACACACCTGTGCGGCTTTGGCTTTCCTCCCCTCCTGGATTCAGCTGCAGCCGGCTTGAACTACTGGCCCTGCTCCGTCTGCCTGGCCCAGGCCAAGAGTCCCTGCACCTGCTTCTTTTTCACTCGCTCCTTTTCACTGCCTCTCTCTTTCGCTGGCCCTCCTTCTCTCGCCTGCATTAGCTCCATCTGCTCACATCATATGTAACCTCATGCAGCTGCCATCCCATCCATACTGCGTTAGCAACAGAGGCCTACTATCAAGTTTCCCTCCCATCACGTGCTCCTTGCTGTTGCTCTGCTATTACTGAGTCACTCTGACTGTGAGCGCTTGTCTGCCAACACTGTACTACAGAGGGACAAGCGTTGATGTGCCACTAATCCCTGCTGCTGCACTGACACTCATCTTAGATCTCAGTCTGACAGTGGTATTATAGCTATAATCTTTATATTGTTTTCAGTTTTAATTTGAAATTTAGTTTAGCTTTAGTTAGTTTTCATGTGGGTTTTTATTTATTTATTTTTGGGAGATACTTGCTTTTTTTTTCAGGTGGCACAGTGGTGCAGCAGGTAGTGTTGGTGCCTCCCTGTCTGTGCAGAGTTTCGTATATTCTCCCTGTGCCCGTGTGGGTTTCCTCTGGGTACTCCGGTTTCCTCCCACCTCCCAAAAACATGCCGGTAGGTGGATTGGCTACTCTAAATTGCTCCTAGGTGTAAGCGTGTGTGTGTGATGTCCTGTGATGGATTGGTGTCCTGTCCAGGGTGTATTTGTGCACAGTGTTCCTGGTATAGGCTCCGGATTCACCGCAACCATGATCAGGATAAAGCAGTTACTCGAGAATGAATGAATGAATGATGGAATTAATTAATTATTGAAATAATATTTTAGTTTCAGTTTTAGGTTTAGTCATTTGAATTCTCTGAATGACTGCTGTGAACTAACATTCAGTTGGTGTGATTTTCCCTATTAATTACGGCACAGCACAGTATGCTATTATTAGAAACCAGGCATGTACTTTTTTTTGTGTAAGTGAGTTCAATTTAAATGTAAGTATTCCTACAGCGCACTCACTCTTTTCCTGCCATCACCATATTCCAACTAAATTAAAAAGAAAATACAAATAAAAGAGCTTCAAAGTACTTATAACAGTACCAAAGCTACCTAGACCACAGTCTAGATCACAGTCAAACAGCTCAGAGGATGTACTGTAGCTAATTGTGTAAACAGTATCTCAACACAATACAACAGTACTCCAACTAAAATGTAGAGTATCTCTCTAGATTGTCTCTATTAGCTATGTTCCTCAAGCTGTTCTATCTCAACTGCATAAAACTAGTTTTCTACCTATAATCTGTTACCATGAGCCACACAGTCACAGAATGTCTGCTGAGTGCATGCACTTGAAGCACACTAACCTCATCAGCCACGTGACATGGAAAGATGAGTTATTGCACGATGTCATCTGTTTCACAGAAGAGGAAAACACGCACAACTAATCTACAGTAATCTGGGATTCAGATGAAGTAGTTATCACAAAGACCACATTCATTGATCTTAAAATGAAGCAAATAAAAACACACATCGTGTAAGCCAGCGGCGACATGCAGGTAGGCTTTATCCATCTGTGGGAACAGGCTGAACACTCAGGAGATGTGTGTTGTATTGTCTCTCCTTCTCCGTACTGCCTTATTACCTCAGGAACGACGCACAGACAAGTCTGCCAACTGAAGAAATGAGCACATCATTCATGTGTCACCACCAGGAGAGGAAAAAAGATGGGGTGGGGGTAGGGGGATAGCTGAGCGTTTCTAATATTATACACAGCTTAAACCCAGTGGCTTACGCCATGCTCCTGATTGAAGTGCTTCAATCACGCTCATGGCATTAATATTGTTGTACTCGCAGATCAGATAAGACAGAGTGTGTGTGCACTGCTGTACTGATAAACAGGGTTGCCAGATTTAAGCTAATCAAGACTAAAAACCTGTCTAATTCACTATAAACCAGCCCAAATTGTAACGAATATATCTTCCCCTCCAATCTTGTTGAAACTTATCTAATAGTTGTGAGCTGGCTTCAAGGTGGGGCTGTGTGGGAAGTGAGGGTTTCTCTCATTTTCCTTGTCTTTCTTTTTGAAAGGTATCATTTCAAAATATGTCATTCACAAATACTTAATAAGGATGTGTAAAAAGATTATGTCTACTATCCCAAGCCCATTTGTCCCATATCTATGTGATTAAATATAACCTCACTGGGTGGGAAACACTCAATCTTGCAACATTGTTGACAAAATAAATCACCAATATACTAATGGTAAACATTTTGACACCAGGATACTAGAGGCACAAGTATAATTTTTAGTAAATGCTCAAGTGTCCTGATTCATTCAACTACAGTTTTGGGGGTTTTTTTGGAGGGGGGGCTTATAGGTTTTATGTAGCACCCCACAACAAAGGGTTTCCCTTTGCTCCCGATAGAACCCCTTTAGAAAGCTAGAACCGTTAACCATCCAAATAACCCTTGAGGAAAGCTTCTTTCCAAGAATGTATACAGTGCACATGGAAAGTTTTCAGACTCTTTCAAGTTTTCCACATTTTGGTGTGTTTCAGACTCATCTTAAAATGGATTAAACAATTTCTTTTTCTCATCAATCTGCACACAATACTCGACAATGACAAAGCAAAAACAGGTTTTTGGAATGTTTTGTAAATGTATTAAAAATAAAAGACTGAAATATCGTATTTACATAAGTATTCACACCCTTTATTATAAATTTACAAAACATTCCAAAAACCTGTTTTTGCTTTGTCATTGTCGAGTATTGTGTGTAGATTGATGAGAAAAAATTAGTTTAATCCAATTTAAGATGAGTCTGAAACACACCAAAATGTGGAAACTTGAAAGAGTCTGAAAACTTTCCGTATGCACTGTAGTTAAGTTCAAATAGTTCCAATTCAGTTATCCCTTCAAAAATAAATGAAACTGTTTGTCATTAGACATATTGAGCTCAATATAGAAAAGGTAATAAATAAAATGAATCCTGGACAAATCACATGTTCATTCTACAAAGTTTCCCCATACATTTAGGTATTTTGACATAAATAAGCATTAATGTATTCATTACAAACATCTCTAGGCCAGTGGTTCCCAATCCTGATCTGCGTCTCAAATGGCCTACTTCTTGTACGTTTAGTGTGTTCACACTGGGAAATTAAGTTAGACGTAGTGTACTATTAATACCCAGATGTTGTACTAAAATCACAAAAGAATTAAGTGTGGACTGTTAAGACACTGACTCAGCAGCCACAGCCTGCTCTACCTATTAGGAGGGGCGGAGCAATGAGCGAAAACGCTACTACATCATGGATGCAAATTACAAGCAAAAAGTACATTAACTGTACATTAAAATAATTGGCTGTTCCTGTAAAGGCTGTTCTGGCGTGGGTCAATTACGTGAGGTACCGCACACTAATTTTCCATTTCCATCTAGTGAAAATCTTAGTGTTTCAGATTTCAGACATTACTACCCTACAAAAATCAAATACTACATACTCAAGCATGTGTATGATCTGTAGTATACAGTGCATCGTATATATAATGCTTTTTGAGACGCAGTTCTGGTTCTGGAGTGACCCTGCCCTGATTATTTGGTTGTTTTCCCGGCTCTAACAAACCTGATCAAATAATTAGCTCATTAACAGGCCTGTCCTTGAGTTAGAGCAAGGAAAACACTAAAATGTGCAGGGCAGGGGTATTCCAGGACCAGGGTTGGGAACCCCTGCTCTAGGTAACCATTTACATATTTAAAATCTTCAATTGAAAAACTCATTCTCTCATGTAATATGGCTTGCTATAGCAAAGCATGCACAATAAAACAAGCTTAAAAACTCCAACATAAAAAGTAATGGTCCATGCCACAAGATGAACTTTCGATATGTTGTGATGTTTAATATTATCAAATGACAATGTTTCATTATGTGACATGCTTATAGAAAGCCATATAACATCATGAAGCATTCATGTGAAGAGTTATATAGCTACAATACAATACATAAAATGTTGCTACACATTTCATGACTTTAAATATGCGACTATGAAATAGAAGAGCATGCATATCAGTTTTTCGAAAAATTTATGAATTTGTTTCTACAGGCCTCTCTGGTCGTATATATTTCAACGGTTCATCACAATTATTTAGAAACTAGAACTACAGAACTACCCAAAATGCAAGTGGCCAAGCAGTGAAAAACAACAAAGGGAAAAATAATTGGAGAAATAGTGCGGTCATAAGAGAAAAAAGGATCAAATAGGGTAGGAAAAAGGGCATACTTTTCGCAACGGTGATTCAGACGACCGGACATTCTTGGGAGATGTCTGTGAAGAGATCAAGAAAATTAATGTCTTGTTGACCCCTCTTCAGAGATATCTCCTATGGCACTGCACTCGACGACAGGTGTCAGTTCATTTCTATTAGTCTAAACCTGCCTACATTCTCCCAGTTTTCTGACAGCCTCAAAGCCATTTCAGCTCTGAGAGCAGCCAGTCCTGACACTTTGCCTTGCATCCTGTGCCCTAATTATCACACATTTAGGAATTTCAAAACTTATAGTCATGTTTAGTGAAAGTTCCCTTGATTTTTATTGTACTGTTTGGCTTCAGGTTCAGCATGATATCATGCTGTCTCTCACTGATTCAAAGTCCAACTCAGCCAATAACACAGCACATCTTTAGCTAATTTACTGACTGTCCTTTACTGTGTGGAAAAACACATACTATATGTTACTAATGTGTTACCCATAGATCTGGGATAACTGGTGGACATTTGAGCTCTTTAAGGAGTCACTATGCTCTTCATTTCACAGCAGAAAGTGAAGTTAACAATTCTAGAC
The DNA here is from genome assembly GCA_028565825.1 of Olivaichthys viedmensis. Taxonomy (NCBI): domain Eukaryota; kingdom Metazoa; phylum Chordata; class Actinopteri; order Siluriformes; family Diplomystidae; genus Olivaichthys; species Olivaichthys viedmensis. Next base: position 408,768 of record JAOUQW010000032.1, on the reverse strand, counting down.
GAGCAGCCATAAAACAAAACAAAAAATCTCTTTTGCTTCTGTGCTTTTTCCCAATTGTTTGAATATTTAGAGCTGGAGTTAATAAAGTCCCCAAGGACAGCTTAAGGACTTCATATGCAATGTTTAATAATACTCCACTTTTTTTTTATAGAGTGATAAAATAGTTGTCATTGTTGGAAAAATTATTTCGGTAATGCTTCCTATGAGTCCTGTATTCATAATGCATTACAAATGCATTTATAATGCGTTATATAGCATACATACCTTATAATGCCTGACATAAGCTTGTATAGATGCTCATAGTTACATGCATAACACTATATAAAGCATTAGTGTATGACTTCATAATGTCAGGTTACATAGCACATTATAATATATGTTTATAAGAACATTGTAGACACTAATGTTATAATGCATATAGTATTAGGCTCTGGTATAGTATCTGTACAGCTATTATAATGCATTATGTAATCAGACATTATGAAGTCATACTGATGCTTTATAAAGTGTTATGCATGTAACTATGAGCATTTATGTTAGGCATTATTAAGGTATTACATATACTATATAACATGTTATAAATGCATTCATAATACATTATATATACAGGGTTCATCAGAGGTGTTACCATTTCCATTTGAATAGTGACAGTAAGACAAAAAGTGTACAGGCACATGACAAAAGGCAAAGCTAGAGGACAGAGCTGCAGAGACAGACAACATGGACAGCAGAAAGGAGGCAGGAGAGGATGGCTACACTGACACTGTCTATGGGAACACAACTGAGAGGGACAGAATGTGTATGTACTGTAGTTTTGTACATTTCCTTGTGCAGAAGTACAGCACATGTATAAACACTGACATTATAACAATATACAGGAAGAGCAGGAAGGTAGTATAGGGTAGAGAATGTTGTCACCATAATTCTTCCTTCGGAAATTCACACAAATCCCTTCAGAAATGAATACATCTATGATAGTATCTGATCTTTTCAAACCTGCCATTCTTACCATTTTCAAAAAACATATCTAACACAAAATGATACCTCCTCACATAAAGAGGTTCTAATAAACAATGTACACAGACTGGATATCAGGAGAGCAGAGAAAAACAACAAAAAAACCCTCAGAGCAGAGGGACTGTTGTGTACCTTCATTGGGGCCAGCTGAATAGGCGTGATGTAGGACGGGTCCACCATGGGTTTGGGCCGGTTGGCCGTGTCTGCCAAGAGGCTCTGCCATTGTTGAGGCAGCCCAGTGAACTTCTGCTCGCGGGGGTCAAACCCTGTGTGCACACGATGCTCAAAGTTCGAGGGGGCCGAGATTTCCAGCCTCTTCTTCTTCTTTCCAAACATGTTGGAAAAGCTGGACAAACCTGGAAGGACGGACAGAAAGCAGAACATTAAAATGTGCATCGCTTGACTTGACTTAAGACATGTGTTAATGATGTGCAATGTAATCATGCAGTTTATAAATGAAGTAATACAAATAACCAGAATAACATAATAAAATAATTAGACAAGGTCTTGTTTGATGATCTGTTATATGATAAGTTGCAAGGGGTGCTTTAGTCCATGGTTTAGGTCCATGCCAGCCTTATGTGCATTAAGGACTCTTGCATTTTAAATGGTCCATCAAGCCAAATAAACACACAATAAGAACATTTCACACTTAAAAGGCTGGAAATCCCAACTACTAGAATGGCCATAGCAGTCATTTTGACTGTTTGAATTTTACATGCTTATTTCCACAGAATAAATAAAAATAAATTATTACATTATTATTATGTTAAGATGTAAAGGTCTTAAATGTCAGACAAATGTAAAATCTATGTTTTTGATCATTTATTAATTAATTAATAAGCGCGCCGTCAACACTGGTAACTTCCACCTTCATACGCCTTTCTATTCTGCCACTCGGGAGCCCTTTTAGATGTTTTCTAAGGTAAACCAGATGAAGTGAATGGGCTACTGAATAAGCTAACCGTTGCCAAGATAACATCCGACTCGCTGGAATTAAAAGTGCATACTCGTTACTGAGATAAAACGCTGTATATAATGTAAACGATCAAAATGACCGCTATAGCCTTACGAGGTAGAAAGACGGAGAATCTGTCAGACTGAAATATGCACTAATTTAATAAAAGTCAGGGATTGGTAGTAATGGGGTTTTTATTTCTGCAAAGCTATTATATCTTAAAATTTTAAAACGGTCAAAATGACTGTCTCAGCTGTTCTAGTGTTAAAGCTGTCTTTCACAATATGTGTTTATTATTATTTTCACATGACATCATACAAATCTAAACAGTGTTTATAATGTTTGAATTACATCTACAAAGCTGTGGTTGTTTATATTGTTCATGTGTACAGTGGGGTCCAAAAGTCTGAGACCACATTGAGATTTTTTTAATTATTTTTTCTTCATTGCCACTGTATGGCACTCTAAAATGCAACTGGATCAGTTGTATCCAAAGTGAGCACACCATCAGAAGACCAATACATAAAGCTTTGTTCACTGAGAGAGAGAACAGCAACTTCATCACAGAT
>JAOUQW010000032.1:358424-375943 GCA_028565825.1 Olivaichthys viedmensis | reverse complement strand
TTGTGGGAGATTAAGATCAAGCTGATCAAAATGTCAGATTTTACAAAAAGTATCTGTCATTTACAGGGCAATATACAGGTATTAAAGTGGTGGCCAGTTAGTATGGTCTTTAACAGATGGAAGAAATGTGCTTAAAATGTTATTTTTTAACTTCAAAACCTACGGGGAAACTGGAGCCCCTAATGTGCATGTTATTTATAACTCAATAATTTGTCATAGAGAGATTTTGTGAAAGAGATTTGACTTCTGGGACTTTTCTAAATGGTTTCTCTATGATCAACACTAGTTTCCACAGTCCTTGACTGGATTATCCAAATCCAAATTGGCTACTCTAAATTGCCCTTAGGTGTGTGGGTGAGTGTGTGTGATGCTCTGTAATGACTGGCATCCCATCCAAGGTGTATCCCAACCTTGTTTCTGGGATAAGCTCTGGATCCACCGTGACTCTGACAAAGATAAAGCAATTACTAAAGATGAATAAATGAGGGTGCCAAAGACCCTAAAGGCTCTGTCAGAATGCAGAGCCATTTTTTGCTATAAACGCCTATTAAGCACTGAAGCTGAAATGTTGAATAGTTCATTGAAAAAGATGTATACTGTATATATATCTCTATGCTATTCATCCTCCACTCAGTAATAGAAAAATATAGTTAAGAGCCGTATATAAGAAATACAGAGATGCAGGAAAAAACTGTTTAAATACAGTTATCAGCTACATACAGTTATATAATTAAGTGTTGTAATTATATATTACAATATGGCATAAAAACGTTTTACAGTGTAGCAATGCTGTCATTATTTACACTCTGATATTTACAGAGTTTTGGTCAATGGGGATGTTTTGATGCTGTCACCCCCTCTCTCTCATGCATTCACTCAGGTTTATTGACGGTGGAGTGGCAGGACGCTGATGTCCCAGGAAGTCCTCATGTCTGTGTTACCTTCTGGCTCTCCCTTTTCGTTATGCTGTCATAGCTAGACCTGCCGGAGTCCCCGCTTGCACTCTAATCAAAATATACACCCTTTTACGCCACTGTATGCTCTTATCATACCTAATAATCTGTTCTCTCTGTCTGTTGAACTGTACGTGCACTCCTGCTGCCCAATGTGATGCCGGTGCCAGATCCTGCAGTGGCTCATCTCAACCTCCAGACCTGCCCTTTTCCTCCTGCTTCTTCATCTTGAGCTTTCTCACCTCCTGTAGTTGTGGATATTTTCATATGGATACCCTAAAGACTCGCACTTCCAAAAAAACAGTTTATTCCTACGACTCACCTTCCTGCTTAAATGAATAATCTCACCTGGATACTGCAGACTTGAATCTCCTAAGAACTGTTGCTGTAATCATAAAGACTATCCTGTGCTCATCCCAGGACTTTTTATAATATAATTTATCATATGCTCATACCAAACATTCTTTCAACACATTGGTACTGTTTGTCTTTTCTCTATGACTGTACATTGCAATGATTCATAATCCCACTATCAAGTGTTACACAGACACTTGCCACTGTCACCTCTGGCTTGCTCATTAGGGATCTAGATCTACATCTGGATTTCTGTAAAGCTGCTTTGTGACAATGTCTATTGTTACAAGTGCTATACAAATAAAATTGAATTTAATTGAATATTTTCCACTTAACAGAGTGTCATTAAAAGTTCCCTGTATTCAGTATTCTGTTGTCAGTGTTAAGCATTGTGGTGAACAGCAGCGTTGATGGGGATGCCAAGGTTTTTCCCAGGTCTCATTGTGATCACATGCATTCACACACACACAATCACATACACATACACACACACATACTTATACATACTTAATCATAGCTAAGTATGGCAGGTCACAGCTGGCACTGTGTTCTCCTGCAGGGTAGGATAAGAGATAAGCAGACATCCACTTTCTGCATTGTCCTCTCATGACAGCAATTGCTTCCTTGAATGGGTTGACAAATTCCTGCTATGTGAACTGAGAAAAGTTCACCTTGGATAAGTAGAAAATGGCTCCCTTTGTAGTATTAAGATCTGTGACCAAGTCTCACAATGAATTTTTATGTTAAGCACACTTTAGTTTAACCACATTTCATGTATAACTTTTATTATCACACATACTTAGAGCGTATAATACTATGTACAATAAATTATGTATGTTCAATTATACTCAATAAATTATGCATGTGAATTGCATACAGAGATTATATATGATGCTTTGTGTGTTGTTCATTATAGCAGATGTTCATTTTCCTCCCTTATCATAAGCTCACCTCTGAGTTGCCAAAGTCTTAAGGTTGTGTTCCACTTTTACACTGGGAACAGTAAACAATGTATCTAACAATGTCTTATACTGTTAGTTACGGAAATTTACGTTCCCTCTTGCTTCCGATAGGATATTCCCACCTTTGTTCTACAACATTTTATGTAAAACTGAGCAACTGCAACAACATACTAATAAGATTTAAAATATACTTATAAAAGAAAAGTAAAAACAGTGTCACGCTCAGCGCGGGAAGAGCTTTGGGGGGGCATTGGTGCGGACGGAGCCACAGGAGGTCAAGGCCAACATCCAGTGTCAACCTCTAGAAGGGAACACACACGAATTCAACTGCCACTAATTAACCGCCACTTGTTGTATTTATCCAGCTTAAATAACCTCCCCTCCAAACTGTGTTCAAAATGGCATACTATGCACACTACTCATACTACATCCTGCCCAAAAGGAGCATGTAGAATGGAATATGTGAACAAGAAGAATATTTCTAGTACACAAGAGATACCCGGATGTATGCGGCCAGAGCTATCTTCATAATGTACTGCATCCCACAATGCAACATGGCCACTTCATTTTTAAAATTAAAATTGTGGTGAAGGCAACAGCAGCAGTAGGCTACTATACATGTAAAGACTATAGTTATATTGCTGTAATGTTTTCATCTAAAGGTTGCAGGTAAAAATGTAATCACAAATGTAATGTTACCGTAGCTAATTTATTACAAGCTAATGCAAACAACAACAAATATTAGCAATGGCTAAATAGCATATTAGTCTTGCTAGTTTTTTTAATTTATTTGTTGTTGTGACTATATTATTAACAAATAATGAATTTAATATTAATGTTCTCCCTCAAAAGCTATTTAATTCGTAACTGTCTGTGACAGCTTAGTACTTGATATAGAAGATTTATGCTAGTTAGCTAGTTACGCCATTACTGTATTTGCATTGGACCCCTGTTCCAAAATAGACTAAAGTAGTATGTGACTGCCTCAAAAGCTTTTCTGCACTGCCTAATTGTATCATTTTTGGTTTTAACCGCTAAAACTTAACATGTATTGGGTCACACTAACTAATGAAGCAGTCCAGCGTAATTCTAAGCGAACTGCATCCACGAGTGAATTTGATTGACAGGTAGTCACATGACTGTGTAGTATACCCAATGATAATTCTTGCATACTGCATACTATATAGTAGAATGTAGTACACAGCATTTGATATACTACAGTATACTATAGTATGACGTATACAGCATATAATGGTGCATTATGCAGTATACAGTATACAACATGCCATTTTTAACATAGACATAGATCAACTCTATGCCCCCATGTTGGAAGGAGGTACGCATTGCCACTCCCACTTGAAGAGTAGGCTATGTTGTAAATGCACGTGAAAATTTATCTCAAATTTCACAGTGTAGTGCTAGTAAATGTTTAATGTTGTTAAGGCGTATGTTGCAACACTGACATCAGCGCCAATGTCTTGGTGCTTGTCTACTGTCAAGTTAAATAAATCTTTGTCATTTTGGGTATTAGAGCTGTTCAACAGGTATATAATATAATAGTTTCAGTGTAGGATGATGCATTCTCTGTTGCCTGATCAGCCTAATTATAGAAGTGCACCGTGCTGTAGTACTTTTTTGTAGTACCAGCAGTTTGTACAGAGGAGTACCCTGACAGACTGTCCATTTTTAAATGTATCAATCATTCAGAAACAAACAAACAAAAAAGCATCAAAATGTATTTTAGTGATGATCCTAGGAATTGTAACCCTGAACCTCTTAGTTTCTTGGGTGTCAATTGGGTCTTGGGTCTGAATTTGGGGAAAAAGATGATAAGTTAAATAAGGGAAGGAGAGGGAAGGAAGGATTAGTGTAGGTGTTTGTACTGCCCACTGTTTGTTATTTTCTGTAACCTTGGACACTCCAAATTAATCTGCTGAAAGTTTGACTCCTCCAGAATCATGTGATGGTGATGAAATCATTAGTAATGTATTTTTTAAAAATGCTGTTGTATTGCATATTGTACAAATTTCATTGTGTTGAAATTACATTTGAATATTTAAAGATATGTTAAACTTTTGCCAGAAAAGGTGTATAAAAATTGTTTGCTACATAATTCACATTACTAACATTGTGCTGAGAGTGATGTGCAGCTGACCAATGACCTTAACTATTGTGTGAAATAAGGAGCTTAATTCAACCAACAAATTGCCTTGCTTTTAATATGTTATAGCATTGTGAGATTTGGTCTACCCTAAATGCCTAACCCTTTCCAATCTAAACAGTGGGGCCTTGTAGATGAGCAGAGTTACACAATCGCTCAGCTGTGCCACTGTTATTGCATTACTGCACTCCTGACTGGTCTGGTCAGTGCCTGTTTTGAGCAGTTAGCAACAGTCTCATGACTGCTGACAGAAATGCACAATCACACTGACCATGTCATGTTGCGAGCAAAGCTTCATAGGCTGTAAAGTGATAATGTATAGTATATGAGATAATAATATTCCACGTTATAATATTCCATTTGAAATTCTAAACCTCTCATAGTTAATAAATGAGTGTTGACTGTTTAAAAATTACCCTAAAGCACAGCTGAGATGCAGTTACCTCTGCACATAGGCTACTAATAATATGTACCCATTCAGATGAAGTCATTACACTTAATACATTTGTGAGATTATCGGCTACCTTTCTTTACGTAGAACAATATATGTGCATTTGTGCAAGTGTTTGCCTGCCTGCCCATCTCGATTTACTACACACAGATGGACCCAGACAGCAAATCATTTTCTTTCTGGGTCTCAACTACCACTAAATGCCACTGCAGTTAGACAATGATAGGTTGGTATAAACCATTCATTTCAGTATTTATTCTGACTCAGTACTTATTCTGCAGTCTCAAGGTTATCTTTATATCTTTGACAGTGTTGAGATGTGATGTGACCCACATCTTCCTCACATTGGGCCAAAAAACGGTCTTACAACCATTCTGTGCACTGCAAAAGGCTTGTTTGCATTACTTAGTTATATCAGGATAACTAAGCTATATAAACCAAACGCAGTTGGAATTTTTTACGTTGACATTTGCCTATTCCATAATTAAACTTAAGATACTTCAGGATGGATTTGATAAATGCAGGAATGCTAATTATGGCTATATCTGAGGAGTCATAGTACACAGATACTCCAGTGGATCAACCTGGATCGCTCTGCCCAAATAGTTTTTTTCACCAATAATGAGGTGGAATGGGACATTTCTTTACTGGGTGTGGTTTTCCCAGAGGTTTGACTAACTAGGAAAGAGGGAGTGGCCAGAAAGCAAAGAATATATATATATATCTATGTAGATATGATGGGTTTCTTTCACATGCTCCCTGAGGTCATTTGCATTTGTGTGTCCCAGTCTGCTTTGCATTTTTAACAGGTATGATAATGCTCTCATTATTTCTCTAAACCATTTTTTGTGTGTGCATGTTCGGCAATCCATAATTTTAACTTAAATGTTTCATGTCTGCTGATTGTTTAGTTATTGGTTAAGCGATATAACCTTTTTGTTTTGTGACACAATACTGCAATTGCCTACATTCTAGCTTTTTAAATGTACATTGTCTTGCATAATTACATAATTGTTTTAGCCAGGTGGTATCACAGGCCACACCAAAGCTCAGGGAAATAGAATTTAAAAAGGACATAAGAAGGCATTTTCCGTTTTCTATCTCATTTTGTACAGGACATATATACACCATCTTGAGGTGCTGTCATACTTTCTGAAACTCTTGTTCAACAGCTATAGGAAGAGCCATAACTGTGCTTAATGGACTTCAAAATATATGCACATGTGCTAAAAATACATTTTATACGTAATACGCCTGCATTGCCAAAAATTACAGAACAATGTTTCCAATCATGATCTGGGTGCCACCTTTGGACTGCACATTTTAGTGCTCTGAAGAAACCCATATTTTTCCCTTATGAAGCCCTTTGGTAATTCATAAGGGAAACTGAAGTGTTGAAACAAATGTATTAGAGCAGGAGAGCTCCAGGAGCAGGACTGGAAAATAAGAGTTTAAAACTATTTATGGTAACATTAATACACCACAAGTGAATTGTTAAATTAAAAAATAAATTAAGAAAATTGGAATGTGGTTTGAGCACAATAAGAACAGTTGATGAACAATATTCTTTAAACTTTGGATTTTGTCCTCTGTGGTCAATAGAGGGGCTTTTGTTAATCACAGAACATTCTTTGAAATTCATGCCCTGTGTAAAAAATGGCCATTTTAATGTATTTAAGGTAACAAAAGCAATGGATGCACTTCATGAGTTGCCTGAAATACACATAGATCTCTCTTGTTACTATATGACTAACTATGAAAAGGGGCAGTCTGTTAAAAATAATTATAATATTATTAGCACCTGGAAACTCATTGAATAAATTGTCTCTACCTGAAACAGACATATATGGACTAGCATAAGCATGTTTAATTTACACGATCAAAATAAGACTTCTTAAAATGTTTTTAGTGTTTAACCTTGAGCTTGCATCACATGTATAGACGTGTCAGTATGTCACAGCTTGTCCATATGCCTATGTTTACTTCCACTATATGCAAAACCAACATCCTATCCCCAATGTGTCAACTAAAGCTTCCAGACAAGATGAGCTGCCCATCATCTGGTCCGCAGGGTAACTGTATATGGCCTTGCCAAGGCACTCAGCAACCAGGGACACCAGTGTGGCCTGGCCAACCGTACCAACCTTGCTGGCCCTGTCAGCCCAACCAAGCTAACTGGCCCGGGATGCAGCCCACTGTACCAAACTGGCCAGCGAACCAACCAGGATCACCCAGTCAGCCAGGATGGCCAAGTTTTCCACCCAGCCAACCCAGCCAACCCATTCCACCAAACCAACCCGTCCCACCAAGCCAACCAATCCCACCAAACCAACCCGTTCCACCAAGCCAACCAATCCCACCAAATCAACCAATCCAGCCAGCCCAACCCATCCCACCAAGTCAACCCAGCCAGCCCACCCAACCAAGCTGGCCTTCACAGCTTCCCAACCCCACTGGGTATTTCCCCAACCCAACTCTTCCAGTATGGCATGGGAACCCCGGGCAACCAGGATGGCCTGGTCAGCGCCCCAGTGAAGGCCAGCAGCAGTCCTGGCCACCTGCTCCATCCACAGGACCTGTGGTAAGTTACTGGACTTTGGACATGGATTTCTGCCATTTTTATCATGGTCTACCATTTTCACTATAAAAAATAGCAACTCACTCCTTTGCCTATATTCACGATTGACTGACAATTATGTTGATTTCAAACTGTAAGGTGATTAAATATTGTTCCAATGTGCTGCTAAACAGGATTCCACCCCTTAACTGTTTCAATTTGTTTTGACCTTAGTCAGTGCCTTTCAACATGAATTTTCCTAGAGGCATCTATGATAAGCTGATGCTTACAATAAGAGGCCAGGTGAAGCCTGATGCCAAAATGTGAGTGAACATTCTGAGATCCAGGTATTTTAAATAGTGTGTTTATAGAACATATAATGGGCACGGCTAATTAATCAGTTAGTTCCGTTTTGCAGTAGCAGTTAACCCCTTTCAAAAACACAACTTTAATTTGGTCTTTGGATACCAGGTTTACTGTGAATTTCGTGCGTGGCAATGACATCGCCTTGCACATCAACCCACGTTTCAATGAAGGGGGGAAGCAGGTCCTTGTCCGCAACCATAAGCTGGGGGATCGATGGGGACAAGAGGAGAGAAATCTCCTAGCACCATTTCCTTTTGTTGCAGGACAACACTTTGAGGTGAGAGAGAACAGAACACGTTGCCTTTTCTTTAAATGTTAGTCAATGTTAAAATGCTTTTTCCAAGATGTGGTATCAGAAAATGACTTAAGCTGCGGAAAAAACGTTCATACTAATAGAGTTTCTTTGCACTGCCAAGTTAGACTGATAATATGAAATAATATCAGTTCAATATGATATTGAAAGCAGACTTCAGCTCTGCATATAATTACAGGATCTCCTCTTCCTCTGCAGATGAAGATCCTTTGCACAATCAATGAATTCAAGGTGGCAGTTAATAACATGCCCTTGTTTGAGTTCAAGCACCGCATCAGAGAAGTAAACCAGATTGATCGTATCAACATTCTGCATGATGTTAGTCTTGTGTCCGTCAACGTGAACACACTGCCTTGAGCCACAGCCGCATCACTTCTACCACCAACTGACCAACTTTATTCTGAGTCACTCATTTTATGTTGCAATGCAGCAAATATTTCACTATGGTGACTACACAAGTCTTCCCATGCACATAAATATTTGCAAAATACTGGCACAGACACCTCTCCTCATCTCATGACCATCTTGCTAAAGAAATCCCTCATTGTTTTAACTGAACATTGTGTGTGTGTGTGTGTATATGAAACAAGGTCTTTTTCTTAATGTGGTAAACTATGACGCAATGTCTTATTTGCACTATAATCAATAAAATAATTGTGTAATTGTATAAATCAAATTATGTAACAAAACTGATGTGCAATGACTGTAGGCTGGTTCAAGTTAAGGTCATTAAAAAAATATTTAATCACACTTCATTTCATTTTATTAATAACAAACCACTACAAACAGCAAGTGAAGAAAACTGGTACAGAAATCACAACCAGACATGCATCAATAAAAACACACAAACTCACCTCTTGCTAAAAACATGTGAGCACAAGCATGAGGCCTCAACCTCACAGATAAATGATACTTTAAATAAAAATACAAATCCAGCATGTATTTAAAAACACAAATGTACATACTTACTGGGAACAAAACATGTAAATTAAATTATATTTTTGGATAAATCTCTTCCATCATAAAACACTATAAAACTTTTCAGTGGTTCAAAGAGGATCAAAAGGATTTCTTATGGTGGCACTCCGAAAGCAAAGAAAGAACACTAAAATCTTTATATAAAAAAACAAAACTAAACTCTTGGTATAAAATGTTCACACTTAAAATCTGTGCAACACTGTTTAATTTGCTGCTTTCTTCACTTCTCATATCTCCTTGCTGGCGAGATATCCAGTGCGTTATTCTGATCTTCAGTACTATATTAATGAGTGCGGGATCATTAGTCTCAGATTTTGAGACTAGATTTTGTGCTCGAGTCTCTTCTCTACAGACTGCAGTAGAAGCTGAGAGTACTGCTCCAGCAGGGCCAGTGCTCCCTCTCCACCTTCACCTGGACCCATCGGCTCCAACGCAGGAGTGAGTCCAGGAATAGCCTCCAGCTCAGAGCGTGCCCTGAACAGAGCCTTCATCAGCACGCGCTCCATCTCCTGCTGCTCCAAACACACATCCCGAACACAGGAGCTCACCTAGTCCAGCACAAACACGCACTCAAATAAACCATCTAAAGACACATTTATGGGGCCTGAAACAGGCCAATACTAACTCCAGAGACTGACCAATAACAATAAGGCAGGTAATGTAAAGAGCAACTGTAAATACTTATGACACAGTATTTACAAGGTAAAGAAGTCACTGCACTCACCATGCCGTAGAGCTGAGTGGCCTTCTTTATGCTGCTGTACAGCTCAGCAGCAGCCTGTCTGCAGGTCTGCAGGTTCATTGAAGGCTCTGCTGGAGAACAGCAAATCAGAAAAGCCTTGGGAAATTGCTCATGTGGCACTCAAGTTTCAAGGCTGACAAAGATTTGAGTTAGGAAGTATTTGGGGATAACGGTAAGGTTTAGGGCTGCGATTACAATATATAAAAACAAAACTTGTGAACCTGTGATAAGTCACGGTTAAGGATCAGCTGCTATTAATTTGACCCAAATTAATTGCTGGTTTGGAATCACACCAATGCCACAGTTTATCAAAATACCCACAAAAAAGAAAAGAAAAGGAGAAACGATTTTGTGAAGTCAGTCAAAATTGCAGTTTGTTGGAAAAGTAGTTCACTGCGGTATTGGTATTGCAAAGGCCAATATATTGTACAGCCCTTGTAGAGGTGGGTGATATGACAATATGATACCGCTTTTTTCAGAGTATTGTGGCCATCATTAGTATTGGTTTCCTGTAACAGCTTAAAAGCTTTATTTTAAACAAGAAAATTATTGGACTCACTACACATACACTACAACCTACATACAGTGCATCGTGAAAGACATATTCAAGAACTGTGATATGATATTTTTGGTACATCAAAACACCTAAATAAAATGGTATGGGGTTTTAGTGGCTGCAGTTTTCCACAAGGTAAATGGATAAGGTACAGATATAAAACAGAAGGAGATCAGAGAATAGCAAGTTCGCGCTATACACCGTAAATGGTACATACATGCAAAAGAGAGATACATGAAAACGAGAGAAGAGAAAATTAAACTGTAGATACCAGAATAATGAAGGAACACCACAAACCTTGATCAGACTGGCTCTCGCATGTCACATTGAAGGCCTTGACGGGCACTAGAGGGCGCTGTGGGGTGTGGGACAGCGCCTCAGGGCCCAGACGGTCTTTTACAGACACAGAGTAAGCGACAGGGTTTGGGAACACAGACTTTATAGCTTCCGCCTGACCTTTTGCATAGCCGTTATCTCCATGTTGCTCTTCAGTCCTAGCAAAAAAGTTTCTGACTGCAGCAGAGTCTGTACTAGGGGTAGGCGTGGACCTGCTGGGATATTCAGACAGAGGGTTACTCATTCTTGCTGAGACACGGGCCTTGGTGATTTTAGCAGATGGGTTCAGAGATCCACTATGGCTGAATCTTGGTTCGCTTGGGTGGCATGGACCGGTCAGGGTGTTAGAAGGAGATGAGAGAAGAGGCATGCTGGTACGGGACGGACTGGTAGGGGATTGGCACGACCCTGAGCATGGAGATGTCTGGCCACTGGGCAGGTTCAGATGAAGATCCTCTCCTAGGTATACGGAGCGGCTGACTTTGGCCTTGGAGCTGGTGGTAGGACTCATGTAGGAGCGAACTTTGAGACGTCGGATGGTGTTGGGGCTTTCCCAGGGCTGAGGAGACGAGGAGTCCGTGGGAGAGGAGTCTCGTGAATCATTCCGGTCTGTGAGAAGCTCAGGTACGGAAGGTCGAGACTCTCGCTTCAAAAGGGAAACGGTTACAGACTTGCGACCTTCAAAGAAAAGATGGAGAGAGGTGTTTTCGTACTTACAAAATGAGCAAGTAGAGACAAACGCAAGCGATTTAAAAACATCAGAATTAACATTTGGGGAACTTACTGTCTGCTGTTAGGCTGTGTGCTGAAGTGGACTTCAGAGGTGGCTTGCCTAAAGGGCTGGCCACCCTGGACCTGCTTATTGGGCTGGCCACATCCTGCATCCTAAGAGTTTTCTTTCTCTTCGGGGTCGTCTCTGCTCTCTCCTCAAAGTCCATCCCTTGAACCATGTCCTCCTTCAAGGGACGTATTGTGGACACTGGGGGCTTAAATGCAGCACTGGGACCTCCTTCAGACTTTCTGCCAGTCTTGGAGGGAAATTGGGAGGGCCTTCTAAGAACAAAACACATGTATTAAAGATTACATGTGTGTAAAATAATCAGTTTGAAGAAATTCTATGGAGCCCATTACCATCTTAACTTAGAATATTAATCATACCTGGTGGTAGAGCCTTGGGCAAAGAAACATGCTGAAATGCTGCCTTGGGGGTTGGGGTTGTAATCTGTTCATTGGAGAGCACAGTTCAGCTACTCAAAAGATACACTTCAAATAAATATGAAAACGATGAGTCAGAATTTACACTCATGCATGGTGAAACTCAACATCAAATGATCCCTACCTGTGTTTCTGGCGTCAGCCAGTGTATCAAAGTGCTCGTTCAGGAAACTCTTTTGTTTAGAGCTCTCTGGTTTGTAAAATAGCCTTCCTCTGGCCTCTTCCTCTCGTGTGTAATGCTCCTCATCAGTGCTGAGTGGCTCATGGTAATCTGAGCCAGAGACAGAGCAAAAAAAACCCACACAGTTTTAGGTCTAGTAATCTACAGTTCTAGGGACATCCCGGCCACTACGACATTTCTTAAAGGAATACTCTAGCTTTTTTTCTTTCAACCTAATTTCTATCTGCCACACCTATAGCATGTGTGTGATTACTACAGACAAGAATTTTGGCACGTTTCACTGTACTGTGCAAATAATCGAAAACCTGTATACTTGAAACTCATTTATAATGGAAGTCTAAGCATGTGTTAGTATTATTTGAGGAACACTTTCATGAATTCTTCAAAAGGTATTTGTAAATTAAGCTCCAAAGCTGTATAATTTAGGACTACTTTGTATAATTTAGGACTACTTTGTACTTTGTAGTCAGAGGGAACAATTTGTGGTTATGCATTACCAACATAGTCAACACAAACACAGAGGTGCCGCAGTTTTTGCCTGGTTGCGCATGGATCAGGCAAAAGCTTATAGACAGCCAAGTAACCAGAAATACTTTTAACTCTATTGCTGCAATGATTGAAAATTGGATACAATTACATAAGAACAGCTTTAGTAAGACATTCCCTCATGTCCGTCTCAGCCGAAAACCTTTATTGTTACAGTGTAATGGTTGTAGTTTTCACGTTATATACCGCATTTTAAATGTTTATTGACCAAATTCAACAGCTGCCCTTAGACTTTCATTATTAATGAGTCTTTTATCGGTTTCTCAGTACAGGAAAACATGTCAAAACTGTCTTCTGTGGTAATTGCACATACGCTACACTTAAGATTAATTTGAAACACTGAAGTCTTCATTTAAAATGTTGATATTTATTCCTTTTGGTGGTGTTTAAAAATAGTTTAACTGAAAGAAATTATGATTTTGCACACTAATGTGGTCCATACATACACACAAAAATCCTGTGAAAGATCACATGACTGTCCAAAGATAAATTTTATTCATATGGTAGCTTATAACAGGGTGTTTAGCAGTTCAAGTGCCTGAGTAGTGCTTTAATGTGCATCTTTCTTGATCATTACTCCACTGGTTTAATATGTAGTTGGGATTCTGACCTCCATTGCCCTGCTCTGGGCTGGATCCTGCACTGCCGTAGCCCGTGGAGCTACCACTGTCAGAGCTGTCCTGACATTGGGCATTCTCCCCCTGCATCTGGTATGCTCCAGGCAGGCTGCCAGTGCTTGGGCACAGCTCTGGGTTCAGCACCACACCATCGGACTCAGGAGACGAGGCAGGAGCCAACCAGGCGGAGTGAGGATGAGCCTGTCGCTTCTTACTCCACTTCTGAGTTAGTGTGAGGAAAACTATTATTAATAAAACTATAACAGTAGATCATCTTCACTAGATGGAAGCACAAAGTAATTCCAGGCCACATTACATTGTGAGTATGATCATAGTGTAATTATGTATGGAGAGAAAATTGAGACGAGAGGATATTAAGATTAATGTGCACCTGTGCTGCACAAAAAATATAAATAAAGACACAAAAGCATGTTATCCAGCCACTTCTCAATTGAGAATGTCTTAAATTAGGCATTAAAAACAACGAGGTTTCTATGTGTGTGAGCTATGGCAAAAATATCATATCACGATAATTAAAAGACCTTTTCACAATACACAAAATAGATCATAAAAAGACAATGGTTTTAATAATGTTTCTATTCAACATCTGTCCTCCGTAACAGTTTTAATCCTGGGATAGCCCATCAAGAATCTATTGACAGTAACATACTCTTAGTACAAAATCTAACAGTGCATTATGGGAAGCAGTAGTGTATTGAGCTCACTGTGTCCTCGAGCAGGCTGGCAGTGCTTCCTCTGGCCTGGCTGCTGAGCTGACCGCTGAAGCGTCTTCGGGGAGCGCCAGGACTGGAAAAGGAGTCAAACTGCCGAAGCTCCAGCATGGAATTTACCGTCAGCTCCATAGAGCCCATCCTGCAGTTCCAGCGCTTTCTCCTGCGTGGAGCCTCGGGCAGAGACACCTCAGACACGCATGAACCTGCGGATGACTCCTGGAACTACAATAGGAACAGCGCAAGAGCATTATTGTCATATAAAAACACATAATAACTGATATGTTGTAATGGAGCAGGGCATCAATCCCATCCTTGTTTTATCTGCATGCAAATCTTGATACAGAAACAAAATACGAAAAAACATCGTATAGGATATGTAGATTACGCAACCAGCCTCAAGCTTATTGAAGCCAATACAAATGTGCGAGATCCAAATGCAAACACTACTAACCTTAATAGATGAGTCCCAAACACTGCCTTCATCAGACGCACCTGTGACAGAGCAAACTCACTAATCACTCATCCTTAATGACGACGAAGACAATGATGATTAAGAAGAAGACGATGAAGACAAAGATGTAGAAAATGAAGACGAAGAAGACGATGAAGATGAAAACGAAGACGAAGACACCATTACCCTGATCCTCTTCTAATGATGTTTGGTGGATGATACCATGGTCGTCTGGGATCTGAATATCCTCAAATCTTTCCTCGCTCTCAGAGGAGCAGGTCAGTAGAGACAGGGCGCTGTACAGCTCCAACCTGCTTGTAGAAGCACGTCTGAAACGAACCAAGCATGTGAGCCACAAAGATCCTCATTTGGCACATTAATATGAAACTATAAAGCTATATTGCAAAACTGTTTGTATTCGTGTACCTGAACACTGATTTTGCCAAGGCTGAGCTGCTCTGACAGTGTTCAAACTGATCCAGCCGCTCCCTCATGTTAATGGTCAGCTCAGGAGCAAGACGCCATATAAAGATACAGCTTCAACACACAGAATAGATTAAACTAGGACACGCATGGAGCAGCAGTGCACAGCTGGATTCAAACGTGAAATCTGTAGTGTAAAGACAGCTACCAAAACTACAGTCCTACCTGTCTCCTGAGACTGAGATCAGATGCCTGCAGTCCCTAGTGAACTTAATACCGGTAATTATTTCTGTAAGCATATAGGTGGAGAAAATATTAGGCACTGCCCACTCTTATTTCCTTTTAAAACATTAATCCTATTCATCCAGAACACCGTATGCAAACCCAGAATTCAATTGATTACCAAAAATTCAAGGTATAACTCTAAAATGGGAAAAAGCTAGGCCAGTGATTACCTGAATGGCCAAACATGGCAGCCAGACACTCTCCAGTCCGGAAGTCAAACAAGCTGAGATTCTTATCCGAGCAGCTGGTGGCCACATACAGACCAGATGGGTCTATCTGAACCTGCAAAAAATATGCACACCATAAATTCTGAAATGTCTAACACCTACAGAGATTTATTCAGTAAAGAATATGATGTGCCAGCGTACCCTATGAATGCTGCCATCTTCAGTCCGAGAGCCCTTAAATGACTTTTTTTGTTTTCCACTGCTTATGTTAAACACACTGCCAGATACGAGAAACCACAGTAAAATGTTTAGAAGATTGTATGAAGGTTACAACGTATTGTTGAACCAGATCCTTCATATAAAAAGCGCATGTAAATGAAGTCCATGCAAATAAGGGCACAGGGAAACGCATATGTATACACACCTGACGTTTCTGTCTTGACAGCCTACAGCTGCATACTTGCACGTTGGATCCACATCCATGTCGTAAAGAGTGCTTTTTCTCACCACGTGGTGTGTGCGTTTAAATTTTACTCCTCTAAAAGTCTTGACATATATGGAAAACAAATTTCAGACATTTCAGGCCTCAAATGACGACAACCTGGCAATACATTGATTAATACATTGACAATATGACAAACATCCCTGTAATAGCGCTCACGTCTGAGCAATACTGACTCAATACGCCTTGCAGCAAAAACAACTGGGACTGTTTTTAGCCAATTGTAAAACCAGGAGGACTCCTGGAACTGGAACTGAAGAACTGTTACCACTAATGGAGTAATTATATATCTCAGCAGTCCACAAACTTCTGGTAAGGCAGAGAAGACTCACCCTGTGGGCAGTGCGGAAGTACACACTCTTGTCAGCACCACAGCTGATCAGCCTCACCTTCCCCTCATTGGCTGCAGAGTTCAGACGGGAAACCAAGCAGAGTGAGGAAGAGAAAGCAAATTATGTACGTGTCATATGTGAGAGGACATGTTTTTATAAGAATCCCACTCACAAGCAGAATTATAGAATTCTAATGTTCATGAGAGAAATTGAGTCAAGCCTAAAAAGTTCCATGCTGGAGAAATTCTCTCACCAGCAAAGCGAACAGCTGTGATGGAGGAGGAGTGCTCATCCAGGGTCTGCAGCAGACCGTAGTCTTCCTCAACATCTAGTATGCGAATCAGACGATCTCGACTCGCCGTTGCCAAAAGCTTCATTCCTAACAGATCACACACACACACACACACACACACACACGCACGCACACAAATCTTAGAAAGACTCTATGCAAAACACTCAACACTGCATTGTGATGTACACACAAACTCGCATACACACCCGTCTCAGGTTTGGAGTACTCCAGGCACAGGATCTCAGAGTCATGGACCTCTACTTTAAGAATCTCCTCCATAATGTTAAGATCATGAACTCTACAAGGTACAAAATGCTTGAGTTTAAAAAAGTTTAACATGAACATGACAAGGGAACACAATATACATAGCATTTCAAATTGAAAAGAAGTTCTCGGAATCGTGTATAATTTGGGTTACATTATGACTAACCAATAGAGATAGGGAGAATAATAAAGCAGCAAGTGGTTATATTGGAGAAAAACCATAAGGCAGTCTACAGAAGTCAGAAGCTCGAGATGCATCAAGACGCATAATAATCGTTTTGTAATCGCATCTTGGAATCCTAAATCAAAATTAAACCAAACCATAAGGTCCCTGAAGATTCCCACCCCTACCGATCAATGGAGATTTGATGGCCAGATCTAAACAGATGGTAAATGCACTACCTCAGTGTGCCAGTCCGGTCTCCGGAGGCCAGATGTTTGCCATCTGGACTGACACAGATGGTTCTGATGCCCATTCGGCTCTCTGCTGTCTGCCCTTCAGGCTTCTCTGTGCTGCTGGAGGCTGGTCCCTCTGTGTCCAGCAGGCATGCAGTGTTACTGTCAGTATAAATGACCTTCTGAAGACCCTAATAAGTGGCAAGACATTGACGATTAAACATGAGAACTGTGAATATTATTCAAATGCTTTGGGTGATACCAGATCTGGGCTTCACAAGGGGGGGCGGACTAGGAGAAGCGTAAAACACATGTACAGTCAAGCCGGAAAGTCTGCACACCCCTTTCACCTTCTCCACGTTTCATTACATTACAGACTTATTCT
>JAOUQW010000032.1:345317-357823 GCA_028565825.1 Olivaichthys viedmensis | reverse complement strand
TAGAATAAGTCTGTAATGTAATGAAACGTGGAGAAGGTGAAAGGGGTGTGCAGACTTTCCGGCTTGACTGTATCTTTCACGTGTATACTATTGGGCCTGAAAATGATCTTTTGTCCAATTTTCAGCAAAACTATTGAAAAGTGCACAAAATTTACTGTCTTGGAGCTACAGCACCATCTTCTGGTCAAAAACTCAGTTTCAGCAAACATTTGTGTTACAAAAATACACAATGCATTACAGAATTAAACAGTAGACTCACATTGCTGAGAACACCGCCATTGGCTGGGTTGACGTGTGGCTCTGTGCTCCACATCCGGATTGTGTTGTCAGTTGAGCAGCTGAAGAACAGTCCTGAAGTAGCAAGCCCAGGCGGAGGTCCCTCATGAGTTTTAGGGTATATCTGAAGAACAGCACTGCTACATCACTTACACATAATGAGAGCATAAAATGTTGACCAACTATGCACCAAGTAGCCCTCAACTGGAGAACAGTATGGGTAGGTTAGGCAGTACATATCTTCTGCATAATTTCTAGTGCAGCATGGTTTGCGTTTATCACTTGTGTAGTAATGTGTAGCTGGATAGGCAGATTGTGGTTGGCTCCAGATGTCTCCCAAAACACTGAGAAGCTAAGTGCTAAATCTAATCTACCTGGCTAAGTGCATCCTCATCCCTAATGAAGCCCTGGGCTATAGGTTTAGCCCACAGTTAAAATATTTACCTGCAAGTCCCACACATAGGCAGAGTGGTAAAGAGCAGAGTACACTTTCCCCACTCTCTGCAAATCTTGAACGTCCCACACATACAGGCTGTGGTCGTTATACACACAGGACAGCCAGAGATTAACAGGGTCATAGGTCACTGCCACAGAGTCTGGGTAACGGGCGTCCAATTTGTTGAAGAACAGGTGACTGAAGAATAGAGAAGAATAGACTTTTAGCTGGCATTGGAATACTTAAAATGAGTGACAATGGCATAGTCTGATATAGTCTTGTGAATCAGTTGTAGATTAGACTGCAGTGAAAACCCAGTTCACGGTTGCGAAGCGACACGGTAATAAAACCAAATTTAGTTACAGGGTTCATTTAGACAGAGATCGTAAAAGCACCCTAAAACGGATGGCTAAAATGACAGCTACACAAATTTCTACAGCATAACATGTACCCATTATTCCATTATTTCGCTTAGCTCTGGGATTTAATAAATGGCCTCAAAAAATCTGAAGTTCTGTGATTAAGGCCAAAACAATGGAAAAGCCAGGGTCCTCATGTATATAACCTTTTGTGTACATCACATTTTACGATTAAATATATGCAAAGCATGGAAAGTGAGCATGCACAAAATAATTCAGATTTATAAAATCTGAGCATCTTTCCTTTATGCATTCCAATCAACACAAAATTGAGTGCACAGGCATGAGGCTTTCACAGCGTCTCCTCTCCACCCAAAGATGAGTCTTTTTGCAATATGAAAATGATAAACAACCCTTATGTTCACGCTCCTGTTAAGATGGTCTTCCTCACAGATTTGTATCTTTATTGCAATGTGAGTGCAGTCGATTGTGCTGAAAACTGGTTGGCGCTGCTAATTGTGCTTTAACGTCAACATGTTTACTGTGATATTGAAACACTGTTCGTTTCACTACTTTGCCATTTGGAGTTGCTAATGAACAAAACCCAGTAAAATGTGTGTGCGCATGGTTTAAAAATAAATAAATAAATAAATAAATAAACTAGATTTTTTAAATACATCGTAACATACGCGTGAAAACTGTCAGATGCAAACGTTTATACTTGAAACACCAGATGCTTTTCTCCTCTCAAGATCATGTTTCTTTCTTTCTCATAACAGCAGAAAAAAAAGGCAAAGCACAACAGGCCTCCACATCAAACTACAGTAACACGTCTCACAGGTGAGACTCTGGCTGATCGCACCTGGCCTGGGTGACAGCAGCCACGTCGATGCCCAGGTGATGAGGCCGAGGCAGGGTGCAGATGAAGTGCAGGTCAGAGAGGCTGAACACTCGCACTGTTCCGTCAGCACACGCACAGAAGATCAGCTCCTCGGTGACAGACAGAGCACGCGCTGTACTAGTCTACAGATGCAGGCAGAATTAAACCAAAAAGGGGAGGGGAAACAAAACAACAACAAATAAAAAAATCACAATGGGGTAATTAGAAACTTGCATATAGAGACGGCTAATATCCAAGCATCATTTGCGGTTAGGAAATCACCAGCAGGCATATCATATCTGTTCTATCATTCCGTGCTCAATTAGAATTCCACAGCTGAGTCTTTGACTATATGCATAATACTAAAAACCAGTTACATCAAAACACCATTGACGATCCTACTTAGAGGTACTCATTAGTACCACTTTGCACACATTAATCCTGGTAATAAGCATCAAACATCAGCAGCTATTCCAAAAAGTCTCTCCTGTGGGCAAGAAAACAATCCTGAACTATAATGAGAAGGCAGAGAGAATGCAGTTGCTATTTGAAAAAGGCAGATACCCAGTGGTGGACCCAAATTTGAGTTTTGTTGAAGTAACAAAAGCAATTGCTGGAGTCTTGCACGCAGCATCTGATATTATAATATAAATGAGAGTATGTAATCCCTTACGTGAACAAAAAAAACCAAAACATTTAAGATCATGATGTAGTACTGTATATACACACACAGCAAGGCATTGTGTGCTCAACACAACAGTAAAGGAAATAACATTCTCAGGGGAAGTACTGCGTTTCCTGCATGGTGTTGACCTAACCTAACCCTATAGAATAAGGTGATTGCACAGCACTAAGCCTGAGAACAAGAACTCCAGTCAGGTAGAGCCAGTATTCCGAATCTAGACTGTTTTAATTTGGTACCATGAACGAAAATGTAATGGAGGTAAAATTAGGCCATTGATGATAGCAGTGACGCCTCTCCTATGAGAAGACTAGAAAGGACCGAAATAAATCTCATGCATAATTCATACAGTTACTGAGCTCTGTAGTGAAAATGGAACCGGTTCTCTGGCAGTCACTCACCTGTAGGTCTACCCACTTATCCAACATCCGCTTCTCATTGAACTCGCAGAGCAGTCCTGAGGAAGTGATGCAGAAGGTACTCTCAGACTTCTCACCACGTCCACAAGCTACATCGCAGAAAAAGTTGTTCTGTAGTTCCCCCAAGAGGCCAGAACGGCCAAGCAGTGGAACAGGGGCTGCAAGTTGCTGTGAAGGTACAAGGTGGAGAACGAACGATTTGGTGTTAAGCACAGACTACTGCAGGAATCGGGACACATGTAGTCACTATAAAAATTTACGCAATTTTCTCCTTCAAAAGCTACTGTAAACGTCTCTTGGCTGTTAAACTAAATTTGGGGGTGGGGAAAAATTGTGCCAAACTACCGCTTTAGCATAGGAGCTTAAAGCATTGGCAAACCATTAGTGGACTTGACAGAGTGGTTTAACGTTCAAGAAACACACAGGCCAATCATGGTCCAAATAGAGTCACCCCAGCTCTATACCTTGTTAGAGTTGCAGGGCTCCAGGTACCAGAATCTGACATGTCTGTTCCCAGCTGTCACAAAGTAGGAGCTGTCCTCAGAAAAAGACACTGCTGTCACCTTACAGGACACCTTGTTAGCAGCCACCAACATGTTTTTCTGCAAGAGTAATGCATCAAGAAGATCCTTCCATTAGCTCAGCTGACCTCCGCTGTTTTGCAGAAGTTAGGTCGAGTATGTGGCTGGTTATTAGTGTTTACCTTCCAGGCCCACACATTGACGCTCATGTCATGCTGGTAGCCCACGCTAACAATGTATTTGCTGTTAGGAGAGAAGGCCACACAGGCCACTCCATACTTGTGCTCCTGTAGCTCCGCCACCTGAGACCCATCGGCCACGTCCCAAACCCGCACTGCAGGCAAATGACCGCACTGAGAAGGAGAGAGATAGATACTGACATAAGAGCATCTTTAATTTAAAACATGAATAAATTACAAACCACTCCTTTAAGTGAGAATGACCATGCATGCACATGAAGGCTTGAGCAAAAAGGGTCAGTTTGGATTATAAACAATATTGTCACTCATTAAGCAGAGATGCTTTACTTGTTTAACCTTAGTGGGATGTAATAGATCTAAACTGAGCAGACACGCTGCACAAGCTTTATAATCTTGATAACAGTCGTGTAAGGATTGTGTAAAATTACTTAATTGCACAAATGACAAGCAGCTTCTCTTCTTTTAAAAACAAGGTAAAACATGGAGAAAGAGTGCATTAAGAACCCAAAGAGATCACACCATAAACAGTAGAAAATCTTAGTCAGACCATCTGCAGAGCCCCAGTTATTTTGTAATGTATACGAACTGTGTCGTAGGGCTTCATTGGGCACATGGGTGACATGAGAACAGAGGTCCTTTCAATAAAGTAACAATGGTTCAAGTCAATACGGCATTGAAGATTAGACCGTTGATGAGATCATTCTACACACTAAAGCATTCAGGTTTCACAGTCCATTTAAAGACGTCTCGTCATCTCTACTATCTACGCTGATACAATCACTCACTGATGGTCTCAAAGCACGAGTAGAAAGGATTAGGCATAAAAGACTGGGGTGAATGAGCAAGTAGGGAAGATAAATGCCGACATTAATATAAGTCAACTGCACCCCTGCAGCCCAACGGGAATGATCTCGCAAACATCGCTCTCGGAGACTCTCACAGCTTTGGGAGGGAGTCTTTAATCGGCTGCTAATGGATGGAAAGGGTTGTGTTAATGTGCTTCTGAGATCAGCACGCTGAGACACTTCACTAAAAACCTAACCCAACTCCCAAACAGCCTCGGGACCATGCAGCATCATTATGTACCATGTGTG
This sequence comes from Olivaichthys viedmensis, assembly GCA_028565825.1. Taxonomy (NCBI): domain Eukaryota; kingdom Metazoa; phylum Chordata; class Actinopteri; order Siluriformes; family Diplomystidae; genus Olivaichthys; species Olivaichthys viedmensis. The sequence goes on along the minus strand of JAOUQW010000032.1, from coordinate 352,956 downwards.
GAGCATGCATAGAGGATATGATACCAAATAATCTCATCATAACGACTTTAGGGTTTGGCGTATTGTTTTTACAAACAGTCACAATGTTACTCTGATTAACATGAGAATTTACTCGTGAAGATACGTTACCTCTCCTGTAACAAGATATCTGCCATCTGACGAAAAGGCTAACGTGGTTATAGTTTTCCTGTGTAGAGAGAGAGAAAACGTATGTCATGTCTGGGGAACTATTCACACTGAACACAAAGTTGTCAATTACGCTTGTTAACATTAAGTAATAATGCCAGCTCATTACCTGGACGTGTTGATTATGTGTTGCTGTCCGTTCTTCTTGGGGTTCAGTAGCACTACTACACATCTGAAAAGAACACACCATAAAGCTTTTAGGACAGTTACAGCTTCAGGTGCTTACATAAGACACCTGACACAGAACTATGCACACACTAAGGAAGGGCGATATAGCAAAAACAATATTACGATACTTGAAAACATTTTCACAGTGCACGATATGCATCGCAGTAAACTTCTTTTGAGGTTTGCGAAAAAATGGAAACCAGCAAAAACTGTAGTGCCACATTATTTAAAAAGCTATGACTACAATGATATTGTAAAAAAATCAATGTTTACAAAAATTAATGATTTATAAATGGGCTAATACCTAAATTAGCTACTTGTTACGATGCCATTTTTATTTGAAAGTGTTTTGCCCCTTTGTTTATAAGCTCTCCACAATTGGATTTTAATGAAATCTTCAATTATTTTCCAGAAGTACCGACAATACCACAATATGCTTAAAAAAACCCACAAACATACTGTAACATAATGTGCACTGATAATAATAACTTGTATTGCCCACCCATGATATACACAGCTATGAATATTAAGTAGCTGCTTAAAAGGTTTCCAGAAAGTCAACTGGATCTCCAAGATCTGCATATTGCGTCTTTCTGCCACCGTAGAGCCAATATAAATGACGCAGCCGCAATTCCAACCTTTGCAAATGTGTTTCCACATTTTGTCTGCCTAAAAGCAAATGCTAACTCAGTTGAATAAACGCTGGACATCAATACTCAGCTCTGACAGAAAAGCAATTGCTTATAGGAATACTCAGACTACTCCTAATGACCTGCTTACACCCCACAAAATTGAGACTCAATTGAAAACTGCTTACACAACAGAGGTTAAGAAACGAGCAGGCAGTTAGCAAGCCGGCAGCGAGTTTCTCCAAGTCATTAAGCAGCTCTTGAATCAAGGGCCACACTGTGGCGTCGACACCGGGTGGCCTTACTGGCAAAGCTTTTCCGTTTTCACGCATACTTTTTTCTTCAATGGACTTAAGTGTGCAACAAAGCAGGCAGCGGCAAAGCTTCTTAATAAAAAGGTAAAGCCTGTACGTGTAAGGGACTGCACTGCAACATTTCAGCTGACCATGTGAAATATTCAAAGGATAACATTAAGTGTGCTCATGTGGGCTATTGTTACATAAGGGGCAAATTTGGATTGCGTATAAAAATATTTAAAAAGCAGCACTATGTTCGTCCATGAAAAAGTGTCAAACACTCACCCGGCCGGATAGGCAACCGTCCCGGAGCAAGGATCACAAGTCAATCCGCTGCTTCCTGAAGTCGTGATGCCAAGTACTCTCTCCAAACTTAACTGCAACAAGCACGTACATCAATTTAAAGAACTGCCAGGATCAAAACAGCAAAGAAGGGAAACACTGTATACAAAGACACGTTCATGTTTGATACATAAAACGTCTTTATATTAAGGTTTCTTTCTTTAGGAGACATCACCATGAATCAGTTTCAAAACATAAATGGCAATTAATCAGCAAACTAACTAACTAATCACGCCAAATTGGTGCGAACATTTTCAAAGACACGGTGATCACTTTAATCAACCCAGAAAGGGTCATCCTGCTGCCTCAACCGTAGAAGCAAGCAGTCTAGGTGATTATAAAAACGACAGAGACATTACTTATTTAATCAGACGTGCACAACCACCTTTAACTTCTAAAATCCTGTATAAACACATGGCAAAAATCTAGATATAGGGTTATGCTCAAATCTCACTCCAGTCTTTCTTCCCCCTTTTATTTATTTTAAATCGGGGAGTTACACACATTAAAACATGATCCTTTTTTATTAGAGGGTACATTTGCATATTGCAGTCTTCGGCAATGGAACAGTATTGCAATTACCTACATCACGATGACTGTTTGCAAACAATGTATTGTGCAGCCCTGGTGCACTGGCCTTCTAAAAAAAGGGATTTTGTTGTTTATCCCACTCATACATCCATGTGCAAGAGCCAACCAACAACACTAACCTCAAGTTCAAAACATTTCGCCTTCAACAGAGCACTTAACACTGCACTGTGAAATCCAAACGCTCGGTGGGTACTAAGAAATGAGCATTACAGATATTAGCGGACGACTAGGGTGGCTTTAACACACTACAACAACTGAGGGAGATGTCATTACATTTATTTCAGGGATAAAACAAACAGTCAACAACCCTATACTACCGTACTAAACTACTGACTAAATAGTGTGCATGCTGTATTGGTAGGCTGAAAAGGCCAAGGCCAAACCACAGGTTTCAACAGGCGACAACTTTCTGGTTTGGGGTGTTACAAGAAAAAAACATTTCCAAGCCAATAACTGACAAAATCATTTTAAAAATGGGATTAGAGGTCCCACGTGTAGCCCTGCTGTCAAAATGACGTATTTAGGAGTTCAGAGTTAGGCAATGAAAGAATTCCCATCAGTCGACAAACAAAAACAAAAACAAAAACAAACAAACAAACAAACAAACAGCCTCTTGTTAACCCAACCTTTCATTTTCAACTCTCTACATTTCTTCATTCATCACAAATGAAGCCCATTCTTTGTTTTCTTTCTTTCTTTAACCGAATATACCGAGGAGCACGGATTATACCTTGTTGGTCAGGCTTTCTTTAAGCGACCGTCGGTTGCTCTTGAGCTTGTTAGACGGTGACCGAAGGAGATTTTTAATTCTGCGTTTGATGGTCGAGCCCTCCATGGTCGCCTCACGAAAACGTCGCTCAAGCATATGAACTCCCCGTGTCGGCAACTGCGCTCATGAGACCAAGCACTAAATTTCAACGCCAGGTAAACCTGGAAAAGTTTGCGAAAAGTTTGCTGTCACTTTCAGAAAGGTTTTTGAAGCGTGTCCAACAAAGAGCATGCAGCAGGAGCAGCAGCATGCAGGAGCAGCAGCATGCAGGAGCAGCGCGTCAGACTGGCGGCGCTTTGAACCAGGCGACCAGCTGTGCAGGTGCACGCGCTCCACCTGGGCTGCGTCATGAACTCGGTAAGGGGAGCGCGAATCTGATTGGCCCGCACTTTTAGAACTACCGTACTAATACTGTTAAATAGTACTATACTAAATAGTACGCCGCTCCAGGGTTCATATCGCCGCTGGCCAATGAAAAGCATGCATCTCCAAAATCCCAGTTTTTCAGGAAGACGAAAAAACCAAATCAATCAATCCGAAATCGATTGATCAGCTTTTCGTTTCTCATTTCGATGTTAAGTGCTGTGGGGTACATGGAGGTTTTTGCCCACATTTATTATATGATAAGTTTTTTTTTAAACGCAAAAAGTGGAGATGCATGTTGTTTTTTTTGGACAGCGACGATATAGTAGTTAGTAGCCTTGTTTTTGCGCATGCCACTGACCATATTAACACATATTAGCGTTGGGTTTATGCACGTGGTGTAAATGAAGTGTTCAAGAAAGTCAAATAAATGACTGCATCTTTTCTAACTACGCATACAATAATTATAGAACAACGCTTCAGAAATTCGTCTTTATTTACACTCAAGGCCACAGTGTTTGTATTCATATTCCTGACTAGACACAAAGCTATGTGAAGAGACTAAATGTAAACGTTTCCATTCACTCCATGACACATTTTGTTAGTGAATGCAGCCTGTTCTTCAGCAACGACAAGAACATCCATTTGTCGTTCAACCCCATTGATTTCTGCATAACACTGTTAATAAATGATGGATCTACAAAAACAGTAAAGCAGCATGAATCTGCCTAAACAGTGGGAAACCGTACACACATCCTGATCATCACACGGTCTCGGTTTACTGCACAGTAATAGTAGATAAAGCACACAGCTCCTGTTGTGAAGATCTTTAACCACAAGAAAGTCTTGTATAAATTAATGCATTCAGCTGATCAATATATTTCATAAACAAATGAGATGAAACCTTTCATAAAAACTGGCATAATCGTCAATGAAAGTCATTTTTACACATTTATTATTCTTTTGTATGCTTTACTGAAGACGGCAGTTATTTCCTCAAAGTCTGTTCGCGACGCGAGGCATTTATACCGCAGAAGGTCACTTAGCAATAATTAATGAGACCCCCAAAACAATAATCAATAAGAAACATGATTGGGGGGAAAAAGAAGAAGAAAAGGGTATGGGCAGTGTGTGTGCTGTTCGTTGCTAATAAGGATTTCACATGCAATGTAACACATAATGAACATATAAAAATGAAATGCATATTAGTAACGTCACCCAATATGGGTCTCGTAGCAAAAGATAATACATGTAATATCTGTACATTAATTTAATGTTTCGTTCAAATGCCATTGTATTCTTGACTTGATCCTCAGGTTGGGCACAGGTAAATATTTGCACCCTTCTGAAGAGACGAGGACGAAAAGCAGTCATTTCTGACGGACTGGACGCTGCCATCAAACGAGAGGTCCAGCTGCCCTTCTCGGTGTCCTCGGTTTCTGTGCAGGCGCATATGGAGAACTTCTGAGAACTGCAGTGTCTTTCAAACCCTTTTAGCCTCAGAAATCCATAAACAGAAATGTAAATGTTAAGGGACAAAACTGAGAAGCTGGCGTGTAAAAGTCTGCAAGTCACTGCACCTTATCTAAATAATCCTTCTCCTTTTATTTGCTGAGCTTCTTGTGGCCACGCCATTGACTGCAGGGGATCTTTGCCTTAGCCGTCTCGGTTCTAAGGCAGAGTTGGATAAGGCCTTTTCTATGACCACATCAGCTTTTGACCTCTTTTTCTTCACTTTCACCAAACCTGCAGAGGCTTGCTTGTCCTTTTCCTCAGGCAAAGTGTTATTTTGGACATCACTCTGAGTGACTGCTGGGGATGGACTTGGGTTCTCTTTGTTTGAGTCCTCAGACACAGAAGAAGAAGTTTTCTCCATCCCATTGGAAATCGTTGTGGAGTCGCACTTCTCCATTCCTCCGTTTTGGTCTTGCAGATCCGAAGTACCATCCAATGACAGTTCAGCAGATTCAGAGACTCGAGCGGAACTTGGTAGAGAAGTCTTTTCGCCGTTTGTAAGCTTTACAGCATTCGTCTTGCCGAAGGACTGCAACACAATCTTCGGCAAAGTAGACGACCCCTTTGCTGCAAAGACAGACAAATAATTTCAATAAGTGAATATACTGTGATCACGTTGTAATTCAAAAGACTATGATCAAAATTGCCTTTTAAAAATGTAGCATGAGAAATAAATAAATAGATAGATAGATAGATAGGTCTCCAAATGTTTCAGTGCTTCGTTTATCAAGGATTACTCTAAACATTCTAGCTATGCTAGACATTTCCATTGCTACTCCAAAGACCTTTAAAAGAAAAGAAAAGAAAAAACATTCTGTAAGCATAGAAATGGTACATACAGTCAGCTCCAGAATTATTGGCACCCTTGGTAAAGATGACCCCAAAAAAAGTTATGAAAAAATGTCTTTGTGGTTAATTAGCTTAACATTTAATTAAAGTAAATTCATTCTATGTAAAAAAAAAAAAATATATATATATATATATATTTTTTTTTTTAAACAAAACCACATGCGTTACATTTATTGGCAATACTTCTGAAGCTGACGGTATACTACCCTGGTTAGTAACAGTACAAATAGTTCACACATTTATTGTTTGCAATTAATTTTTTTCTTCTCAACTTTACTTGTGCTTCAAGAGAAAAAAACAACAACATTTATTCACTGAGTGAAGAGACTGTTCAAAGTGATATCTGCTCGACTGAAACGAACGGCAATATGTTGGGAAACCAAGCACCTGGTGCTTCTACAAGCAAAGGCTCCAAGGTGTACTGAACACATACCCGAAACAGCAGAACACAAACATGTTACTGTATCTGACATGTTACCTGTTGGCTTGGACTCTGTTAGCAGACCAGCGGGGTTCTGGGACGCAAGCGTACGCACTAGGTCCTCTAAAACATTTCATAGGCAAAAAAAACAAAACAAATACATACTTTTAAAAAGGCACTGATAGTAGGGTTGCAACACTGACAACTATTGATGCAAGACGATTTGTTGATGAAAATTATCAGAATTGATGCCTCGATAAAAAAAAAAGACCTTTTAATCAAATGACTTGTCTTCTGCCTGGGCCACAATACAAGATTTACGTGAGAGATCTCAGATATAACGACAGATTTCACTCATTTTCTTGTCCTGGGTCGTTCTTCAGTAATCAAAGATATGCCCAGAATAAAACACCACACACTTTCAGATTATGCTCACGAATCACAGTCCCGACCAATAACCCCGACTCTCGGAACCTGGGTTCTCACAGAATTTCTTGTGAACAAAAGTGACAAACACCACGGGATAATCTGGGAATATAATCGTTAAGACCAGTCTAAAATCAAGACACTTTTTGCGGAGGGGCGAATCTTCTTCAAAATCGTCCCGTTTATCCTCTAGTGTGGACCAGGCATTCGAGAACATCTTGATGCAAATTTAATTGGCATTCAAAAGCCACCCAAACGAAAGGACTGTCAGATTTAGAAACTACCAGCACAAGCACACATTACGATCAGACAGAGCGCTCTATGATGGTACTTTAACCATGACTGAATGATTGACTTTTTATTCTATACGATACTCGTGCAGTCTCCCAGTAAACTCTGTGAAAAGTACAACCGTTATTTACAGTGAACTTTACGTTATTCAGTTAATAATTTAAAAAATTCATTAAAAAAATGAATCAGGACTTGTCGATGACTGAAATAATGCAATGACATAATAAATATTGAAACAATAGTTAATACAGTCCATTTAGCAACTAACAAAAGATCTAAACAACCAAATTATACTCCAGGAGTACCTGTTTTAACCGAGCGCGAAGATCCGCTCACAGTGTGGTTGCTTGGTGACACAGGACTCAAGTGGGAGTCTGAACTCTCATCTGTAGCCACTGTAAAAATACATCACAAGTACAACAAAGTGATCACCGTTAAAAATCATTATATAAAATCATAGCTAGGGTGAACGATAGCGGCTGAAATGATGATCATATCGTCGCTGTCCAATGAAAAGCATGCATCTCCAAAATTCGCTTACGCCTACGTTCATTTACATGTATAAAACGTTGAATCAAAATAAGTGTGTATCTTTAAAAATGCTAAATACAAACCAAGTTAGACCCAAAATAAATAAATAAATGCATATATACACTCACTGAGCACTTTATTAGGAATACTATACTAATACTGGGTAGGGTCTCCCTTTGTAGCCTATCCGCCTCAAAGTTCGACGCATTGTGCATTCTGAGATGCTTTTCTGCTCACCACAATTGTACAGAGTGGTTATCTG
>JAOUQW010000032.1:322455-345217 GCA_028565825.1 Olivaichthys viedmensis | reverse complement strand
TCAAGTGACCATCCAGTTCTCTTACCACTCGGATATCCACTACCCCAAAATAGCACCTTGCTTTAAGACTAGGCTATATTTGTGCCTTTGGGAAAGGCGAGCAATGTAATTGTAAAAAGGGGTTACAATGCAATATCTGCTGCGATATCTTATCAAGTAAGCTCCTCTTATTCCTTTTAAAAAACAAGTGTGCGCTGGTGACTTGGCGAAGTTAAATTTTTGTAATGATATATGATTAGACGTATACATATCTCATCAATGTTTTAATAGTAGAGACAACCAGCTAGCTGTCATTACTTACAAAAAACATGCTTTCTGTATTCTTGTGTGCTTTTGTGGGAGTTGACTAATGTGTGAACACTCTGGGGCAGGACAGAGCATTTATATCAGTTAATTACTTGTCTCTATTAGGGCATTAAATTTGCCAAGTCTGGTACCTATTTAATTAGTTTTGTTAGACATTTATTGAGTCAATTAATTACAAAATGTTCCGTGCGTAATGACAAGTCAGCTGGCCTATTTATTTGTAAGTGGGCTTCCATAAATAGTGTACATACACAAAACCGGGTTTTAAGAATTAGAACAAAAACTTATTTTAATACTTCGCTTGAAGTCAGGAAAATGCAGTTTTGGCACTGCGTTTGCAGTAAAAGGGGTCACATGAGACAGTAACTTGAGCAAAAATTTTGATCAAAGTGGATTTGAAAATCCCACTGCATCGGGAGATGTTTTATGTCACACCCCCTGTTGCACCACTCCACCCACATCAGCGCAGGTGCCTTTATTTTTGAGGAAATTGCAACTGGATAAGGGCAGGATAAGATTTGGCTAACACCCAACCAAATTAGCAAAACGCTGGCTTTATACCACTGAGTTACACTTGAACCTGCATGTAAAAAGAGCCCGTAGCCTTCTAATTCCATTTGTTCCCTGTGGGATGAACGTTATTCAGCTCCAACCAGGTGCAATGCTACTAAGATCCCGTTCATTACCATGAGTGACTAACAGATGGCACACACAAATGCTTATATTATGTGCTGTTACTGTGGCAGCACATAATTAATTTATTTATGTATATATATATACAGTATATATAAAATAGTTGCATTATTAAACTACGTGATTCCCGCTGTATTTATATAGTTATTTGTTTTTCATGCTCATGACCCTGTCGTATTTTATAACACAAGCAAAGGAGGTTAGTATTTTATTTCAGGGTATTGCAGACGGTGGAGTGCCCTCTGGCTGTCACACTGCATTTTACGATAATGATCTAGGCTTGGCAGAAATTCATCAGGAGATTAAGGCTTCAGACTGTTTCATGACTGTATGTCTAGGACTATAAAAGAAATCCAATAATGACAATAACAATCCATAGGGTTGGACTGCCATCTGTCCACAGAAAAATGTTGCTGTTTATTATAATATAAGCAAGCATAATATTTCAAATATCTTGATAAAAAGAGGAATGTTGACATGATTGATTTAAGACAGTTTGACAAGTAAAGCTTGAGATGTGTATTAGATGGAGAAAATCACATTTGAGTTTAAATTGTTGTGTTGGTTAGAGGAAGGAGGCACACAGGCTTTTTCTGGGAAGTGTAAATGAACGCTGGAAGCAAAGACAGCAATACACCTCATTACTGCTAAACACTGGCTGTACCTACTGCCAGCCATTTTGGAAAATTAAATACATAGAGATTTCAAGAACGTTAGATAATATATAGAAAGAAAATATCTGTGATGAATTCTGAATGGTGTCCTGCTGGGTAATTGACAGCTAATGTTGTCTGTAATTGATAAGCTGTTACAGGGGATGCCAGTCATTCCTCAGGATCAAATTTCAGCCTCCAATCTGACAAATAAAACACAGTAGAACCTGATCTGGTCTTTCAGAGCCCGACACCGGTACTTCGACTCATTTTTCATATACACAATATAGCAAAAATATCACACAGGTAACACAAATGGAATCATCCAAAGAGTGTAAAACACAACCACAAAGCAATTAGGCCTGTTTTTACTTTACAGTAGATCCAGGTAATTATAACATTAATAATAATTCAGGGGGAAAAAAACAAGCCAAAGAGAAAGCAATCTGCTTTTGTTGTTCTTTGTCATGAACGGTGTTGTATATCAAGTGTTTGTTGTGAGATTACAAGTTTACAGTGACCTTTAACATTAACCCGTATCCTTGTCTGGACTTACAGAGCTCCCGCTGGTCTGTACTCACTGTCATCTAAGTGGAGAATTTAGTCTGCACATGGCGGATATTTTCCGGTTAGATTTTTTCATGTAATTCTACATGCATTAATATGGCATCCGTTTTACTTCAACTGCAAAACTGTCTCAGTGTGTTACTATTTCTGAAATTTACTCTTACAAAAAGCCTTGAACATGTTCAGCGTAAGTAGAGCATTACACACATATTAATCATACTCAGAGACAACAACATTATATATATATATATCTCAGTTCACCTCAGCAAAGCTCTAAGGTTTATCTCCCCGACACCAATAATTAACTGTAGCCCAAAGGATTTTCATTAAAGGATCGCTGCTGATAAAACTAACCAACGTAGCTTAATCTGTAACCAGAAAACCGCTGATTATGCTGTATGAACTCCAGCACAATCAATATATTTCCTGACTTTGCGGTGTGCCTGTTGACATCCCAGCTAAACACACATGATCCAAAGCTTCTCCCTGCTCACATATCTGATGAGTCTACTACACCATCCTGATCAGAGAGATGGAGACAGAGGAGAGAAGGAGAGCAAAAAGTACCTACAGGACATCTTGAAGAAGAAGAGGCGGCCTTGGCAAATACAGAGACACCCGCAGACCAACTCTCTGCTGATCATAGTGCACTCGGGCCCTTCATCCCTTCTCTTTTTCTCTCTCTCTTTCTCTCCTCCTGTCTATCTCCTCTACACTCCTCCCTGCAGGTCTCCTGTTTCTCTACAGGGTAACCCCACACCTGCAGTGTAGCAGCAGGCTAGCAAGCACTGAGCAGCTCGTGTTTCTCTGAAGCTCCCTGGTGTGCTGCCCACATTACCACACACACACACCTCCAGACCAACAGGGAGCACTACAGCTACATGTATATGTGTGAGGGTGTGGGGTGACTGCAAATTTATCTATAAATAGGACACTGTAGGCAAGTTTGAAGTTTTTATATTAAATCTTCTCTGCATTTCAGACATGTGTACCATCTACATCACACAAGTGGCCACTGGCAGCACAAGGGGAGGATGGTACAGCCAACATGGTCTCACACTTGCAAATTTGTAACAATTTGCACAACGTAAGTTGTATGACAAGATATAAAGGGACGAAGTTACCATTCTAACCTTTTCTTATGCCTTCATTCATATAAAATCAAACCAAATCCAACCACATCGTCCTCATTCATTCAAATTCATACAAATTTCTCATGAGATCAGGTTGGATATTGTGGAAGTGCACTGTTTGTTATGAACACATATGTCCTGGCTGCAGGAACAATGTAGTTGAAGGCATTCCCTTAGAGATCTGCACATTTAGTTATGTTATTATAGCTTTTAATTAAAAAAAAAAATTTTATTAGATGTGATTTTTGTATTATTTTTAGTCTTCATTTGAAATTTGGCTTATTATTAGTTTGTATTGTGATTTTGTTAGTTCAGTTAGGTTTTTAGGTAATTGTTTGATTTCTTTTTATTTTATTTAAGTAATTTTAGTTCTGCTAACAGATCGAAAGTTGTGGAGTGATTTTTTGTGTCTGATCTTCAGAAAGAAATGCATAAATACACACTGCATATTTTGTAACATCTTCAGGACATGTGTACTTATGGACACTCATTCTCTTCCTGCCAGCCACCATTTTTCACAGTAAACTGGTATGTTAAGCATAAAAGCGAAAAACAGAAAGAAAAAAATGGTATGCTTTTGATTTTCATTCAGTTGGTTTAGAAGGTAATATATCTAGTTTTAGTCTAGTTGTAGTTTTTAATTTAATTAAAAATGTATTTTTGTATAGTTTTATTAACTATAATAACTCTGCTTCATACTGTCATACCTGTTAGCTAACCAGCTGGCAAAATGTTAGCTGTCATGTAGGCTACTGAAAGAGTAGTTGGCTACATAAAGCAAAATTAAATGTAAGATTTTAAATAGTGTAACTTTGGTTTACACTTATACACAGCTTTATCTATATATCTTTTTTACTCACTCAATCCCTCACTTGAGATGAAAAGTTTTGGAATGGCCATTAAGACGGTTGACAAGTTGAGGGTATGTTAAAAACAGTGTTGAAATGCAAATCTTGTTTGTAGTCAATAAACCCAGAAACGTAGGTGAGGAACTTGATCTTTCTTCCCTCCAATTTTCAGTCACCATTAGTCATGCTTTTGCCAAATAGACAAATTTAAGTAACCTCGAGAACACACTAAATATAAAAACCCGGTTGTCATTGTACCGTGTTCTTATCTTCCCTAAACTCATTACACTCTACTGCATTTACTATTCTCAAAAAGAGGAAGCACAGTACCAGTATCAGCCTTTGTTCTCGGTCCCCGTCAGACTCTTTCTCTTTATTTCTCTCTGTCATTCTCTTTCGACATGATAAAGAAAAAACTGGAGTCACACTCTACAGTAGTACTAAGCCCAGGAGAGTGCTTCACAACCACGCGGTTTAATTAAAATTAGCACTGTACTGGGAAAACACTTCTCACTTAATAACTTAGAAGCTTTGAGTCTAATTCGTCTCCATTTACCTACTTGGTGTCTCATCCTTATTACTGTCACCAACTGATGTTCATGCTATTCATATCTGGGAGATTAATCAAATGCTGAATTCTGTTTATGTATATATCTAAGTAAAAATATATAATACTGAAATATAATATATATATTGAGTGGCTTTAACTTCAGTAAAACATTAATCTATGTATCTTACCGGCCATTCCAAGTCCAAACAATTAACCTTCATGTTTCAGCTCTTCTTCTGAAATAAGTCTGTGATGTAGTGTACAATGCGCACCATTAGAGGGCGCCATGATTCTCACATGGCAGTACAGGCTCTCTGCCCAGACTGATGCTCAGGAGCCCTGCTTGTGTTGCTCAGCACTCAGCCACAGATGCACACAAGTATTTAGCAGGGTTAAAAGCGTTCAGAACGACTTCTGCTACAAATGTTTATGGGTGTTAGTTAGAAAACCAACCAAATCTTCCAGAACCTTCGTAAATAAAAGTCTCATCAGCTGAAAGAGCATTATCCGTGAACACAGAGGACATCAAGTGTCCTATGAGTGCAGGGCCGAATGGATGGGAGATTATTTGCTATAAGAGGTCTTGTGTCTATGTGACTATCAGTACAGGGTTTCATTAAAGCCAGGTTTAATCCTTTGGCTCTGCTCCTGTCCCTGAGTGCCTCTGACCGTCTGGTAGCCACCAAAGACTTATCTCATTGCCTAAATACCCTGGAAAAAACAGTCTTTAATCTTTTTTTTTAAACATAAAAATCAGCCTGCCTCCTGACATTAACTTAACTTTTTTTTTGTTATATTTGCATCTCTTGGAGTTCAAAAGATAAAGAGGAGGAGAGTTTATGAGGCCACAGAGGCCTGAGTGGTTATATAAGACTGCTCGTGGGATTTAGTGCATGTGTGTAATGTGCAGTGTGCGTGCAGGCAGACATGCACACGAATGGTCCTCAGTGGCAGGGGCTTTGTCCTCTGGCTTGGGTTCCAGGCAGAAATTACCCAGCCTGCTTAGCTTTTTATATAAAAACACACAGTACTGCTAAGATGATACTCTATGGCAGGGGTCGTCAACTGGCGGACGGCTGTCCGGATGTGCACCCAGCAAAGTACTTCAGCTGACTGAACCGAGCACTTGAAAATATACCGTAATTATGAGAAAAATTTAGCGACTCGTTTTCTAAACATGAACCAGCATGGCTTCTGTAGCAGATCCTCTGTTGCAGCTTATCCAATCACATATTTATGTAAATTATTTAACTGCAGGCAACTTATCAGACCAGAGACTAGCTACAGGGCCAGAGACATTAAGTCAGAAAGGGAAGAATTTCATAGATCTTTCATTTCATTTCCCCTCTCTGGTCTGATTAGTGAAGTGATGACAACATGGCTAGTTCCAAAAAATAAAAATAAATAAAAAAAGGAGACGAATGGACAGAGAAGTATGCGTTTATTCTTCCCGCTTCAAGTTTAAAACCAATGCGTCTCATCTGTTCAGAACTCCGGTCAAAAGTGGTAACGTGAAGCGCCGCTACAAAACACAACCACTTAACAAATTAACCTCCCCACAAAATTCGGTTCTAAGGAGAAATAAAAAATAAACCAACTCAAAGCTCGATATGCAAGTTCCACCAAAGCGCTCGTCCGTTCCGTTACAGACCCTTATTTTATTTTATTAGTAGCCATTAAAGGTTAAGCATTAAAACGTTACTGTTGTCGCCCTCAGTCATGCTAGTTTGCTTATCCGGACCTTTGTAAGCAAGGAATTTTACGTAACTGGGCCGTCACAGATTTGAGTTGAATACCCCTGCTGTAGTCAATTCTGGATGCTAACCTCAGAAGCTATATTCCGTAATGAAGTGTCTTTGTTGATATAATACTAACCTGTGGTGGGAACAGAAAGCTGCCGAGAGGATTTCTTGGATCTTTTGCATATATAATTAGGGGCTTTCCATCGCCCAAGACGAGGCGGGAGTTTGTCGCCTTCACTGTCTAGACGTCCAGGGTTTATTTGAGTGCTTGGCACTGAAGTTTGTACGGTGTTCTGCTGTTCACAGTTTTCCTTGAAATTGGTCTTGGGCTCTGTCTTTTCTGTTTAAATGAGAAGAGTTCAGTTAGCTTTCCAAAAGTACAGAACTGCGGAGTTATCGCTCTTCTCCTAACATTGCGTTCGTATGAACTTGGAGAAATGTGTCAATTGGCTTTGTGTGTATGTATATGAAGGTATGCATTAGCCCATATTCCCTCAGATTAGTAGATTTGTATAACAGACTTACACTAGCGTTCAAAAGTTTGGAATCGATGTTTTCAGTGATATAAACTCAATTTTTTCCCCTGATGTCTATAAAATGATTGTAATATGATTCTAGTGTTTATGCACGTAGGTTTCAAATCATTTGTAGAAAGCTGTAAAACATCATGTGTCCAGAATGATGACTCCAAATTGACTATGAAAGTTTTATAGCATCAAGAGTAGTGCTCGGCAATATGGCCAGAAATGTTTGATATATTTTCCAATATCACTCGATTAACATCTGGCTATATATATATATATATATATATATATAATGTTATGTCTGGTGTTGACTAAAACTCGAGGAATCCAGAAGGTCCATAACATTACTTATTAAAGGAAATGGCTTAAAGTGTTTTTAGCACTCCCTTTTTAAATAATACAAATAAAAACAAATACATTTCTAAACCATATGCTGCGAGTAGTTAAGTTTAAAACTAACGATGTGTGGAATTTCAGCTGCACCGCAGACACTTACGGCGCATCGTAACTAGGATTGCGTAAAGTGATCTTAGATCAAACTTTGTCGCACAGAGTGACGTGTTTCACCATCACCAGTCAATCAGGAACCCGATCCGACATAAACTGGAAACACTACATCCATTATGGAGACGCAGGGAAGCGGTTATAGTGTCCGTCTTTCTCAGTGCAATTTATTTACTTCAAGCAAGGTCCGTCTGTCGAGTTAGTTATATTTTAACCATAGATAAATTAAACTCCAAATGGATTTTACAATAAAGTAATGACTCAAATTCTCCCTCTCCTGTATTTACTTTATACTGGTATGGGCTTTTTCTGTTCCGCTGAAATTAAACGGCATTTTAGTAACGGACCATTAACGACAGACTTAAGCATAACGTTACATTTCTAGCAAAGTTTTTTAAATAATTTGAATATACCGTCCTAATAATCTCAATCTGATCTATGACATTTTGCGCTGGCCGAGGAACGAGCTCGCAACGCCGGCTGATGTACAAATAGCCAATTAGCTTATCTTATGATCTTATGGTATATGGAGAAATGACAATAAAAACCTACTTGAACTTGAGCTACACATTCATGTATATCGAATTTCATCTTTAAATTTATCATCGAAATCATAGGAAATTTAATAGAAAACTAATAATCGCCCAGCCCTCATCAACAGTGATGTTAATATAAACATTAATATCCTTGAATGCTTCTTTTTTTTTTTTAGGAAAGCTGTGATCAAATCTTGAAGTGGATACTTTAAATACTACACTGGAATTATCTATGTATAGTCATTTCTCCTTTATCATTACAGTTATATAATTTCACTTTTTAAAATGATTTTTTTTTAAATAACTTTCCCCCCAAAATACTTTAAATCCCAAACAATACCTCCTAAACGACCTTTTGGTTTGTGGTTTATATTAGCTATATCAGATCTACTACATTTGTACAAGAGTTTAGTGAATAAAATAAAGAACGCTCATAAAATTTGACAGGTGATTCCAAACCCTTGAACGCTAGTGTACATGGGCTGAAAATGCTAAACTAATTATGGTGTCCTAACAATATCCGACACAGGCAACAGAGAAAAGAATGCAGAAATCCCATAAAGTGATGATGCGACACATCTTACCAGATAATTGTGCAATCCTGCTGAGATAAGCAGACCGTCTCTGCAGTAGGGCTTTTTTCCTTTCCTTTAAGCATTTGCTCCGGTCCTCGAGCGCCCGAATCATGAGCCGAGCCTGCAACGACGCCAGGGCACGGTTGTTTCACTGATTACTCTACAGGACCCATGGTATCACCTCAAAGTACATAAAGCCCATAGTCACAAAGACTAACAGTATGTCAACTGTATGGCAATCTGTTAACTACTCAGTATATAGCCAATAACGCCCTCCCCCCTCCCCTCCTTACATTATTATGACCCAACATCAATGCACATTACCAACCTGATTAAGAATGTCATGCTTGCACATCTTGACTTGTTCCTCAACCTTCAGTGCTTTCTTCAGTGCAGCAAAGGACTGCTGCATTTCACCTCGGCGAACGCGCTCTTTCGCAGTGTGATTCAGACGCTTTTCTATATCAAGCTCCGGCAGGTCACCTGTAGTGATAAAAATGCTTGTTCTCGAATTCATCTGGGGAAGAAAAAAAAAGATATTCTATTATATTCATCCCATTCTAATATTAATTACCCATGTTATGTTAGAGACAAGGGAGGACTAAACATCTAGATCCTGAAGGAACGTCAACTTGGCTTGAAGTTGTGCTGTACGTGTATACTTGCCTCTTTTCTGAATTTGGCTGCTCTCTTTGCAGTCCTGTGTGGATATTGCATATCGATCATTTAGAAATCATCACAAAGCGTTTACATAATATCGAAAATAAATAATCAGCTGGATTGAAAATGTTGCCTCTTTGTAAATGTGAAAAGTATTAACAGTGCTATGGAATACTATTTCTGCTACGGTTTGGGCATATTACTCATAAATCTTTACATTTAAAAATAAATAATAATAATAATAATAATAATAATAATAATGCCAGCTGTGAAAAGAAACACCACAAATCAACTTACATTTTATGTCTGGCTTTAGCGTTCATCTTGCTGATTATCCTCTTTCCTTGATTGTCCTCAAACGACTCAATGTCGGCATCATCATCGTCATCTTCACTTGATGCGTCAACCTAGGATACAAAAAATAAATAATTTTTTTTATATTTTAGCAAAATAATCTTTCTTCATTTCCAATCGTTTTGGTAAATGCATAGCTGAGTATCAAGACAGCTGGCAGGACAGTGACCATTTTTAAATATTATTTCAATCTGGCCACTTACATTGTCCTTTGCTGTTTCACTGTCACTAGTGTAGTCATTACTGGAATTCTCTTCGTCCATATTTGAGTCGCCCATGCCGTCACCATCATTTGAATTGTCCTCATTGCTTTCACACGCAGAATAGTCACTTAGATCCTCATCATCACTTTCACTCAAATTCATTACATCCACGTTAACCTCTTCATCAACACATAGCGTCCTAGACTTAAGCTGCTTGTTTCTATCCTCCGCTTCATCGTTTTCCTCTTTTTGATCATGTTTGGCTATTCTGGATCTCTCAGTACCGGTGTCTGACTTGTTGCCTAAATCATTTGAAACCTCACGAAATGATTTATGCATATTATGAATAGAAAGAGGAAAACTCTTTGAGGCTGTGTTTGGCTGATGTGCTGTAGGTGGGAAATGCACCACAGGTGTCTGACCGTCCAATAAAGAGCATGGAACATCCCCATTAATGTCAATTTCCTCATCTCGGTCATCAGCATGCAGCAGAGCCGTGGTGTTGGGGTTGGTGGAGAACAATGATTCTGTCTGTACTGGATTATTATGCAATTCCTTATTATTGATGATTTCAGAATTATTTTCTGGGCTCAGACCTTGCATGCTGAGGTCAGGGTGGTTGGAAAATACTGTTGGTGTTTGATTGTTACTCAGCTCTTGTTTTTTGATAAGTGGTAAAATACCCTCAGAGCCAATACCTTGTTCAGTGACATCAGCGTGGTCGGAGCATGCGTCTATCTTGGCCGAGTCACTGAATGGCTCTATTTTTATAGAAACACCATAATTACTTTTAGAGCCAAGACTTTGTTCTCTGACTCCAGAGTAGTTGAAAAGTGGATGCTTGCTGTAGGCTTCTATTTTACTGATAACTACTGAAGTACTATTTTCAGGGGGAAGGCCTTGGTCCTTGATGTCAGGCTGACTAGCAGCCATGTCCGTCTCTGTTGGTTCTTTAAATGGCTCAATTTTAATGACAACGGGGGGACCAATTTCTTGAACCATAACTTGCTCTCTGATATTAGTGGAGTCTGACGATGTCCGTGATGGTTCGTTATTGGCGTCTTTTTTAATGAGAACTGAGGAAGCATTAACAGTTGGCTTTTGTTTGCTAATATTTGCAGGGTTGGAGTTGGCTGCATTTACGAATGGATCATCACAGACATTTTCTTGGTCATTAATTGGCAGACTAGATTTCTTGTGTTGTTTTTGTTCATCTTCGGCCTGAGAGCTTTTAGAACATGCATCTGCTTCAGGTGGCAAACCATTTCCATGAACGGGGGAGCTTTTTGAAGTCTCTGTTTCATTAAAGGACAGTTTATTTCCATGAGGACCTTCATCACGGCTACTAGGGCCTCCTTCAACAGTTCCTGTTGTGGTGTTTGACTCACTTGCATTCACTCGAGTTGGACTACCAGCAGGAGTATCAGAATTCTTATTCAAATCTTCATCCCCCTCTTCATCAGCAGAGTCATCGTCCTCTATCCACAATATTCGCTCTGCTCCTTTGGGTGGCCAATCATCCATATCACTATGTTCCAATTCACTGCCGTCATCACTTTTGAGTATTATCTCAGCTCCTTTAGGTACCCAATCAGACATGCCTGGAGTCACTGTATTTACTGACTCAGAGGTTTGTTCCACAGGCTCATCTATAATAACACCTTCTGAAGGAAGGGCACTGCTGCTATGGCTTAAGCCAGCTATACCCACTATACCAGAGTTACAGTTTGATGTTCCTGGAAGAAGCGGATTGGTACTGCTTTCTGAGGCCTGACATTTTTGTTCAAGGCTGGGAGAGCAACTCTGTAAGATGGGTTTCTTCATACTTTCATCATTCTGTGGGATTTCGGCAGGATGAGAGGCAGTTGAAGTGCCATTTGCAGGAACAGCTGGTGCAGCAGAGTGAAACCCTATTGGGAGCTTTATCAAGGTGAAACCTCCAGGAAGTACCAAAGTAGAAAGAGCACCAACAGAGGGTTCAGGAGGTTTAGAACCCTGCTCTGATCCTACAGACATCCCCTCGCCAGTAGGGGGACATATTCGGAAGGAGAATGTCCCCGTTTTACCCGGAAAACTAGATTGTAAATTAAAAGCTGGTGTGCCATTGGCAATGTTCATGCCACTCGTCGCTGACAGAGAGAGCACTTTTGGCGCAATGACTGGAAAAGGCTTGGGTGATGTTTTTGGAAGAGGAGTTGAGTTCAAAGGCTTCTGGACAAATCTGGTGTCTTTTGGCAGGCATGTATTAGAAGCTTCTTGTATAACCTGTGAAGTGTTACCTGTAAAGCCATTGTAGGATAAGAGAGAAAAATAAACATTATAGAAACACAGATGAAAAGAACACAACAAAATGCAATTGCAATTTTGGGGCAGTGGTGGCTCAGTGGTTAGGGCACTGGGCTACTGATCAGAAGGTCATGGGTTCAAGTCTCAGCACCGCCAAGCTGCCACTTTTGGGCCCTTGAGCAAGGCCCTTAACCCTCCCTGCTCCAGGGGCGCTGCATCATGGCTGACCCAGCGCTCTGACCCCAGCTTACCAACATGCTGGGATATGCGAAGAATGAATTTCACTGTACTGTACATGTGACAAATAGCATTCTATTCTAATTTCAGCAATGACAAGGTACATTTAGGAACACTTTTGCATATGAAACAAAGTTAATCCATGAAAATACCGATCATTAAATGAAAAAAAGTACAAGTAAAGCAGGGTGCGAATTATCCCCTGCTGAAAGACACATGTAACACCTATTCCCCACCTGTGCTGTAAACTATCCCAACCTGTTCTGTTGGGTTTTTTTAATTCGCGAATGATCACAGAGCCAATTACAACACAGTGGGCAGCTCCACAAGCCAATCACATTTTGTGAATATTGACATGAATAAGTTCTCATAACCGATGCTGCATGTTGTGCATGAAAGTGATGATCTAATCTATTGAGCTCACCTGCAGTAGGCTATAGAGTTGAGGGAAGAGTCACTACCTTTCCTTTAGAAGTATGAATACATTTTGAAACAGCTACCCTTTAGTTAAAATAACAAAATGTACTTCAGAATGCTTTCAGACTTGCTAAAGAAGAAAAAAAAGATGAATTAAATGAGGTGCTTGCTATACAGCCTACTCAGAAAGCTTATTAGAGCAGTCTGTCCAGTTGTTGTGGAGTTTTTTTTTTACCCATTATCTAATTATGTAATTGGGTGTTAAGAAAAGGTGAAAGAAATTGAACACAAGTACAAAACTTGTTGAATTTCAAAAGGTAAATTTGAGTACTAGTATAATACTGTTTGCCGTTCCCTAGCTACCATGTAAATTTGGACATCTTCATATGGCACTGTCTAATTTCTAGTGTCACGACAAGGTTTAAAAAAATATCATACAGCTGAAAGCATGACAACACACGGACCTTCACCGGCAGAACTGGGCTGTGGCTGAACGAGAGGCCCAGAACTGATGGGCATTAGTTGGATCATCTGGCCATTGTACTGACAGAAGAAGTTTGACCCTGGCATTCCTGGTGCAGGCTGCAGAACCACTTGCTGCCCAGGTGGGAGGGTGGCACTCGCACCAGTGTCCAATGAATGGGCAGCTGCAGAGTTGGAAGGTATTATTGGCACAAGAACAAATTTGGAGCCATCGGCCACAAGGGAGATTGTGCCAGGGGGTGGACCAGAGGGTTCCAGAGATGTTCTCTGTTCTAAAGGCGAGACAAATATGATTTATGATTCACATGAGTGCTCAAGTGTGGAGTGTTAAAATAATTAAATATTGCCTTTATAGCAAAGCAATAATGCCACTCCATCTTTCACAGTAGGGAAGGTAACATAGGAGGTCATTTGAGGTCCTTCTTAGAAAAAGAATTTTAAAGCACTGGGTTCAATTGTTTTCACATACATAAATGACAGCTCTTAAAATTTCTGACTAGGAAGATCCTTGAGTCTAGAAAAGTTCTTGACAAGCTTAACTTTCTACAATGCGTTCAGAACACATTAGGACACATCTGTAACAGAAGTGCAGAAACATCATTACAGGTCAAAGTTATTATTAGGTGTTGTTTATGGACAGCATCCCTTACCTACAAGCTTTGAAAGGGCCTTCAAGGGGTTTATGTTCAATCTTCTCTTTTTGGAAACTGGGTTGGGTTCAGGTGCACTGGCAAAACTTGGAGTTTGATTTGAAGCACTTGCCACTTCAGTTACAGAGTTCGGCTCAGGAGGGGTTTTGGAGGGACGAGATTTGGTGACATCACCTACAACCTTAGGTTGATCTCGAGGTATAGGCTGTAGCCTGCCAGTGACAAAAGCTGCAAAGCGATTTACTGGATGTAAAGCTCCCATCCGGCCCAGTAACAGTTTTGCCCGAGTGTACATTTTGCCGTTTACCTGCAATTCAGACATATATGGATGTTTCTGATCTACAGTGATACAATCGTATCAACCCGAGTTTAAGAAAAGGCACAGTCAAAGTTAAGACAATTTACCTTAATTAGCCCCTGAGCAGTGCTTCCTGGTTTCTTTTTATCAGCCTTGAGATAACGAGCAGGAACAGCATTGGTGAGCAAGGGCAAAACTCTTAACACTTTATTAGAGCGTGGCTTTTTTTGTTGCTTATCAGCCGAGGCGCAACTCTTTCTCCCGGAATCAGCGCCAGCTGCGGCTGTAATAATTCCTGTGCAAGAGGAATCAACATCATTTAAAAAATTAGCAATGAGCTTAAGATTTTCTTGTTGCGCAATTGACAAAAAAAAAGACGAGTCTATAGTTTCGCTCAGATTGTTTTCTATATTGCCAGGAGCACTGTTACCTTTCTGAGCTTGTGTTTCTTTGGCTTTTGAGACTCTGGTTCTTGTCGGTCTCTTCACTGACGGCTGCAGGTCTTCAGTCATCTCTTTTTCACCAGCCCGAGAGATGCACACCTTATAAGTAATTGTAGAGCCCCTGTCTCCTCTTTTGAATGTAGTAGAAAGAAGCTGCACTTTGTACATGCCAAAGCAGAAAGTCTCCGAGAGGAGGTTACTGTTCATGCACTGGAACAGTGCGCTTAGCACCGAGTTTCGATGAGGCTCCCAGTTACACTCAGACAGGATTTCCAGCAGTTTAGTGGGCTTAGGCTCACCTGGCTTTATTGAAGCCTCTGTGGGATTTTTTTCTAAGTAAGGACAAAGTGCAATGAAATTAAGAAGAATGCAAATCGCTCAATGTGAGTTCTAGATCCAATATTACACCATCATATTAATTTCAAATGCCAAAAGAATGGGGCTTCTCCTCTGTGGATCATTTTAATCAAATACATTTTCCCCCCAAACGGCCATGTGTCATTTATATCTGTCTAATTTTGTATGAGGGCTAAAACAACGCCATAGAATTCAAGATCACAAACACTAACCTGATATTTTTTGGGAGGAAGGCGGTTCACCTGCTTCAGCAAAATCATTCTAGAAAAGAAAGAAAGAACACAGTCACATAAAAAGCTACTGCAAAACATCAAGGAGCATTAGGGAAGTACCAATGTCATGGTACTTACAAGTTGGTTAGCTTCTTTTGTTGCTTTTTTGGTAGGAAACATGTGTATCTGAGGTGGTGGGTTACTGTTGTATTCTCTCACGCGAGCGCATGTCATCATGCTCTCAAAATACAAATACACAGGGTCTTTATCCTCCTCCCGCACCTAAGACAAAGCAGGGTGGGTTGAGTTAATCAGGAAATCACAGCAGGCTGAAAAATATATTCATTTAAACGATGAACACTACAGACTTGCTACATTTGTTTAATGAAGATAACCTTAACATTCACACCAATTCAAGTCTCAAAACATGTTTACTTTTCAGTGCAGCACAAATAAACTGGAAACTGCAATCATTCCCCGGAATTATTACCGGAGGAGTGGAACTGGCAAGACTGGTACGTAAACGAGACAGTGTTTTAGAAGAAAGCGCTGGCTTTGGGATAAATAATGGCTCAGGGTCATGTTCTCCCGTAGTCCTTTTCCATAAGGTGGTGATGCTGGGTGCAGGTGGTGGTCTGGGTTCCCTCTCTGGGTCTGCGATGGCTTTTGGGGAGAAAGCGAAGTTACATAAATTCAGTGCACGTTCTAATATTTTTTTTAAATGAATGAATGAATGAATAAAGGGTTAGGATTTTTAATTAGAGTGATAGGATGTAACTTTTGGGGATTTGAAGCCCCCTCTGGTAGAAATATGGTACTGCACGTAATTGGTGGAAGAACATTTTGTACTTTTACTCCGCCCTTGTCCACAGCGCACATTATCTGATGGTTGTGAGCAGTAAATTGCACATTCAAATACTATTCAAGGCTGCATCCCAAACCACATACAACGTACCAAATAGTAGGTCTTCATAGTAATGACTACTGGTGTACTGACATACTATTTAGTATGGTAGTGTGCGGTTTGGAACATGCCCCAACAGACTCGGAGGATGTAATTATCTGCTGCCGTTAACATTGTTTCCTCAGTGTTACAGGAGTGGTATAAAAACCTTTACTGTGCACATCAATGTGATTGTCATAGTTACCGTGTTAGCAGTACTACGTGAAAGCACAAGCCCTTTCCTTCAACAGCTTGCAGGACCAGAGAACAGCGAACTAGCCAGCTAACATTAGCTAGCTAAAACACAAGCTCCTGATGAAGGTCAACGTGTTGCCCTGCTCTGATCTAGCAGCGCTCCGTTTTGCGGCACTGGGATGTAACTGTACTCGCTCTCTGCTGTGAATCATGTCGGCTCTGAGGCTCTAATGCCGATGGCAGCAAACTAGCCGGCTAACGTTAGCTAGCTAAAAGACAGGGTGGATAACAAAAACACACCGGCCTCATGGTCACTTCATGTGTCCGGTGTGTGTATTTTTATTACCCGATCTGTGTTCTCTGTGTATTTTGTTACCCAATCCGCTTTCTGTATTCCAGCCCGTCTTTTAGCTCGCTACCATCAGCTCTGCATAAAGCTGCACTTTTTTCCTCACTAAAGTGGGAGTGTGATACCGGCGTATGTCATATGTGTCCGAAAACGCCCGCCAAATCCGACCCGAGCAGCCCCAACTGTGAATTACTGATGCAGGCTTGCCAGGGTGACTCACAGCAGCTTAGGAGCACCGTGTTTTAGAGCCCCCGTGTTTTAGAGCCCCATGTTTTAGAGCCCCCGTGTTTTAGAGCATATTTTCTCTCTGGACTCAATAATGATTTATTTTATTTTTAACAAAATAAATCTGCAGCTTAATCAACTTATTAACACTACCTGATAATGACAGGAATCAGTCAGTGCATCAGTTCAAAGAGAATACAAGGAGACTTACGAAAAGCCAGGACAGATCTCTTCCTGCCCCGCTGAACAGCAGTCACTTTTGGAGGGTGGAGCAGAAGAACTTTGTGCTTGAAACAGTTGCAGTCAAACATGCACTCAACTCGCCGGCAGTGGGTGGGCCCTCGGATTTCCCTGTCCAAGCAATCACAGATGCAGCCCAACCGACAGAATTCCTCAGGACATGCATTCCCATCTTGATGGCTTTTGCGGAACCTAAGGCTCTTATCCGGTTTCTTAAGAGATTAAAAGCACAGTTCAAGAAACAATGAATTTACAAATATAGCTGACTGACACATTTTAATAAGTATAGCTCACCTGAAAATTCAGCAGTGAACTGAGGGCAAACTTTGCCCTCTCAGTAGTGATGTGTGTATGAACTTTGCCATGAAATAATGCCTCTTCCTCCATCTCCTGAAGCATTATCTGGTTCAGGAGTTTCGCAGGTTTCATGCCATAGCGCACACTACTGATGTGGCTTGGTGTCCCCGCACTGGAGTTCCATCTCAGCTGAGGCCTGCCAGGTTTCCTCTTCATTCCAGGTCTAGAAAGAGAGCTTGTGGAACTAATGACTTGAACTGTAGACGCTGCATGTTGAGGAGCTTGAAACGAATGTGCAAAATGACTCCCTTTCTCTCTGTTCCCTTGTATACCATGCTGAAGTCCTGCTGAAGAGAAAGGTACAGCGACTTTTGGAGACCTCCTAAGCGGAGATTTGGGCAAGATTTTGTCCGTGGGGTTGCTATAGACCTTGTTTGAAGAAACGGATCGACTCTTAAGTAGACTCTCCAGGGTGACCACATAACTGCTGCTCTTCGAAGGCAGCTGGTACGATACTGGCGACGTCGAGCACTTGGAAAACACAGCAACACGGTCGCTGATCTGCTGGGCCTCGTTTTCGAGATACGCGTCCAGCATTTCACTACAGAATGCTGAAGTGTTTCTCACACCTATTCAAAAACATGAGATTTAAACGCAAAACTGGTCACATGACCAGAGACATGCTGTATGAACAAATATTTCAACAACAGCAAGCTCTTGCCTTCAGGTGCCCTCTGTACCGCGTTGGTGTTAAACCTCTCTCTCCAGCCTTTTATCTTTGTGGGATCGTTCGTCTTCCCAGTCCGTGACACAAAAGAACCAGCTGCATGGAAACAAGAACGAGCGTTGTAACTTTTCTCTGAAATCTGTGCAAACACCAAATTAGGATGACGCGTCTCTAAACTGAACAGGCACGAGTAGTCAACTAATTAAATACTCGTTACATAAGCCACACAACGAATTAGTAAAATACTGCACGTAATTCGCAAGGTAATTTTCTTTTGCCTGACACTAAATAATAATAAAAAAGTTTAAAAAACAGGCCTATACATCATCTTTTTTTTTTCTTTTTTTTTGGCCTGCAATAATGGCCGCAAGCGTGCCCAAACTGAGCCAAGCGTACCAATATTTTAATCTTAGAGAAACTATCAATAAAAAGTTCTGGGGAAACATTGTCCTATGATGTTAAGAACTAAAAGTTTGCACAACAAAAGACGCTCTCCACAGCAGCCAAATTTTACTGCTCAAATTTTCAAACACTTGAATGTTTAAAATCCCATGTTCTACTCTTAATTACCGAACGTTTAATGAGACAAGTTTCCGAAACCTCATGCCGCTTGATGGAGGGAAAAGTATCCGAATAAATGCATTTAATTTATGGCATACTTTTTTGCTAATTAATTATTTTTTTATTTTTTTAATCAAACACATGACCACATCGACATGTTACAGACTATGTAGTGAGCATATATAGTGTATAGGAATCCAATTGGGATTCGACCTAAGACGGTGGCACTGGACGCGCCAAACTGCGATTGTTTGTTTTAACCTATTTTCTCCCAATTTTATGCAACGGCACATGAGCGCACGGAGGCCGACGATTGGCTAGTGTCGCTCTTATCGACAAGGGGGAGAGAGTGTAATGCCATCCCTCTCACCCAGAGAGCAGGGTCAATTATGCCCTCTTGGACGGATGGCTGCGGCGTTGTCGGAATTCGAACTCGCGATCTCCCGACGACAGGGCCAACGCTTTTTTGTTGTGCCACTCGGGCGCCCCCAACTGCGCTTTTTTATTACAACGCTTCAAGTACGCATGCTTGGTTATTTAATTTATATAATCCACTACATAATCTTTGCCACTTAGCCTAACATGTTATGTTTCTGTTATTAAATTGGTGCCGTTAAGTCAAGCTAAATATATTTTCATACACTCGATTATTTGTTTATTTCAAAATATTGATTAATCGATTACTCATTCTCTTACGTGTTCAAGTACTTAACTACGAAACTACTTGAAATTTCCATCTCTTTAAAAAAAAACAAAAAAAACAAGGGAGTTCACTTATCCTGCAGTAACCCCGATCAACAACTTTACCGTGCAAACTAGTATTTTACGCACCAGGAGAAGATGAGAGGCTCATGGGAATCGTTTTATCCAAACTGTTGTGAACAGGTGGAGGAAAGGGCAAGTATACACCAAGGTACTGCAAGTCTATAGCTAACGTTGGATCCAGAAGGCTCAACTTCATGCCAACTGTAAACATAAATAAATAAACAATCCTCACTTTTCAGCACATCGCCCCATGTCAACTCAAAGTCTTACATAGACGCACAATTCTCTACACACCGTCTTGTAGGAGTGGGTGAATGACCTGTCTGTGCTTTTGCCGTTTTAGGTGAAGTTGTAAAATTCTCTCCAATTTGGAAATTCTCTCCACCATAGAAAGACTGACATCTAAAGTAACACAAAAGAAATATAAAACACAAATAGAGAGACTTGCTTCGTGTTTTGTGAGGTTGATTTTTAAGCCTTACTACGAATCATGTCACCAGACTCCTTATCTAAATGTAATGAGCACGATTTTGATACGAAAAACTCAAAAATCCTGTGCAAAATGAGTATACTGACATGAAATCCAGAAGGGACAGCAACAAGGCATCAATCCTCATACCTTCGACTTCGAGATTATCCGTCTGGTCCCGAGTTGGAGATGGTGGAGGCGGAGATGTTTCACTTTGCTTCATGTTTTCGACGTGAACATTTAAGGCTTCCTTTGGAATACGAAACGAGGGAAATCCCGATCACATCAAGACATTCGAAGGAAAATATACCGTGAGATAAATACAATCATAAAATATCAGAAACGGGAATCGTCATACCTTTGCGACAAACGACACAAACAACATTCCCTCTACGTCTTCAAGGTCTGGTTGCAAAGAAGCGTCAAGCGGCACCACAACAGGAGGAGAGGGTTTTGAATACTTTACATTGGACCACCATTTCGACTTAGCTTTCCTACCCCTCCGATTATGCTTACGCCTAAATAGATGGCTTGGTTTATGCTTGTGTGTTTGACTACCATTAAGGAAAGGTGGTTTGGGTAGGAAAACAGCAGCAGGCTTTAGCTTCGTTTTCCCCGGAGTCTGAGCAGCCGTGGAAGACTTTGTAGGCGATTCACTTTGTGTGCAGCTTATTTGGGAATGAACTGCATCCTCAGAAGCAGGTTTTGGACTTTCAGTGCTGCTTATGGGAAGAGCAGGTTCATCAGTGCTTGGCAAAGGTTCTCGTAAGGACACAGTTACACTTGGTTCAAAATCCAGCGGCGCTACGTGCTCATCCAGTGCAGGTTCTGTCGGGCATTTCTTCACAACAACTTTATTTTCTCTGTCATTCTCGCTCTCTTTGCACAAAGAAATATTATTTGGGCAACCTGAGGCAGCATTTCTCATTTTTGTTAAGATCCCATTTCCCTCTTTGGAAGACGCTGATTCCGGACAGAGATCTTTTCTGCTGCAAAGGAGGAAGAAAATATTCAATATTCCTATCAAATGCTACTGTTTTAATCTAAAATCCGACACAATAATTAAACTCAACTAAATTTAAGCCATCACTTCCAATTTTCCAAAACCAAAAGCATCTTGAATTAAATTTGTTTTAGAAAATACCTCACAACATTATCATTTAAAAAAAATAAAAATGCCAAATACCCGTGGTCTTTAATCCAGGATGAGGCTGCGCTCTTTAATGCACCCTGTTTCCGTTTTTCACTGAGATTCCGGGCCAAACTCAGAAGAGGAGATTGTAAGTGTGTACCAACAGAAGAGCAGAACCTGAGTCTGTCTTGAAGCAGACGAATGCTCTGGCTGTCCTCCCTGAAGGCCATTGCAAAAGGGTTACAGTCAATTTTAAGCTGCGTGATCTGGGGGTTCTGGTAGCTTGTGACTGCATAGAACTCTGTTTTGGGGAAACTGAACATCTTAACATTTGGACTGTGAAGTGCAATGGTCCCTTCTGAATCTGGCTCCACGGGAACAACATGAAGTCGTGGTTGGTAGCGGTGCATTGGGTGCAAAAGCACACAACCCTCTTGGTCCGTGGAGTAATTGGTTAGCTTCACCTTGTAAAAGGACACTGGACTCTCCATCCATTGTTGACCCAGTGCTGGGGACTCTGGGTGAACACATATCTGGCCCTGCACATGTGGCTCACCCACTGCAATGGGCTCCCACGTCTTTCCATTCCATTTGTGGGTAAAATCGTCTAACGGCAGGACATCCATAACCAGAACGTACTTCCTTTGCGGATCTAGTCCACTCAGTCTAAAGCGGCAGCAGGGGAACATACGCCTGCC
This sequence comes from Olivaichthys viedmensis, assembly GCA_028565825.1. NCBI lineage: Eukaryota > Metazoa > Chordata > Actinopteri > Siluriformes > Diplomystidae > Olivaichthys > Olivaichthys viedmensis. The sequence continues at coordinate 323,385 of JAOUQW010000032.1, read as the reverse complement.
TTGCTTTGTGAGGATCATCTCTGTGCACAAGCTGTGAAACCGACTCCATACAGATTCATTCTCCAGAGTCACTTTAATGTCACTGCTTGCTTGACTTCTCTCAGTAGAGTTTTTGCTGGGCGTAACAGGGGACAAGGTAACTTGATGGTTCTCCGCCTTTGTCATTATTAGTACAGCCGCCTGGTTGTTGCCACACTTATCAATTTTGTCTGACACTGAGAGTGGGGTGGAGACTATACAAGCCTTTTCAGCCAATCTCTCCTGTTCTGAAGTCACATCTGTTCCATCACCCTCCATGGTGCAAGCAATATCAGGCCACAGTCAATCCTGTAAAAAGCCTGTCAGAGTCTCTTACCCTGGAGCCAGACTTTGTTGGCTGAGCATCCTACTGAACAGAGGCACATAAGAAAAACAGCGTGATTGAGGTTGAGCTTATCAACAATGACAGTACACTTATATATGACAAACGGTGTCTAAAATTCATACCAGTCACCAAACCAGTCAGTTCTTGTACTGGCTATGTGATACAGCCTCTCTATCCACACAGGCAGGCTGTTGTCACGTTTTAATAATTTGAAAGATAATTTTTAGCAGTTAAGTATCAACAACCTACTTATGCAATCAGTTCTATAATCCCTAAAATTTGTTTCAGCAAATTTCGCATGAACAAACCGGAGAACCGGGACTGACATGCACCTGGTACGACCAATATTTTGTGCAAACTACCCCACTTGCACCTGGTTGTTTCATGTGTCTTGTATCTGGATTGGATCCTGATAAGATTTTGACCACATGCATTTACACTTGTAGCCAAATGCGTTTCCGGTTACCCACATTAAAATATGATTGCTGTATTGTGTGTAATATGCAAATTATGGATCAATTAAGCTTTTGTTCAGCACAGAATCCCTCTGTGAATCCCTTGTTTAA
>JAOUQW010000032.1:296720-309320 GCA_028565825.1 Olivaichthys viedmensis | reverse complement strand
TTCTGCGGATCTTGTTGATGAGAGAGGTCAACGGAGAATGGCCAGACTGGTTGGAGCTGACAGAAAGGCTACGCTAAGTCAGATAACCACTCTGTACAATTGTGGTGAGCAGAAAAGCATCTCAGAATGCACGACGCGTCGATCCTTGAGGAGGATGGGCTACAAAGGGAGGCTCTACCCAGTATTAGTATATTATTCCTAATAAAGTGCTCTGTGATTGTATATCAGACAATATATTGTAACATATAGTACATTTTAATTGTATGGTTTGCTATCTTAAAGGTTATTGGTGTGCTTAATCAAATAGAACCACAAAACAGGGAGAAACACTTAATATAAATAACAGTAACTCGGATGTACAGTATATTAGTTATTATTATTATTATTAGTAGTAGCATTAGAAGTATTATATCATTAGTATCATTATTAGTGTATTTTTTTCCGAAGAGAGATTGTATGTATTGGTTATCAGCAGTGTCTGTAGTGTAAACTCTTAGATGGATTGTCGAGGTAGGACATTTCTAGCTAGGTAACCATGTCAGTCTTAATAAGTGTAGGGAAAAAAAACAAAGCCCATTTCTGCCCAGGAATTACACCAGTGTGTTTATAACGGGACTTGATTTGCACAGTGATGTCAGTACTGGATCCTGTTTCAGAGAAACTCAGCAAATTAGATTCTGCTCTTAAGACCTTTAAAAGCAAGGGTCGGGTCCTGACTCATACGACTTTAGTAACATGAAAACTAATTAAATCCGATACTGAGGATTTGTATGAATTTGAAGTGTGAATTGAATCTACAGCACAATAGAGAACATTTGTGACCGGCTAAAAGGAGGCTCTACTGATAAACCCATGTGAAATGATCTAAACTGACATTCACCCTGTGTGTTTGTGTGTGTGTTTCTCAGTGTGTGTGTGTGTGTGTGTGTGTGTGTGTATACAGTCCTACACTCATCCCAGCATGCTATCTGATGCTATCGATGGCTTATGAGGAAGCAGCCTGAGAGGTCAAGCACAACAACAATAACAACCCGAAACCAGCAGCGTTACAGCAAAGTGAACATCGCACTGGAGTTTAATAAGAGGAAGAAAAGCAGAACGAGATCATGGGAAAGAGGAGGGAGAGGGGAAAAGGAAGGAATGAGCCAACGATTCGTCTACATGACCTTGGTTCGGGAAGGGAAGGATATAGCCGGAGGGCTGCAGGCTGCATGCTGAGAGACATTGATATTTGGCACACACACACACCCTGACTTTATCTAAGAGCACACATAGATGCAGTATTTTTCAGGCAAGGGGTCTTATCTTTTTTAATCTCTGTGACTCTTTCTGTGCCTCACACTCTCGTTCTTTCACACGTTCACACACATCTCCATCCATCACTGTTCACCCACCTATTGCTTTCTCCTGTATTTATGTCACCTGAATTTTTCTCTGTCACCTTTCTCACTTTTACTGTTTCTTCTTTCTCATCTTTGCTTTTCTCTCCACTACGGGTGTGATGATGTGTCACTATAGCGATATACCAGGAAATCGGCTGGTAGGTTGTTCCAAGAATCTTGGAAAACAGTTCTTCTGCAGAACTTTGGCTCTCACTTGTTTCTGTCTCTGCAGGTAAAATCCCAGAATAGCCTTGATTCTGTTTTTTATCTAAAAAGACTCTAGTACTGAATATCTTACTTTCTTTAATGACTTACAAACATTTCTCTGTAACATTTACATTTTTTGGAAATCTAAAATTTGCTCTTTTCTAATGACACACTAATGCAGAAGACATCAAATAAACACCTAAGACATAATTAATATAATAAAAAATTTGGATGCTTAAGACCTTAGCACAGTATTGTGTATTTATATATAATGTATGCAATATATTTACCTACATAAACTATAATATATGGGAAATATATGAAACTGCTGGTCAGTAATCCATACTGTATATTTGCTCATAGTGGCAATAATATATATAATAATATATTAATATATATTTCCAATGCATTATCTATCTATATATATATATATATATATATATCACACAATATATTTTACATTATATACCCGTGTATATTTTTACCCCTCAGTGCTAGATATACAAATTAAAATGAAAAGTTATGTTAAACTCCGACAGCCCGTCTATCCCGAATCTCTCTGTTGTAGCATTTCTCTGAGGAACAGGAGTTCTTATGACCCCTCATCTTAAAGTGTACACATTTATTTCTGTCTTGCATTTTAGAGAGTCAATATTTCAATCCTGTATGTGCTATTACAAAATGTCAATGCGGAAACATGCTCATAACTGGAAGAAAGAATCTGCTTAAAAATAAATAACAGCAGGCTATTCATTGCTTGAGGGAAGACAAAACAACGTTGTGTCGCACTCACATTTGCCATCCAGTGTTTAAGAGCATAGGTATGAATGTGTCTGAGAAAGAGTAATGTACCTGTGATGTAAATGTAAACTTGCTCCCACCTGCTGACCACAGCGATTACCCAGAAAGCCTGAGTGTAATTTAAACACTGGATAACATGCAACAGCAGTGTAGATGATGGAGTATTACCTTCAAATCTGCTACAAATAGACTGGCTCAGAGTGATTCTTCTTATCAAGTCCACTTTAAAGGACAGGGTCGGCAAAAATAAATTACATTTCCACAATTTAACCCCTTACCCCGAAGACATGTTTGGTGTCCGACATTTGTTTATTTAATTTTGAACTTGGCGAAGGCAAATGTTTTACTCTTCCCCTAATACTTGGTAACTGTAAGAGTCACATTGATGTGCACAATAAAGTTTTTATTCTCATAACACTTCTGTAATACTGAGGAGACGATGATAACGGCAGCAGATAATTACATCCTCCGGTTTGGGCCACGTCCCGAACTGCATACTACCAAACGTAAGTGGCCTACTTTAGTAGGCATATTATTTAGTGTGTAGCACTCACAACCGTCAGCTTAATCCATGCAGGAGGGGGATGCAGCACAACCCACGTTACAAAATTGTCTTCCACGAGTAGCTTGCAATACCATTTTTCAACCAGAGAGGGTTGAAATCTTATATCCTATCTCCAGCAGCTTTATGTTCAAAGTGGAACTATATAATCATCCTCATAACTTCCAGCTTTCAGCTACAATTTCGCCTTCAAATTTTGGACAGCAGGGCCTAGAGGGGCAGAGTGATACCAAACTGTACAGGAAAAAAGTGACTCTGATTGTCCAAGATGGCCACCCCATAACATCACTGAACAACTGGATGTGGTTTGAGATGCAGATATTTATAGTAAAGATTTTGGTAAAGATCCCGTTCTGAATCGTATACTTTTCTAATACTCAGACTAAACCCCGCCCCAAAGCAGTATATAATATCTAGTGTACGAACAACATGAATATTTCCACTACGCCAAAGATATGTGGATGACGTAGTACTCAGGCCGAATTTCAAAGTATGCATCCCACAATAGAGCATTTTTATTTTCAAAAAAATATGGAAAACTGTGATCACAAAGTCAACAGCAATGATAAATGTCATGACTGTATTCTGAAAAACTTACCACAGGTAATGTTTATATATTACTTATATGAACAAATATTTGAAATTGACACAAAAAGCTAAATTTTATTCACTTAAATGGTCTGATATCTGCTATTTTTTTATTCAATGTCATTAAAACAAAGGTAACCGAAACTGCTGAGATATAGAATGGAATTTTCTTTTATATATATATTGTATGACATGGCAGAGTCAGGTGGGGGGGTAACCTCCATCTTCCATGATGCACCAGCCTAGTGGGGGGTGGAGCTCCACATCAGGACCTACGCACCAAGTCCTGATCCAGGTAAGCCTGTAAATACTTTCAAAAAGAAGCTCAGTTGTGAGAGATGACCTGTAACTATAACTCTTCTCAGGATTTGATCCAGATGTGGCTACCATCGATGCTGCCAACCTCATGAAGAAACCTGTTCTGATCTCATGCAGCTCATCTTCAGATAGAAAGTGATAAATAAATATGTATTCATATTTGTGTCCAATAAATACAATTGTATGGTTTATTTTTTGTGTACTTCTATGTATAAATTACTGTTTGTATAATTTAAAAAATCTGGAAATGCTTGAGGAATACATTTAACATTATTACATTTCCATTTTGTATTAAAACAAAAAGCTCTTTAGTTCCTAACTTGCTCTGACAGCTTAAATCTTGATACATGGGAGAACATTTGCTGTTTATGCCTCTTAACTAGTTATGCCATTAACTATGTTTTTATTACATCCCTGTTCACAAATTAATGCTAAATCACTTCTTGCCTTCCTTAAAGCTCTTCTCTGCTTCATCCATGCCTCATTTCTATCTTTAAACCCTAATATTTAAGACATTTGGGGTCACAGAAACTGTGAAAATACTGTGAAAGTAAAAAATTAAGCAGTCTGAGGTACTTCTGTGGTATTTCCATTCACAAGTGAACTTAACAGCCTGAAAGTCATGTGATTGTATAGTCGTGCATTAAATAATAATTGTCATACACTAGATACTGCACTGCATACTACTATAATGAGTAATATGTATTGCAGTATACATTCTAGAAATATGTCATTTCAACCACAGCAATTCTCATACAGGAAGTGCAAGAGCCAGAACTAAACCCGTTCAAACTTACTGACAAATTTGATATGATGAGATGTTCTTGGCTGCCGCCCCATACTGTTGCTTAATTATATTTGATTATTATGCCAACTGTCTAAGCACAACATGAAACCCAAATAACACCTCCAATTTCCATCTATTTCACTGATTAATTAAGGAATCGAAACCAAAATTCTGAGTCCACCACGAGGAACTGTTTTTGTTCAATCAGCTATTATAATGTTTAAGAAGTAAGTCCAAAAAGTGTGTGTAAGAACCTTAGTTGCTGAGCCAGCAGAAGGGGCGATAAGGTATAACACCGTGATGTGTGGGTTGAGGACACAAGTGGGGCTCAGTGGTTAGGGCAGTGGTGGCTCAGTGGTTAGGGCACTGGGCTACTGGTTGTGGGTTCAAGCCTAAGCTCTGCCAAGCTGCCACTGTTGGGCCCTTGAGCAAGGCCCTTAACCCTCTCTGCTCCAGGGGCGCTGTATCATGTCTGACCCCAGCTTACCAACATGCTGTGGTATGCGAAGAATCAATTTCACTGTACTGTGCTTGTATATGTGACAATAAAGGGGCATTCTATTCTATTCTATTCTATACATGCATATCCAATTGAAAAGATTTGGTAAGTGGGAAAAACAATTCAATACATTGCTTTTCAGTCTTGAACGATTCTACATCGATGCACAAAAAACGTCATAATTAGACTTTTACATATTATAAAGGTCAACAATTACCTGGTCTGATTAAATTTGTCAGTTTCTTTAAAAATGCATTAAAAATGTAATTTCCTAAAAGATTGTGTATTTTAATTAATTTGAATAATAATGAGCCTATAATTTTATACTGCCACAGACAGAATAAACATGAGCAGTAACTCTACACTGTATTTCATAAAAGCAAAAAGAATCACGAGGAGGCAATATAATACTTTTAACATAAATATTTATTGTTTCATATTAAAATGTATTTATCCACAATAATGCCTTTCTGTCGCTGATATTCAGCTCAATTTTACATCCACCATCTACAACTCGTCTTAAGAATAATTCACACAGTGAGGCTGAATCCCAAATGGCTTCCTATTCACTATTTACACTCACTAGATAGAGTATAACATAATAACATTGCACTTTTCCTACATCAAGAAACTTAAAGGTCATTTAGCCAAAAAATTTAGGAAACAGGTTTTTTAATACACGTACAGTCGAAGTGGGATCTTAAACATTCAAATGTGGATTTTTTTTGCCCTCAAATACATAAATATCATAGAAATTTGAGTGACGTTATTTTTCATGATGGATGAAAATCATGTTTTAAAAGCAGCAACAGCTAGAAAAAAATTATAATGTAGGCTATGGATATCCAAAATTGAGATGCATAAATAATCTATTGTGATATCCTGATTTGAAATCGAATCGTGAGGTTCCCGAAGATTCCCACCCCTAGTAAGTACAGGGAACAAATCTGTAATGTTTGGAACATGATGTAATTATTCAACAGTTATCTAAAAGTAAATGATTATTAATAATGTCATGCCCAGATATGGATCTTCACATTAAGTACTGTGTCACGTGCGTGTGGTTGCTAGGCGACAGGCGCCACACGCTGTGTGTCGTATGTGTGTGTGTGTGGGTGTGTTTTGGTTTAGTCCTTGTTTCATGTCCCCGCCCTGTTTAGTCTTGTTAAGTGAGCCCACCTGTCGTTTGTGAGTGTAATCAGTGTAAGTATCTAAGCCCTCGTGTTTCCCGTCCAGTTTGTGGTTGATTGTTTCGTGTCATATGTGTAGCTTGCGTTTGTTAAAATAAATGTTTGTTTGCAACGGCTTACGCCTGTGTCCTCCATCCTGTCGCGACCACCGTGACACGAATCAACCACCACAAAAAAATGGATACAGCAAGCCACTTTCCGTTTCGCCCTGCAGAGAAGCTGAGCCAGATGAGCGAGGAGGAGCTGCTGGCGGAATTCATGGAGCATTGGCTCTGGTTCGACGACATCACCACCTTCATGGCAGTGCTCACCGCGTCGGGGCGGCGCCTCGCCACCTAGGAGGTGGAGGGCTTGGTCGGGATCCGCCAGGAGGGCAAGGAGCGGCGGGTCCGGCTCGACGCTCTGCGCGTCGCTCTGCGCGTCGCTATGGGGCCACTCGTCATACGGCGACAGCTCGCCCCCCTGGTCACGGCTCTACGCCGATCACCACGGCACCCTATCACGCCGTCGGGCCAGCGCCTGCCCTGATCGCGGCACCCAGTTGAGCCACTGGAGAGAGGCAAAAGCAGCCCTGCAGTGCCTCAGAGCCAGCCACAGAAGCTGCTTGGCTCCGACCCAGCCCGGCTTACCAGCCTCCCATGAGCGGAGGAGAAAAAAGGCCCAATGGAATCTTTTGGGGGGGCTGCCAAGGCCATCCTTGACACCGTAGGAGGCGTTGCCAAATTCCCTGATGCTGTAGGAGGCGTTGCCGAATTCCCTGATGCCATAAAATTTCCTGACGCCGTAGGAGGCGTGGCCGAATTTCCAAACCCCGCGGAAGGTGTCTCTCAGTTCCCAGCTCCCAGTTCCTTGACGCCACAGTAGGCGTGTTCCCAGACCCCGCAGAGGATGTCATCGCTCCACCCCCGGGCTTCGGGGACAGCAATGCCGCTCTGCCTCCTGCCCCTGCAGAGGACGTCATCGCTCCGCCGATGGACTTCAGGGACAACGACAGCGCTTTGCCTCCAGCCCCCGCACAGGACGTCATCGCTCCGCCCCCGGGCTTCGGGTAGATTGACGCGCTGCGTCCTGCCCCGGCGGAGCACGTCATCGCTCTGCTCCATAGCTGTGCTGGGGGTGGTTGGTCCCTGGACATGGACGTTGGCCTTAGGGAGGTTCTGTCACGCGCACGCCACCTTGCGCTGCGGTGCACGTGAACGTGCGTGTGGTCGCTAGGCGTGTGTGTGTGTGTGTGTGGGTGTGTTTTGGTTTAGTCCTTGTTTCATGTCCCCGTCCTGTTTAGTCTTGTTAAGTGAGCCCACCTGTGTGTCGTTTGTGAGTGTAATCAGTGTATGTATTTAAGCCCTTGTGGTTCCCGTCCAGTTTGTGGTTGTTTGTTACTTGTCATGTTGTGTGCAGAGTGTATGTTTGTTTGTTTGTTTGTTTGTTTGTTTGTTTGTTTGTTTGCTTGCAACGGCTTGCACCTGTGTCCTCTGTCCCGCTGCGACAACCGTGACAGAATCTTGGCTGGCAGGCATATCCATATCATACAATAAATATTGTGTGGCTTTCTGCATATAAAATAAATAATAAATGTGTACATAAAAATAAATACATACATGTAACTTTTCTAGGCACTCAGGTCTATCACTGCCTCTTGTCAAGAAAATGACATTTTGACTTCATTTTTGTCATTCGGTAGAGAATGTAGAGGAAAGGTGTTGAGTACATTTTTTTAGGCCTAAAATATGGAATGAGAGTTTATTACCTCTTTGTGCTTATAGGTGGAGCACTGTGTCAAGTGTTGTGAAAAAATGTGTAAATGTAAAATGTCTTTAGATTTTGCTCCAATGACTTCGTGAAAAAACGACTGAGCTTTTGTTACTGACAATCATGTGCCAGTATGGAATAACAATGTGTAAGCAATTGTGAAAAACTGTAATTGATAATGCTACACTGTTTGCCTTAAAATACTTAATAGGGGTTTAAATAGACACATAAAAAGTATGTTTTTAACATACTGGCTACTGAGAAAATATCTGATTCTACAGACTCAAGGGCTACATTTTTGTAAAAAGCATCAGTATGTAACATGTAAAAGTATTATTGATTCAACCTTTAATGTAAGCAAGAATTAGTAATTAAAAAGTGCGTGTGTGTGTAAGAGAGAGCAGAGGTTTGTTCAAACACAGTGGGATAATAGATCATGATAATAGATTTAAGATTATGTTCTTGAATATTAAGGGTCTAAATGTTGTTCTACTAAAGCACAATCACAAATGCATGATGTTTTTCCATAGAAATCCATGTTGCTATTTACAGTAAGCTTAGTCTTAATCATAACAACTCAGCACAAAAGATAGTATATACAGAACGTATCGGGCGAAATCGGAATTATTCCAGATCCAAGAATGTTAAACCAACAGTGCTTAAAGTCCACTCCATGCGTAGCACCAGATATTTCAGACTTATGGATATTTCTCTCACTCCTGTCATTAGCAAAAACATTTTACTTGGAGAAGTAACTTTAGTTCTAATCTACAGAGTGGATATTAGAGAACTTCAGAATTTGGTTTTCAAATTTGATTTTAAACGGATCCTGTTGGTGAATAACTTGTTCTTGAATGAACAAGGACCATTTGCTGTTGAAAAGCATTTCCCAGTTTGGCTAGTCCCACTAATAATATGATCTCATTGGTCCAAAATTAAACATTTCTGTATGTTCTTCCTGCCTGAAGCCCATACAAATGTACATAATTAGCATAAATGCAGAAGTACCCTGCACTGAGCAACCATTCCCCAAAACTCTCTTCAAAAGCCGTGAACCTGATAAAAATAAAGTTCTACTCGGTGATACTGGTAAAGGAGAAAATGTGCAAACATCTGGCTTTGCCCAAACATGAATTCATTTAGCTCCGGGTGTTCTCTTACTGCGCTCCTCACGACCGTTTTTGCAGTTCTCAATCTGGCAAGAGAGTGTATGAGTATGCAGTATAAAGTTTCAAACAGCAGCACACGTCAGCTCTGTAGTGATTACTAATCACTACCTAATCTCTCATGCTTACAACTGAATTCAAGTGTTGTTATTATGAATGTGCCTGAATTCTACAAAATGTAATTCTTATATTGGTATTAAGAAGAGGGTGTTTTGAATATCTTCCTAATACTGATACGTTGGTTCTCCCTTTTTAAAAACACTACAGCACTGTTTTGAGGATGATCTTCTCTCTACATGTTAAATGCCTTATGACACTAATATTGCAAAGATAATTTTTCTTTCACCTTAACTACCTCAGAGCAACTAGCTAGATCCAGTTAGACTGCTTATTTTGGTAAGAGATTGGTGCATGTTCTTGGGATTCCTTTAGACTTAAAACTAATTCCTTTGGAATAAATGATGAATGATGCTCATCTAATGATGATCACAATTTATTCATGTGGTCATTCTCTTTATGATTTTTATTTTTTTTTACTTGTTAACTGCTCTTCTAGCAACAGTGTGTTTTCTGTTACACATCATGTTTTTAGCCTATTTCAACATAAAAGACAGTATCAAGAATGTAAATTGCCAATCAAAAAATGTATGTGCGTATAAAGCCCATAGACAAGTAACTAAAAATAGACTTCATTAATAAGATTTCAAATGAAAAGCAGATAGATCCTTTTTTTAAGAATGTTTTCAAAACCACGCGGGCATGTTGGCCACTCGAGCACACATTGACTGGACTTATAGAAGTAGTGCAAAAACTTATAATCATAGTAAGCCTATTGAAGCTCCATCACAAATGCTTTGGCAACTGATTTTTCTCACAAAAGACCATTTATCTTTTACAAACAATCCTTTCTTCTTTCTTTTTTTTTTACAACAAGTCTACTGGATGTTTGTGCTGCGGTCCTGTGTTGCAGTGCTCGAGTTTCACATTTGTATTGAAAGTAATATAGGACAAAGTGTTAAGCATTGTTTAATTTATTTAAACCCAAAACCAGAGTGTAAAAACAGCCGAGATTCTGTCGGGCCAGCGTCATAGTTCACGTGGAGTGTGAGGATGTTAACGCCAAGGCACCTACTGAAGCTGAATAATAGGAGATTTAAAACTCAAAAATCTGAGCAATGTGAGGAATACTAGTATCACAGAATAACACACTTTAACATCTTATGTTATTTATTATAATATTGGTACACCGTCACCCATTGTCGACATAGCAAGAAAGGTCTTCTTTGTTGAATTCTATATGTAGTATATTCTATAAAGCAGTCCTATTAATATACAGTGATATATAATTGCACACAAAGGTACCCTAAAGTGATCATTAAAGGCTGAGTTGTTTTATTTTTTAAATTTATTTAGCGGTTACCCACTTATGAGATGAAGGGAGGAAAACGGCGGGGAACACACAGAAAACGTCAATAATAGGTGCCTTTACGCCACGTGTGTTTCGAAAGGCTTTTTGTTGTAGTTTAGGTTACTGTAGGTCAACCTGTCTACATAGAGCATAGCACAGCCCATTGGGACTGGAAATTGGGCTCTAGCCTGTTATGTAGTTGCACAACAATTTTTATTTGAATAAACTCCCCCAGGTGATAGAGGGAATAATGTAAAATCAAAAAAAATAATTAAATAATAATAATAATAATATATATATTTTTTTTATTTTTTTTTAAAGACATTTTTTTTTTTTTTTTTTCCAGAAATGTTAAAAGATGAATAAAAAAAACTTTACATGTCCATTTGAGGACATTTTGCTGCAGCCACGGTGCTGCTGTGATTTTTACCTTAGCAGTGCTCAGAGACTGGGATGGTGGATGTTTGGAACACAGTTCGGTCCAGCCCTCTCCTGAATGATTAGCTGAACTTAGCCGATATACTGCGCGTTATTTACAAATAGTTATGGCTTGGAAACAACAGCTGGCGCGTCTCCTGATTGGACGGTGAGCGTGTCAGGCTGCGCGTGCCTCCGCTGTCATTGGTGCGGCTGAAGTTGAGAGCAGCTCGCTCGTGCCGAAGCAGGAAGAGGACAGCGGACAGCCAGCTAGCGTCCATACCGCACATCAGCCCGCCGCCTGGCCTTTTAAATACAAATACATTTTGAACACGCACCGCTGTCGACGCCTGCCTGGATTGCGTCTTTAACTGTGAGTATGGCGCTCTTTTAAAAAAAAAAAAAAAAAAAAAAAAAAAACTCGGCTTGAAACGACACGTATTTTTTATTTATTTCCCCTCCCTCCCTCCCTCCGTCAACTGCACACGACCCTTCTCGGGACGCATTCGTCTTCTCTTTGGCGAAACACCGTGAACAGGGCGGATTTTGGCGGCGTCCTCGTGTTATTGTGGTTCCCCCCCCGATGCGATAGGCGAAAGCGGCGCTTGGTTTAACGCGTGTTTGTTGGGCTGTGCTCGACCGCGGCTGAAGTGTTCCTGCACGGGAGGAGGGAGGGGAACAGCGCCGATGCAGCCGATGAGCCGATGCACATCGCAGGGTGTTTTATTTCTCCTCCTGATGGAGGCTGACGTCAAGTGAACTGTGTCGGCGCGCGCGGCGCAGCAAACCTCGTCCCTCTCCCGCCGGGCGCTCCGAGCAAAACTTTTAGTTCTTAAACCTTTTACTGTGCCGTTTCTTTTTATATATATATATTTTTTTTTTAAAAAGGAGCTCTTTAACGCCTCGGTGTTTATAGGAAGAAACAAGCCGATGTGGGCTTCGCGTTTGTGGCTCCGAACTTCGCGTGTGCGGTTCGTCGGAAGCTCGCGGGTGCCATCGGCCTCATTAACCGGAGAGCACGAGCTTGCACAGGTCAGGTGCAATAGTGCAATAGTAGTGCAATAGTGCTGCTCAGCTAGTAGTGTTGGGGGGATTAAACGCCACTACTGGCTTGAAGCACGATAGAAATCAAACAGCCGTCATTCGGTTATAACGCATGAATCGATTGATGGGCAGTTATATGCAGCTCCTAGTGAGTGAGTGATTGTAAAATAGGGACACTTGAACAGTTTCGTTTAACTCTTGGCCCTGATGTTCCTGACCACGTTTCTGCAGTTCACAATGACACGAGCGTGGAGGAGGACATGGAGGAGCAGGCAGTGCAAAGTTTGAAGCAGCAGAAAGCAATACATGCATTTTGTACGCACACTTCTTCCCACCTGAAATGCAATAAGGCCATTCGTGCAAGGTCCAGCATTGTAATTGCACTTTATTATTATTATTATTGGCACAGCGTAATGCAAATTTACTTCATGTGATGTATTACGGTTATGGTTGATTTACTGGGTGTGAGTGGTTAAACTTGG
>JAOUQW010000032.1:222970-250727 GCA_028565825.1 Olivaichthys viedmensis | reverse complement strand
ATATAGAGGACGTATCAGATATTAAACTGATAAGAACAGATACTACACTTGATCTTAGCCAAAAGGCCGAGAAGCGAAGCTTAAAAATACATACAGAATGATAGCAGGGGGACGCAAGAGCACACGTGGGAGCTTGAATTATCTAGATCTCCGTTACAGTATCACTCCAGCTACTGAGTGATAAAAAATACAAATTATCTATTCAAAAGCAAAAAAACAAGTTTCATTAGATAACTATGTGGCTGCCAAAGGTGCATGACTGCGATTCTTAAATCTTTGAAACTCATATCCAGTAAACACATCTCAATGCACTTTTATTTGATAAAATAAAGTATAATCTATTCTGCAAAACATTTCTTTCCACATCCTTCATTATTATTACACATTCTTATGTAATAAAATAATTAAACACTTTCCAAACCATTTCTCTGAGTCTTTTGCTTCATTTTTCTCTGTGCTTATTTTCACCTTGTGCTTACTTTTGGCATCATATACAGCTTGAAAAAGCATTGTTTAATAATTCATAAATGGTTTAACTTTAATAATTATTTTTGTTTTGCTTACCATGTTGCAGTCGGCTCTCTACATAATTATTTACAGACATATTTAAATTTCGACATAATTATCTACATTTCTAGACCTGTGGGACATACTGCACTCCTAAAAAAGGCCATTTAAGGCTGATTGCAAATGGTTGGATTTAAAGCAGATTGTAAATGGTTTGTCCCCACTCTCTAAGGGGCAGGTCACGGACCCTCCCCACCCATTCTCTGGCTCTGGAAACACTGCGCTATTGTCCAGCCACTCTCACCACTCCTCATGAAGACTCACTGCTTCTTAGAGCAAAAAGCAGCCTCATGACACAATGGCAAGTATTCAGCGACAGAGAGCGAAAGAAAGCTAGGGAAGAACTAATGCTGAGGCACTAACGCTGGTCCTCACGATGACGAAGATTGTGATGAACAAAACGAGTAAAAAGATCAAATTGCGGATAACTAACAAAAAAATAAATTAAAAATTAAAAAATTGCACAGCTGAAAACCAAACAATTAGGCTATGTTCCAGAACTGTTAACACCCTCGTCGAATTCCTCTTGCCATTTCTCCTAGGTGCAATCCCCGTCGACATCTTAAGAGCCATTTAAATACTTTAGCAATTCAAGTGAATTTCATGAGATGACTTTTTGGAGGGCTAAGGGATCATGTCGACAGAACTGCAGTCCCGCAAGCCAGATGTCAAGCTTTCGCTAGAGAGAATCTGCTACCTTTCATCACTAAACGTGGCCAAGAATTGCTTACTTTCAGGAAGCCATTTGACTAACAGTGCAAATGACCGTCTCCAGTAGCCCGTTGGCAAACACATGACTGAATCTTGTTTTCTTGCCACTAAGTGCTTCAAACAAAACTCTCTAATAACTTTTAAAGACGTGATGCCATGAACTTTTTTTCAGTGCAGTGACTATATCTTGCTCCGAAATGCGCATTGTGTCATGGTGTTCAAAAATTTGTCGGAAACTGGCGAACGGAAGTGCGTACACACGGAAGTGCGTATACATGGAAGTGCGATTAGGCGTATTTGATTTTCTACGTGGCAACTACTAATAAAGACAAATGTAACTTTATTACTTTATTCTGATAGCTATTTAACAATCCAGCCAATGATCATGCTACTAAGCATACTAGCTAGGTAGCTAAATAATTAGCAAGTTGACATAAGTGTACATAGTGTAAAAGAAATAGTCTGTAGAATTTACCAAGGAAATTGTTTCAACTACATTGTTTTTGCTACTGCAAGTGCAACCCGGAAAAATCCACCCTATCTATACCCGCTCCCTTGTGCTGAAAGTGCGCACTCATATCATCAGATCACTCAGAATAGTGCAAGTATAATGTGATATATTATAGGTCGTGGTGAAGCTGTATAATTTAACCCTTCTATGCCGTCCCCCTCTCGACAACGATAACAACAACAACAACAACAACACCACCACCACAATTACCCCAATCTCCAAAATAATAATAATAATAATAAATTTCAAAATATATAAAAAATAATAATAATAATAATAATAATAATAAAAACACTGTGACCATGGTGAAGATAGTTGTCAAATTATATGTATATATTTGTAACAAATTTCGAAGAGAAAGTGTGGAAAAAGGGATTAGCTCTCAATATATTGTAAAAAGTGCGACCAAGTGTCCTTAAATGATTTATTGTTATTATTTAGATTTTCTGTGAGTCTTTCCAGGGTGGAGTGATCTACAAGGAGGTTAAGCCAATACTTTATAGGGAATGTCGAGGCCCAGGATCACAGCTAGCTTGCCCATGACCTCTGACCAAAAATGATGGATGTGAGGACAAAGCCAAAGAGCATGATAGTAATTGTCTGTTAAGGCTGGGCAGTGTGGACATGTGTTACTGTGGCTCCGTCCCATGCGGTGTAGTTTATGGGTAGTAATGTGGGTTCTATGAAGGATTTTATATTGTATTAACTGAAGTTTTGAGTTGCTGGTCATTGAGAAAGTGTTAGTGCATACATTTTGCCAATTAAGATCACATGGTTGTTTTATATCTGCGGTCCATTTCTCAACTGGAAGTGACATTGTGCTGTCTTTAGATGTTATGAATTTATATATTTGTGATAATATTTTCTGAGGTTTAAGGCAGTGTAATTTTAAATTTTGAAGCACGGATACGGAGTGATTGTTTGTGTTAATTTTTGCTAATGACGAAAGGTCTATGCATGGATTCAGAACAATGAGTGTGGAAATGAATTTGAATTAAACTTGAATACACACAACAGAGAGAGCATATAATAACAAACACTGAAAAGCCGTCCATTAATGCATAACTTGTCCACAACCAGAGAGACACTTGCCAGAAAGTCTACGTTCCTTCATAATGGGGTATAATATTTTGCGCCGTTCACCTATTTCTCAGGGGAAGTGATCATTAAAACTAAATGAAGTTCCTTTTAGTTCTCTTTCTTCGCTTTTTACCAGTTCCTT
Organism: Olivaichthys viedmensis; assembly: GCA_028565825.1. Taxonomy (NCBI): domain Eukaryota; kingdom Metazoa; phylum Chordata; class Actinopteri; order Siluriformes; family Diplomystidae; genus Olivaichthys; species Olivaichthys viedmensis. Next base: position 247,716 of record JAOUQW010000032.1, on the reverse strand, counting down.
TTATTTATTGTGTCCGACTTTTGCAATTATAGGTCTGGGTCGGTTTTGTGAGTGGGCTCCAAGTCGGTGCACGCGGTGGAAGGTGATATGTTTAACAGTCTCAGCCGGTAGTCTCAGTTTGGGTTGCAGTCTTTGATTAAAGTTTCTGGATTGTCAGTATCATTTTCAGGGATTCCAGAAAAGATTAGGTTATCTCGCATGCTTCTGGTTTGGATATCATTTCATTTCTCTATTTTCTTTTTTGATGAACTCAATTTGTGATGGAGTTTTGGAGATCTTTATTATCTCTTTGGAGGTCATTTATCTGTTGATGTGTAAATTCTAAACTGGTTTGTAGTTCTTTTACTTCTTGATGGAGTATTCCAAGGTTGGTTTTCTTCTTCCTGTGTTCTCGCGAGCTCAGACCTCACGGATGCGCAGCCCCTCACGCCTAACAGACTGTCACTAAAATGTCACTCAAATTTAAAAGGACATATACAATGGACAGTAACAATAATGATGAACAAAAGGTGCAACAAGATCAAGATCCTTCTTGACCTCTTAAACTCCCATGACGCGTTGGTGGGTCCAGACTCGCATTCCTCACTCTTGTAACTACACACCTAGTAGTTTGTAGTAGTTACTGAATAATATGCTATTTTGCAAATTCTAATCATGGCGGGCCAATCTTTAACCACGACACATCACAGGTTTGTTTTAATAAATTGCAAGGCAATTTTAAACGCAATCACATATGTAGCAATCCAATTTCAATATGCTATTTTTGTTCATTGCGCCCTAAAGAGGCCTTAAATTAGAGGTTGGGAACAGCACAGTCAAAGGAAACATGGTTATATAAGCTATGCAGAATATCGCCTTATAACAGCACAAGCACTCCCACTTTCCGTACAAAATGGGCTCTTAATAGACCAGTAAGGGGCACTGTGTATCGACCTAAAAGTGATTGAGCCGATTTGATTATTCCAACAAAAGACAATGAGTGGTTTCCTGCTTACAAGGCATGGCCAAGTCTTTTTTGGCACCATGATAATAGAAAAAATAATAATATGCAGCCTCTGTCAGATCCTCCAAGTAGAATGTAAGGGCTGAAAAACTGCTGAATTTCACAACTGTAGCAAGTCTCAAGAACACACCCTTGCAGCACGTTGTGGCAAATTGTTACTATAGAGACTAGCTTTAAGTGGGCAACACAAAGTTTTATTAAGAACTAAAAAGTTTTGCATACTTTCTGTATGATGCTATAGTGTAACAGTCACACGAACAAATATTAAATCCAGCTGTCTTTATGGTGCAGGTTTACATCCAAGTCAAGTGTTCACTGAGGAACATTTGCTCATGGCAAGGCTATCTACTGCTCCCTGGAAAAGTAACAGCAATTTGCACTTGAAGCATTCTCCCTTTAATCTACAAACCTACAAATATACAATCATTTATATAGATACCATGCAGTCTTAACCTAATCAAACCACATGAAAATATCAAATGTTCAGACATATCTTGAGGTACTTCAAGTCACATCGCACTCGCAACATGCAATATATTTGTCCCATGTCATGAAAAGTTATAGTCACCTACGCACGCAAGAATGTTGTGCTCTAGTTTTGTTCAGGCCATCTTTACAGCCTTAGACTATGATACGACACAAACACACACTTCTACAGTCGCATCTGATGCACACAGACATGTGTGCTATTCGGGCTAAAAACGTAAATTGTCCTCAGCGTGTAACACAAAGCTTATTGCTGTAAGTGGAAAAGTGAGTTAAATGAGCCATCATTCAGAACACGCACTCTAAAAGGTCGGGTATTTTAACACCATAACGTTTCCAGGAAACTGAGTCCAGTGGAAGTTCTTGCTGCTGGGATCTACCATATTGGTTTTGGGTTTTGATCTATTTATTCAGAATAATGTATTAAAATGTCCATTTTCGTTAAAACTATTGGTCTAAATTCTACTAATCAAAGTGCATTTTGTTTGCGAGGTAGGTTTTACATGGCCCAAACAATTATTATAGCTTGCATGAAATCAGGTATTTCGTAATATCCACTGAAAGGCGGAAAATGCTTGGATAGTGTTCGGAATACCGTTCTCTTTAGATACTGAAGCTACACGAAGTGCATGCCATGTTTAAAATAACCATCATGCACGACCCTACAAACAGTTGAAAGAAAAAAATGCCTGGATAGTAGTTAGTTAGGCCGGGGTTAGTGACGCGTGACTACGCATGAGGACGCAGCACATAAGGCCAGGGTTATACTTGCTGCTAACTATGCGTACGTGTACGCAAGGTGGCTGCCGCACGTATACTGTGTTCATTCAGCTCGTTGATTGTGCACGTCCCAAAAAATTAAAAGCAGCCCGTGCATGTTGGGCAATACCAGCATAAATAGTGGGGGCAGTATAGTGAGATGTGACGTGATGTCCGTAACAGACTGAACAAACTAGAGCAGTGTCTCGAATTCCCCCCCCACACACTTATACGGTGGTATTGCACCACGCGAACGCGTCACGTTCATCTTTATGGACGCACACAAATGACACGCCGAACGAACGCGGCAGCCATTTTGCGTACGAATACGCGTAGCTAAAATCAATGTGTACTGAAAATGACAACCCCTATAGGCACCCCCTATAACAGTAAAAAGGGCATCGATAAGTACCACTGACTAATACAGGACTTGATATTCATGTGCAATATGCTTCCTCACTCACAATGTGGAATTCCAGAATGCAAAAACATTTACTGTTGTGTTGCACTACGACACCTATGTTCATTTACAATATGTTTACTTATTTACAACGTGCGATAGGCCGATTCCCTGCTACTCCTCACTTGTCGTTGTTTACGCCCGTTGCACTAGTTTTCGATACTATGGCACTTTAGTTTTAATACTTGGTGAGTTAACTCATTGAGTTTGTGCTATGTGTGTAAGGGTTTTATGTTGCATGTTGATATGTATAATCTGCCAAGTCAAATTTTTTATGCAGCAAATTCTTTGGTGTTCAAAACAGAAATTTGGTATAACAAACACAGACTTGCAGCATAACCTACAATTAGGTATTGATGCTGTTTAAGGCAACCTAGTGGGGAAAGAATTTATTGCCAACAAATTTTGTTTTCAGGATTATTAGCATATCTAAAACATACAGGTGAAGAGTCTTATTCAGTAACTTATCGTATTGTGACAACTCTAATTTAACAGAACAGGCCATAACTATTAACACCGACATTCAGAATGAATAAAAGATGGTCATAAAATGCTTCTGTAATTTATATTTTTGTGTGTTGTTGAAGAATTTGTAGTATATAATATGGTTTCATTTCAGATGATAAGAAGGACATTGACCATGAAACAGTGGTCGAGGAGCAGATTATTGGAGAGAACTCGCCTCCAGATTACTCTGAATACATGACTGGAAAAAAGCTTCCTCCTGGTGGCATCCCAGGCATTGACCTCTCTGACCCCAAACAGCTTGCAGAATTTGCGAGGTGAGATGGCACACACACACACACTTTTAAGTAATTGGTATCTGAGGTCAGCTACTTGGCATTTGGTGTTCATACTAAATCACACAAGGAAAGTTCAACATTTTACTCAAGTGTGTTTTTGGTCGAGAACAAACACTTCTGAGCAAGATATTACTTGAGTTACGGGTAATGAATTGTCTGCCCTTATAGGGAAAGAAGCGTTCCTATATGTGAGCTCAGTTAGTAAGGTTCCGCGCTAGTGACCGTGACCTTGTGAGTTCAAATCCGATGACGGAGAGCCACTGCAGGTCCTTAACCCTTAACTGCTCAGCTGAATTTTTGGGTGGTGTTCAGATTAAAGTGTCTGCCAAATTAGTAAATGTAATATATTGTACACCATCGTGTTCATTTCATTAAATGACTTGGTAAACACCTCCACTATTTGTTGTTTTGTATTATGTGGGGGTAGTGGCCAGTATTGCTGTAATTAGTGTTCGGCTGTTCACCATATTGACTGCGGAGTGCATTGTGACTTGAAATTAATCACTATTAATCAAATTGCTCTCTGGATAGGGCTTTTGAAAGGCTTTGTCACATACTAGAAATCCTGTTAGCAACCAACCACAGACTGTAGCTCTGCTTGTGGAACTCTGTGGAAATGAAGGCTAAATGAATGAATACAAAAGATTTGACCTGGCTTCAAGGTTAGTCCATTGTTAAATTCATGGTGGTTTGAAACACAAATTACAGCAACAAATCTAAAATCATTTTATGACCAACGTGTGTAATTTATAACATGCACATTTTGTGTAATGTGCATTGTGCAAAGATTTCTGAGGAAAGTTAGAGATATGGGGTGATACCTGTCGTGCATTGCTTAATAACAATTCTTGAGAGTCCTGATCTAAGCCACACGGTTTTAAAGGAATGTACACTACAGAAAAAAATGATGTGCCTAAGGTTGCAAAGTTTCAGCCGAATGTTTTTTTTTTTTCTGCATGCACACTGCACAACTCATTTTAATCCAACAAATATTAATTGGAGGTCTTTCTCAGTTCTTACAGTAACAATAGCGGCCCTTTGGGTCGCAACTCAGTACGGTAAGACATGGACCTGTGACACATTGTTAACCATACTGGTGTCTGAGCTTGTATAATTAATAATGGGTCTATAAGGGGTTAAACTCTTTACTGTTCACAGGGGAAACTGGTGGTATACTAAGGCAAGTCACTCAGTCATTTTGGTCGTGGTCTGTGTTTGCACTTTACATTCATGTGTGCACAGGAGACACAGTGGGAAGTGTTATTTGTATGTGCAGTGAATTCATCAGGTCTAATGTGTTTTGTTTTGCTCGCTCAGAATGAAACCACGGAAGGTCAAAGAGGATGATGCGCCCAGAACGATAGCCTGTCCCCACAAAGTAAGTGTTTTTGTGATGTATTCACATCCTTCAGCTATATTCATGAATGCTATGAATTTGAGATATTACTGATTTTAGTCAACTACTTAATTGGCTCTATCTGTACCATACATTAACAACCATCCTTTGTTGTATAATCGCAGGAAAAACTGTGCAAAGTGACAGTATGTCCACCTGCATTTTAATCTTGTCACTGCTTCTAGATGTGCACAGGGGCTTTGTTTCATGTAGAATATCTAATTTGTCAGCTTATTCTAGTGCATAATTTAGCTTGTCAATGCTGACAGGCCCCAAGAGCAACATATGCTGCTCTAATACCATTCCAGTTGGGTATCTGTTCATGTCTGTTTTAAAAACACAGGCTGGAATGGTGACAACACAGAAATGCCAGATGTACAGTGGACGATATTTAAATGAGTTTCTTGATAAATGGTTTTACTTGCTATAATAGAAGGTTACAGACATAAACTTGCTTCTGTTTCCTGCAGGGATGCACTAAGATGTTTAGGGATAACTCCGCAATGAGAAAGCACCTCCACACCCACGGGCCCCGGGTTCATGTGTGCGCCGAGTGTGGGAAAGCCTTTGTAGAGAGTTCAAAACTGAAGCGACACCAACTCGTTCACACTGGAGAAAAACCTTTCCAGGTTAGAGTACACCCTTGCATCACTAAGGCTCGTACTGTTTCACCAACGGCTTTTTTTCCACTGCACGTTCAAAAACAAGAACGGGCTCTAACACGTATCTATGGAACTTAGGGTTATAGTTCTAGCACATTTTTCACTTACAGTGATTACAGTAACAGCAGCTGCATCAACATTTCAGTATGCAATGACGCCGTTGTTGGGTCTAAAAGTGCTTGGATTAACTTTGTTCCTTTATCTGATCGGGTGTTTGGTTAACCAGCTTACATTGGCTGAAACGATATTACTGACAAAACATTTAATCAGTGAGCCTGTTTTCAATTTCGTCCATGACTAAATTAAAATACACTTTGTTTTGTTTCAAATAAGGCGAAACCAAAATAACATAATTGACATACTAACGACTTCTGTGAAGTCAGAACCCAATGTGATCAGAAAACAAAGTTTTTTTGTTTGTTCGTTCTGCGTTTGTTCAGTAAAAGTCACTGTTAGTGCTGGTACACTTTTTGAGAACTGTTCGTACGGGCTGAGAAATAAAATAGCACATTGGTATTGACAGCAGAAACATTGCCCCAACTAAACAGACAATTCTGGGTCTTTTAAAAAAAAAAAAAATTTAAAGGGGGGGAAAATTTATTTGGCAATTGTCAATGATGTGGTATGCATAAGTCAATCAGCAATGAGCAGTACTGCTAGCTCAACCCACAAGTACCATTAGTTCCTGTTGGTACCAGTCTCGAACAGGTACCAAAAACCACACAACTGGAACCTTTAATACTGGACCGATGGCTAATGGAAAAAGCACAGTTCCATTTTTTTGAGGGGGTTAAAAGTTCTGGTACTTCATGCAGTGGAAAAAATCCCATAAACAGAAGAGCCCCAAACAAGTCTCGCTTGCATATATCTCATGCAGCCTGTCTGATGAATCTATTGAATAAGTAATTTTCCAGATGCCAGTTTAATTCACATGCTCACACCATGATATATGTGGTCAACAGTGAGCTAAATTCTGTGTTTATCTCTCCTGCCTAGTGTACTTTTGAGGGCTGCGGGAAACGCTTCTCGTTGGACTTTAACCTCCGCACACATGTGCGAATTCACACGGGAGACCGCCCCTATGTTTGTCCGTTTGATGGCTGCAATAAAAAGTTTGCACAGTCTACCAATCTTAAATCGCACATCCTAACACACGCAAAAGCCAAAAACAACCAATGAGCAACTCTGTTCTGTTTTTCCTTTTACACCTGAACGCAGCCTCAACGTGACAGCATCTTAACACTGGAGGTATGAACAGTGCTCTTCTGTAGTTCTCCTAAGGAGTGCGGAAACGATGACCCAAATGACTTGGGGGTTTAATTACGGTATATTGTAAAAGACACAAAGTGAAACATTGGGAACCCCTGTTTCTTGAATCAGCCCGCTAAGCGTGTGGCCCCTAACTGAGGAGCAGAGCACGGCCATGTCCGGCCCAGCTGACCATCCCAAGATGTGATGGCTTACTGCAGCCAGCAGAATGATTGAACTCATGGACACTCATCTGTAGACATTGCTTTTTACCACAGTGAGGAACGAAAACATGTGGATAGTTGCTCTGTTTCTTTTCACTATTACTTAAATTTCACCAGTTTGCATAGATATAGCTTTTAATTTTGTATTTTCCCAAGTGTGCATATTGTACACTTATTTTTGGAATGTACTTAGTATTGCAACCTTGTGATCATTCGTTATCCCTGAGGATTTAAGGTTTTGCTTAGGAAATGTTCTTGAAAGGGTCAGCGATAGTTACTGTAAGACAATACTTCAAAAGTATTTTATGTAAAAAGTTATCTTTTCTGTTTCATTCTTCCTGCTTTCTTTGGTTGTAATCTAACCATTGAATAATCTCGTATACGTGTATTGTATGGCTGTATGAAGATCATATAGGAATGGACAGCAGCGTGATTTCAAGTGTTTACTGCTTTAAAGCGTTCGGTCATCAGTTGCATTCTCTTTTGTCACGTTGTCTCACAAGGCAAGGAAACATTAATTCACTTTTAAACCAATATGTTGAACCACGTCTCACAATAAACCACAACGTGAGAGATCATTTTTTTCTTTGTTTATAATGTATTGTAAAGACCTAAACCATGAAATATTCTGTTAATATTTACATCGTCATGTATTTCAGTCTACAATTAAAAAGACAAAAGTCCCAGCATTTTCTCAGTGCTTCATTATATGCCTGTTGGAAGGCGAGACTTGAGTGAAAACGTGAGCAATGTATTCGTGCAGATTTATTGCTGTGTAAATAGCAGGTATAAAACGGGGTTCTGTTCCGTGCTCCGAGTCTGGATTGCATTGCTAACTAAGAACATGTGCTGACCTCTTGTGGTCAAGATATAAAGAGGTGAGTCCTGCCCTAGTTTTAGATAATTACTACTTCCACATTCCAAGAAGTTTTCTTCATGAAACATTTGTGTCCTGCTGGCCGTTGATATAATGTCAGCGTGACTGCGATGGGGGATGTGGAACTGCTCCTTCATGGAGAGTTGTTTGCAGTGTCATTGCTTAACATTGCAGCCTGACTCTCCTTTGATCAATATCGATGCCTTTGCATTTTAATATACTATCAAATTGATGAGGACAGAAGGATGATTTGATTCGAACATGTGGCCCATACAGCTCCTCTAGAAATAGGTCTAGGTATTATTGATGTGCTGTCCATGGTCCTGACCTGCTATGATGATTCATTGACATATAAATAAAGCAGAGCACTGAGTCCTTACTGAACAGAGGAAATAGCCTTTCTAATGTAGCATTCATATCCTAAGCATTTCCAAAGTTACAGTCATCACTCTTTTATGACACTATATTTTAAAAGCAACCGTAATAGTTATGGGGACTTAGCAAACCAGTGTTTGTTCCTGTTATTTGCATTGTGCACCTATTAAAATTAGCAGCGCTCGTGCTATTAATCACATATGGATTTTTGTCAATCGCTCATAAAATACTAACGCTGCACAAATTACTTGCCTGATTGGCTTAACTGCAGGATCATTCAGACAGCACCTGCATAAACAAGAACTAGTGAAATGTACATTTCAGTCAACAGACTTTCAACGTCGCCTCATGATTTCAGTGTGACGATGACGTCAAAAAAGCATTCAAGTGGTTTGATAAAAATTAAAGGAAGTCTGAAATTCAATGTGATGTTGAAATATTTAGTGCCTTAGTGAGTTTAAATGTTACATGATTTATCTTTACTAAAACGTATTACTATGTGTTTAGTTTGTAAGGACCACATGTACACTATTAGCAAAAAAAAAGGTTTAATGTCTTCAAACAACAGCAGAAATCTTCTCATGCATAATCCTTTTTAACAGGTTTTTATTTTTTTTAAAGAACTACAGTGTATAATATAACAGGTTTTATATAGAACCTTTAGAGTGATATAAAGCACCATGTTTTCCTAATTTTGCTTCGTCTTAATTTATTTGAACCTTTTTCTTTAATATCCCATTCATTATGATAGTCATATTTTGTTTTTATGCAGATTGCTTCATAAAATGACTGTTCACCATGTTGATCTTAAAATACTTCTATCAAATATCATGGGAACACATCCATACACACACATTTGCACGTGGCTGGACCAGGGAGTCGATTCCAAAAAGAAGGAAAGACATTCCCAGCAAGCCTCCAACACCGCCGTCACATATTCGTTGTTAAATAGGCATGTTATCTGCTACTGATGTTTTATCCCATAACAGCATTGTTTCTGAAGTTGAACAGGATGGGGATGAAAAAATAGCATGCTGGTTGGCAAGTGGCGACGTAACCCCCTAAATCATACAGAATAATAATAATAATTTAAGTACTCAGATGGTTTTTTGAATCGTCACGGTTCTATATAACCATAGTAAAGAACCATTGAAGAATTTAACAGGGAATATGCAATGGCTAAGTGTTACAGGGAATATACAATGACATACTGGTAAACCTTTGATGGTGAAAAGTTAGTGGTGGTAAGATTATCTCAAAGGTTGATCTGAAACCCGTAACAATATATTAATATCAAGGACCTAATAAGGAGTAGGGTCATGCTGTCATACATGCCCTGAATGGTTTGTGGTGGGATGTTGGAACATTCTTCAAGAAGAAAATCTTCCAGTTCTTTGAGGGTTAAAGGAGGTGGATATCTACTTCACAGTTAATTTTATCAGCATGTATGGGGGCATTATCACCCTGGAGTTTGGGAACATCATCAGGGAAGAGTGTTTGCACTATAGGGTGCACCTGGTTCTATAAAATTGCCTCATATTTTTTGTCTGTAATACAACCATGCAAAGCAATCATTAGACCTAATAATTTCCACAGGATGGCTGCCTATACCATTATGGTACAGTGCTTAACAGTTGCCAGCAGACATTGTGGGTTGAAGGTATCCTTTGGCTTTCTACAAACATAAATCCGTCCAGATGTAGGAAATATGGTGAAAGGTGACTCATCAGACCATATTAATTATTTCCCATTGCTCAGGGGTCCAGGTTTTGTGCTCCTTACACCAAGTTATGCGTCTTCGCGCATTGGCCTTTGATACAAAATGTTTCCGAATGGTGGCCCTGCCCTGAACTCCAGCTTTGTGAAGCTCACAACGGACAGTTTTTGTTGAGACTGGGTTTATAGAGGTGCTCATTCAACTCTGTAAAGTGTATGTCTATCCCCGTCAGTGAGCTTTGACTTGCGACCGCTGTTCCTCTTCGCTGATGCCGTTTGTCCATGTTTGACCTATGCTGCCATCATTTTTGAGACGGTTCCCCTTGAAACATCAAATACCTTTCCAGGTTTTGTGACTGATGCAGACTGATCCATGTACACTGAATTGTGTGTAAAAACAGCATACAGCATATACAAGTACTCAAAAAACTGTAATCTGTTGGATTAAATTACACTGTCAATGGAGACTCTTTATTAAACTCCCTTTTAGTCTGTAACCAGGCTTGATGTGTGCCTGGAAAATTGGGATATGTTAAATTATATGAGAAGAAATGTTGATGATAAATCCATTAATCAGTGTTTGTGGTGTACCCACCATATTGATTCTCAGTACAGCTTCTTCAGTTTTTCCGCCATTGTGCCTGAAGGCTAGAAAGCACAAATATCTTTGGACTACCTGATAGGAATGATTAATAACGGTGGAAATGTAGAAAGTTCATATTCATTTGCGCACCCAATGACTCTCACATAGCTGTCAAATACTTTCAGGTGTGTGTAAGTGAGTTTGGATTCTGACAGTAAATCTCTCATGTGAGATCTACGGCAACACAAATTTCCTATTGTCTCTTAAGGAGCCGCCAACAGGGGATGCCTTGTCTGCGGGGAGAAAGAAAGCGTGTTTCTGTGTCACGCATGTGCGTGGAATTTACAATTTAGCACTGAGAGAAGTCTACGTGACTGCTCATGCGTTTGTTTAGATTTGGAGCGTTCATCAAGGCAGTTGGTTGTTGCGATTGTGAAAGCAGGTGGAGAGCAAATGTTCTACTTGTTATGCAGTTGATGTCGGTCATGACTCCTGCCCGCAGTAAGCACCTGAAACATGAATGGTTTCTACCTGTTTATTAAGCATTTCCCCTCAAGCCAAATCACCCGCCAGCTTCATCATGTTTTTGGGCATGTGCCACCGCAATTTGTCATGATAATGAAATGGTAAAAGTGGATCTTGGCTGTTTGATTGCCTTCATACATTAATAGGATATATGCTATGTTTTTTAGCCTCTTCATCATAGCTACATTATTTATTAATCAAATGTGAATATTTTATTCAGTAGTACTCATGTGGATCTACATAAAAAATGTAGTGTTTGTGTGTGTATGTGCGTGCACATGCATCTGTTGATGTTTGTGAGATAACAGCAGGTGATGTGATTTTATAACATTGCAGACATGAAGAATCCTGCGTGCAAAGCCTGCATTTCACATATATTTATGCAGAAATATGTTGCCAAGGTAACTGAGTCATGAAGGGCTGTGTGCAGATCCCCTTGAATTCCATGGAGGTGGTGAGAGAGTGGGAAAAAAAACATGCATGTGCCCATGATTGATTAATGCATTGATAAGTGGATAATTGTGTGTCCTTCAACTCTTGAACTCACACTGAGGATGCATTGCTGTAACATTTACTTCAGTGTGCTCGTTGATTTTATTCTAATGTCAAGCCATTAGAAAATGCATAATGTATCTCGAGCTTAATATTATCAAGTTACGGGCAATTGTATGTTAAGCATCATGAATTCCAAATGTCAGGGTTCAATTTCAAAACATCTCATTTGGTTAGTGAGTCAGTGTAAATTGAACCATATGATTAAATATTAGATATGATAACTGAAATTGCTAATATCATGTACCACAACTAATAAAGACTAAATGAGCTGCCATTATCTTAAATGACTTTTTATATCAAAATTAATATTGAAATGGTATTTATGAAAAAATGCACTGTAAGTCCAGTGTTAAATTAATACACTGTACTTTTGAGAATAGTGAGGCTACATTGTTTTTTAACATACACGGTATGTGTTAATGCTGCTGATTGTCCTTTTCATTCTATCAAGTTACAGCTGTAATGTCCTAAGGATTACTGTTTTTGCAAATCAAATCATATATTAGATATGACATTGCATTTGAACAGTTTCACCTGAGTTCTATGGCAGGCCATGTTGGTCTAGTCTTGAGTGTTCTTAAGGCTTTACCATTTCAATTACTCTACTGTATTCTAGACAGCACTTTCCCAGAAGGAGTAATCACATTCAATATTAACAAGGATGTTCATTCAGAGCACATTTTCCTGCATAAATAATGCATATGCTTAAAATTGCCTCTGAATATATTATATTATAATTCTGTTTATGATCCTCCTCCACAGGTATGCAAAGTCCAGTCACATCAAAACCATTTCTTTTCTGCCCTCATTGTAGACATTTAATTGGATAATGAATAATGTAAGAAAGACAAAGTCTGTGCTCTTTTTATGTGATGAAAAATAATAACATGACAGATAGTTTTGCAATCAGTTCACAGACTTGGCGTGTTTGAAGCCTTGTGGAGAAATTTAAAAATTCAGCTTGAACATGCCCTACACTGTTAATAAAAAGGTTCAATCTAGAACCCTTAAGGGATTCTTCAGTTGTCCCTCCTGGAAACCCTTAAAGGTTTTATGTAGAACTGTACAACAGAGAGCTTCCCTATCAGAGAGGGTTCCAACCCTTTTAAGAAGCTAAGAACCTTTAACTATACAATGAAGAAGAACCCTTGAAAAACCCTTTTGTGTAAGTGTATGCCATAAAATTGTAGCATTTTAAAAATAAACTACAAACCTGATGGTATGATATAGACATGTGACATGTATATTATTAACTTGATGCTACCTGTAAATTTAACTGTACCTGTTTAACAGGTGAATAACAATCTGCAGCAAATGAAGACAGCAAGTTTTTAGTCAAGAGTATCTGAAATAGTTGACGCCTCTCCTATATGAGGGTAATTAAACTGAAACTCCTCATTACCTTGGCCTCAGTAGATCAGTGCTAAAGTGGCAGTGCACCATATGGTAGGAGTAGTAATTACTGACCCTTTGTGAGTAGGGCGAGCTCTGTTTATCTGCAGCTGACTGAATCATAGCCCAAGAGCTAAGGAGCTCCTCGTCGGATTTCAAGTGAGGCTCTTGCCCCTGATACTCATCTTTTATTTATGTGCCCTTACGGGACCGATTTGAGACTGCCACACAGCGTGCTAAGGTTTGCAGCATTTTAATACTGATAATGAGCAGAAGGAACAGTGACTCTGCCTTCCTCATGTGCATGAATTAATCAATCTTTATTTGACATCATAGCTTCCAGCAGTTCAAGGTAATGCCCTAATCTGTTCACCACCACAATCCATAGTTGCATTTATTTATCCAAAGGCATCATTTACACTTGGTCTCTTAAAATGATACCTGGCATCTATCTCTCCAGTGGCACATCTAGCTGAATTGGAAGACACAAATCTTCTCTACTATTGAGGCACATTATCGCTAATTTAAACCCATTTGTCCCTTATCAGTCAATTAATGTGATGTTCTGTAATCGGCGCTATGGTGGATGCAGGCTCTCCTGCCGGTGTGAAATTTAAGGTCTGCTTGTATAAGCATGAGAGCTGGTGGGAAGGGGAGGGGAGCCGAGTCTCCCGGGACTAGAATGGCCTCTTTCATAGCCTTCTTGCCATTCCTTTGAACAAACAGGAGACCTTGGAAAGACTAGGCTTGCGAGAGATCCCCTCTCCTACTCGGTGCTGCCGAGGGAGCTGAAGATTAACACTTCTAAAAATAATTACCGCACAACCTTCACTGCTGCAGGCTTATTCAGCCATGAAATATATTACCTCCACCCAGCCAGAAAGAACATGAGCTCATCTCTCCATACTGGAGATAACATCAGAATGAAATTGTATTGACTCACACTGCAGCTTTCTGATCGCTTCTTTGTTAGACCCCATGGTGTATATTTATGCCTGTCTTCTTGTCTGTAACCTCAAGACTTGCCAATGGATCTCATGTGACAGACACGGTTCAATAATTGAAAGCCTTGAAAAGGACACCAGAGCTGTAAATAAGGACTGCTATTGCTAATATAATAATTTATATATTACAGATTAAAAATGCATTTTTCTGCCCAACTGGAATGCTTTTGGTTGGATTGTGCAAATAAAATGTGCTTGAGCAAGAAGACAAAATTTGGGCTGGTGTGCCTCTATTTGGGGGGGATTTCAAGAAGATATAACGTTCATAATTGCATACTTATGCAACTAAAATTTATTAACTGCTCTCCACACCCAGTCACCCAATTTACATAAAATTTATTCACAATTTTATTTTATTGCCGCACCCACCTAAGTTTTTGAAACATTAGGTTCCATTACAAGGTTCACTGTGCACTGAATAAACACACGTCCACACCTGCCTACTGTTATTGTTGGGTGATCCTTTCTATGCTGTCTAATCAACCTTAGTGCAGAAGTGTACTGAGCTGTAGCATTATTCAAGGCTAAAAACGATCATGTCGTGTTGTTCCGCTCAATGGATTTTTTTGTGTTTGTGTGCGTGTGTGTGTTTGGGTGAGTTCTGAACAATTATTCTGAAAACCATTACACTAATCTTGCAACACTGCTGATGGAGCGTAATCAAGAACAATAATGATTCCAGTCAGTCTATAAAGTTTTAGCAAATAAATATTTATATTCAATAAATCTACTCCCTCTTAATTCTAACTAACAATCTAATCTCAAATTAATTATATTGGCAAGCTTTATCGTTTAAATATCAGATGAAAACAAATGGGCTTTTCACATTTTATTTTACACAACGTAACATGTTTATACAGGATGTACTGTATGGATTACTCCATATAACAAAGTAATATACATGTCAATTGCATTATTTTAGTATATGCAGAAAATGGTATTTTGTTTGTTCTTTAAAAAAAAAAAAAAACATTTCCATTTATCAGTCTGTTACCTTTTTTCACACTATGTAAGAGTGCCATGTCCAAGACAGGAACCAAATACTTTAAAAGAGTCTGAAATCTGACCTATAATCATAAAATGATCTGTAAGTCTACCAAAAACCAATGTGATAAGGTAATAAAAACCTCATTAAAGTGTGCTTTCTAGAACCCACTCTGACCTGGACAGCGAGTCTTTTCCATGGATTTTGGCTGAAGTGTCCAGCTGGGGAAGATCTCCTCCGCTCATGGACAGGCTGCGTTTGGAACGAAGGCTGCCAGTCTGCTGCGGAAGACTCCCATAGCTGATCTGCTTACATGAGTCTACATTTAGAGAGTGCCTGCGGCTCACTCTTATACACCCCACTGGAACAGTCATGTAGTGTGAGGAGTCGGGTTGTGCCCTTCTGGACACTGGCGTCACCATGGTGGAGTAGGCTCGTATTTGGGCAGATTTGGGACGCGCCTTGGTTGAGTTGTTTTTGTTGGTGTTGTCTTGCTCTACACTAATCTGTGTGTCTGGTTTGTTAGGGCCTGCAGGTTTGTGTGAGGCAGCATGCGTGGGACGCTGGGAGTTGGGCGAGGCAGGATGCCAGCTGTAACTGGCAGCAGAGGTAGTAACGGTGCAGTCAGGAAGGGCAGGTTTAGAGGGCCGAGGCCCAGGCGCAGGTGCTAATGCGGGCATTGACTCCAGCTGCGGAGAAACCTTCCGACACGTATCCATCTCCACGCCCAGAACCTGCTTGGACATGGACTTGATGATGCCGCAGACCTGCAGCTGCTCGCTCCTGGACTGAGAGCGGATTTCTCCCAGTTCCACTCCCTTGTCCTCTCCCTCCTGGTTGCACACTCGATAACGTACGATAAGAAAGATGATGAAAGACAAGACTGAGGCCACAATGATGCCCCCAATGATGACAACAATGGTACCTCCAAGGAACTGTGATTGCATGAAGTGGCATCGGAGGTACTGAGGCTCCGTGGCAAAGTGAACACACCCCACCACGCGGGTAGCTGTGAGAGCGGTCATTGCATCATCATAAATTGCGAGCACACAGAGGTCGTACAATGTTCCAGCTGCCAAGTTGTTGACCAGGATGGTTTTACTGGTTGGGGGGATCATTCTGCAAAGGCACATGGTTTAGAAAATGAGCAGTATTCTGTTTCTGGCTGGTAGTTATGAACATCAAAGCCCTCATACAACCAAATTTCCTTACTTGAGCCACTTAATTTCTGCAGACTGTTTAAAGTACTGCTGAGTTATCCCACACTCCTCCTTATTTCCATAATCGTTTTTATATTCTGTGAAGTCTCGAAACACTACTTAAGTTGATAAGAGTTGGTCTGGTTCCTGCCAACTCATCATTGTATTTTGGGACTATTTCAAATCGATTTGTGAATAATTTTGTCTACATTATGTTTTATCTACATTATATTTTTAATCAACCCTTAGTCCTGTTTCCAACACGTTGTTTTACACATATACCACACAGTTTGTTACACTACAATAAAGGATGGCTGTTACATATAACTGTTTGTCTACATAATGACATACATACTTATATACATACTTATCGTAAAATGTCAAAACATCAAAATAATACATGTTGACAGAATGCACGTTACTACATGCTCCAACGTGCATTCTGCATAAATATGTAGAACAATTCATATGAATAACTTATGGTCTTACCTGTAGACTAGCGAGTCATCATAGGTGCCATTGTACTGGATTTGGAACATCCGAATCCCTGGTATATTCCGTTGCAAGTTGAATTTCACCCGGGCTGAGGAGGATGTGATTTCAGAAATCAGCACCCGTTTTTCCTGCCCAGCTTTGGTGTTGCTGATGGCAGTGCCACTATCTCCACCTGTCCTGGTGGATGTAGCAATGTCTGAGGAGCCAGGGTCCGGCTCCTGTACAAGGCTTGTGTCATTAGTGAAATGTGGCAGTTTGGTGATAAGTAGCTGAACAGTCTGCTGAGCCTCTCCAGAAGGGTTGGATGCCACACAAGTGAATGTTCCAGAGTCTTTTACTGTGCTAATGTGGATATCTAGTGTTCCATCAGTGTGCACCACTGTTCGGGTTGAATTGGACACCAGTCTACCATCGGGGGCGATCCAGTGAATAACAGGATCTGGGTCACCCCGGGCTTTGCAGCGCAGAGTAACATGTTGGCCCTCCAGTGCGTGGGTCTCCTGGGAGTGACGTGTGATGAGGGGAGGCTCACACAGAAACTCCTCCTCAGACACAGTCCAGAAGTAGCGGCCAGAGAGGTGCTGGGGAGCAGCGCAAGTCTCTAGGTCATCCTCACGCCGTAGTCTCCTCAACCACAGCAACTCGCAGTTGCAGCGTAATGGGTTTCCCCCAAAGCTCAGTGCAAACGATGATGGACCCAAAACGCCTGATGTGGCCAAAACACCTGCACGCTGGAAGACTGGATCTGGTGGAAGCTTCTGGAGCTTGTTGGAAGTGACATCTAGCCGTTTGAGCTTCATGAGGCCTGAAAATGTCCCCTCTGGTATATAGTCTATCATGTTGTGGTCCAGACCTAAGGTGTGCAGGCTGGTCATGTGCTGGATGGCCACCCACGGGGCACTCTCTAGATTGTTGTAGGAGAGGTCAAGCTCTTCGAGGGCCAGGAGGTCATTAAAGGCTCCTATGTGGATATACGTGAGCTGGTTGTTGTTCAGAATGAGATGATGGAGCTTGGACATGCCACTAAAGGTGTCGTTTGTAATTCGTGTCAGACGGTTGCTGTCCAAGTGCAGAGCACGCAGGTTCTCCAAGTCATTGAAAGCGTGGGGTGTGATAGAGCCTATTGTGTTCCTGGAGAGTGTCAAGTCTACAAGCTTGGTCATGTTGGCAAAGTCCTTTCGTTTGACAGTTGTGATAAAATTGTCACCTAGTCGCAGTTCTACTGTGTGTCTGTCAATGTCTGGGGGAACAAAAAGCAGCCCCTTTTTATCACATAAGGTGGCTAGGTTTGGAGACAGCACTTGACAAATGCAACGTTTGGGACATATTTGGATCTTGTGGGCTTTTACTGCCATGATCATGACCATCAAATAAACGACTAGGGTCTCCATCTGGGTTCACTGTTGTAATAACACACCTGTGAAGAGAGATGAACCAGAAATGTCTCAGTGTGGAATTCAGGCTAGTTCAAGGCCTATATAGTAAATAGAACATAGCAAAGCTATACCTACTACTCTGAGGTGCACTAGATTTCCTAATATCTTACAACAGAAGTCTGGCTCTGGCAAAGAATGTTCCACACCATTCCTAAGTACAGCAACTTTCTCTTGTTATAAATCATGAAGTGTCAAAAATAAGAATTATATACACAAAAAAACGGTCTTGGGCATCTGCTACTAAAGCCCCTGCTGCACTGATGCAGGTTTTTGATATGATAATGCTTAGTCTTTCATCTTTGTGTATAAAGGGATGAAAGACTCCTCTGGCCATCCAGTTACTCATTGAAATTAGGTTGATATCTCCAAAGATCAGGTGGAGACAAAGAGAGAGGATCATCGCAGATGCCACATCAGGAGGAAGACGTTGTTCTGTTCGTATTGATTTTCCATAGTGCTTCACTGCATCTCAAGTTTCTGACTATACAAAAGTGAGGAGGGATGAAGTATATATTCAATGATTCTTGACAGGGAAATAACCTTGACAAGCATATACCATTTAATACAACCTAAAATTAAGAATGGAGGACTTATACTGATACACTTGCAGGGTCTATATACACAAGACCGTTTTTGGGAGGGCATATATTTTATAAAAGTTACTGCCTGTCTATTATTTTCATCTTGATCTCTTTTCTAAAGCAGAGAATTCCATCCTCTAGTTCCTGCACATTTTGAACAAAGACACAGAATGCTTTACATTTATAGTAGATTAGTTTTGTCATTCCTGACGTATGAATATTCAGAATCATCTTTTAAATATGAATATATGACTACGTCAAGTGCCATAAAGGGAAATAAATCTTTTACTATAGTCACAAGTGCCCAGTGTCTCAACCTGATTTGGAGCTTGGAGCTAAAACAATAACTGTCATGCATTATGATTGCGATCATGGGAGACTTATCAAATCGCTATGTTGTCAGGAAAGGCAACTTGGCTGAATGGAATGCTATCAGTGTGTAAAACTAGCCACAAAGGAGAGCTATCTTGACACGTACGTTAAAAACATTTTGGAGGGCTCAACTATAAAATGTTTAAGATTAGGATGTAAAAAAACAAGATCTTACTTGATGAAACTTCCTCTTTAACTCCTTTTAAAAAATAACCACAGCCTAACTCTGTAAATTTAGAAATATTCTGCTACTGAGCAAGCTGAGGAACTGATGTTTTGTGTTTCTTAAAAGTGATAGATGTGTCTAGACCGTGCCTTTTGCCACATAATGCGACCTGTGATATAA
Source organism: Olivaichthys viedmensis (assembly GCA_028565825.1). Taxonomy (NCBI): domain Eukaryota; kingdom Metazoa; phylum Chordata; class Actinopteri; order Siluriformes; family Diplomystidae; genus Olivaichthys; species Olivaichthys viedmensis. The sequence continues at coordinate 228,234 of JAOUQW010000032.1, read as the reverse complement.
CATTTCACATCAACTGACCTGTGATGTAATTGTTCAATGGGCTGATTATGACGCTCTTTTAGCATGTCAAATGCCCTTCACATCGTGCCACTTTATTAACCAACTGCCGCTGGTACTGCATGCCAACCAGCTGGCTGCATTAGCTGGCAGAGCTTCTGTCTGCTTGCTGGGCTGAAGTAGAGCCGCTATTACCCCCCACTGAATCACTGCATCGACTTGCTCAGAGCAGAGAGTTTTTTTTACATCCCAGAGAAAAACATCAAATGTGAAAAGGACAGCATGAAGGCATCGCTAGGATTTTTTCTTTACTGAAAATATAAGACGCTGAACATGAGTGCTTTTCAAAAAGGATGAATACCTACACGCGAAGAGAATAGAAGACAGGAAATGGGGAGAGAAGGGGAAATGTTTTTCAAATATACATCACTCTTTGCAGATTGTCACACATTGTCAGATTGCAGATAAAACCTGATAGACCCAAACCCTGCTTCTAAAAATACTCATAACTTCAGGGCTATTATATCTCACTTTCTGGCAAGACCTTTCTTTTAGACAGCTTCTGTCCTGCATCACGTTGTGTGGGTATCATGTGGGTCATCTGGGATCAGGTTTTAGACTGCAGCAGTCAGATGCTTTGGATTATCAGGCTGTAAAAGACTGTTTCCTCAGGTTCCTTTGCTATGTAAATTCTAAATGTAAGAATCTTTGTATTGACTGACCACATCCAGCTGAGAGCTAGTAGACAAACATAAAAGATTCTAAGGAAAACTGCAAACATACAGGCCACCAGGATTTTCAGTGACAGAAAAATGGCTGCCAAGCTTCATGTTTAAAGGGCATTTTCATGAATTGTCTGGTCGTTCAGGCGGTGGAAGAATAACACTAATGGAGCAGTGGTAACTACTTGCACACTAGCACTGTCACTAAAATGAGGTCAGTAAAATCATAGGCATATGTATGTGTTCCACCCTGTATGTCTCACTGCTTTTTTGCTGAACATGTGCAGTCATGTTTATTATGATTCAGTCTCTCTCACTATTAAGAACAGGTAATTAATCCATATACCTAGACCCACCTGCAGATGACAAGAATACAAGACGTCACCATTATCAGGTAGGTCTGGTGCAATCTTTAATACCGCCTTGATGACCTGTGTAACTGGACAGTTAAAGTGCAATCAGCGCAATACCTTGCACTCATAAGCTTTACGAGTGAGCTTTAAAACATGTCCCTCTCACAACACTGGTCTTTCACACCGTCTTCCTTCACAGCCATCATGTTTTTTCCCCCCTAGAGTTTGTAAAACCCCTGATAGTTAATAAGGTAACGGTTTATAGCTATAAGTCGATTTGAGGCATATTGGCATGCCTGTATAGGCAAGCATAGAGCTTAATTAGTGATTGTTACATTATGCCCAAATCAGAAGTGTTAAAACAGATCTCTTGATTTCTTTGTATTGCAGATAACAAACACAAATAAAATAGGCCTAACTTGGGCATAAAATATAAATCCTTCTTAATGAGGAAGTTATCGGTGCCGTAGTGTTTTTTAAGAAGGCCACACGACGCTCAGCTTGTATCTCAACAACAAGGTTAGGTGGAAACCATGCGTAATTGGTTTACCACATAGGCTATGCATTTCAAATTAGGCTACAAGACGATTGCTCTCGGGCAGGAAAACGACTTTGCAATGCAATCCTAGATTTCAATCGCGATTTTCGGGTGGTATAAGGAATTCTGTGACCTTGCAGTGTACTGCCTACATGAGCGTGCATGGGATCATATGTCCATCAATATCCGTGTCGAAATATAACTAACTTCCATCAACATTTTCATACTAGCGCAATGGCAGCAGTGTGGAGAAGGAAACCATCAAGCTGCAACGCCTTTTAAATAATAATAATAATAATAATAATTTACCTTGCGAAGATATGAGCCTTGCTTCGCGCAGCACACCGCCCCTCTTCCCACCAAATCGCGCTTTTCCCCCGTTACAGCATGATCGCCCAGTCCCACTGAGGACGGCTCCGGTTAGCGATGACCGAAATAGACAAGCGAAGGGATGACTAAACGCAACAATACGGACGCGATCCGCGCATGAAACCCATCACCGTCCTCAGAAAGACGCCCAGCTTAAAAGGAGCCTCTGAGAAATCCTTGCTCGGAGATGCGTCTTGGCGCGTCTCTCTCCGTGCGTGTCCGCATTACGGCTGCACGCACCGCTTTGGCGGAGGAAACGCCGATGGTTAACACGCAGCGCGACTGGGCTTGAACTCGGATCGCATCTCAGCAGGCCAGGGCAGATGTTTTTTAGCGTCTCTTGGCTCACCCGCCCCAAATATGGCCTCCGGTGGTGTCAGTCTGGAGCGGCGGAGCAGGTGTCACATCCGCTCGCTTTTCCGCGCGCCGCCGCTCTCTGACATGATGACAGCGCAGCGCAGAGCAACGCAAGCCGCAGCTGGACGTGCGTGGCTTCCGACTTGGGCTCTCCAAACACCGCGCCGAAAATCTATTACCCTGTTTTTCCGCTTCTTGTTGCCTTTGTTAATTGGTTGCCGTCAACTAGGAAGTGTGGCTAATTCACAATATTGCTTAGCGTGTTTACAGGAGGGCGTTTACATGTCATCAGTCCTGCATCCTCTATAGGTTTAAACACTAATGGTGTTGACGCAAAACACCTGCATTTAGCTCAGCTGAATCAACTGCAGTAACAACTGACGAATGTCCCTGTCAGGCCCTTAATCCACGCATTGTGCTGGTCCATAACAAACAGAGTCGTGTTCCTGAAATTCTGTCATTCTGCACGTGTTAATATTCGACTCACTGCAAAGCTACATTACATTTCACAACGGAAAAAGTCAAGAGCCTTTGTTGTTGTGTTTTCGGCTTCTCAGGTTCTGGGTGATGATAAATTCATGCCTTGCTGGGAAGAAGAAGAAAAACAACAACATGCAAGGAGAAGCATTAGGGATGCACCAATCCCACGTTTTCCATTTTTGATACACGACGTGTCCTGTGTTTATGTGCAGGATCTGTGTTTATGTGCAGGATCTGTGTTTATGTGCAGGATCTGTGTTGTGTCAGTCAACCTAACAACACCTTCACCGAATAAAATACATCAGCGGATTGGATTGGGAAATATGTCAAATCCAATCCAATGCTGATCCAGTTTGAGGTCAGTATCGGATTGGTACATCCAAATGTGCCTGGGCATATTAAGCTTTAACACACATTCCAACTCATTAGCAATGTAAAACATGTAGGACAGAGACTGCTGGAATTATGAAGGCAAAGCCCAATAAGCCATATTCCCTGCAATGACACACTTGGGATAGATCATGTTGGTAAAACTGTGAAAAAATGCAGATGTAACAAAGCTTCCTGGCCAAATTCATAAAGCTAATTGTAATGGTTTTGTAATCAGGTTTTTTTTTTAATTGAACTTTAATTAACTGCTCATTCAGTAATCTTGCTGTTTACTTCTTTTGGTAATTGAGGAACTGAGCGAAGGTAAGGGAATCAGCTCTTTCCCCAGTCCTGCTTTTCACCTCCAGATACATGCCCATATCGTCTCGTGGAGGGTCTGCAATACTCCGGCTCCACAATGGCTCTGAGATGCCCAGCAGCTCACGGACATGCGCTGAGATCGCCTGCAGAGGACACATCAGAGTGACTGATCTTCATTATGAAATGCTTTAAAATCTCCATTCTACTTTGAGCAGAGATAAACCCTACTCAAGCATATCATAAAACTATGTTGTATTTATTACAATGTATTACAATTGCTCCTATATAACAGTTCTAACAAGTCTCTTGAAGTTGAAAGATTTCACACACTTTCACCTCTAAATGCATTATAGTGATCTGTTAAAAAATAATCCCAATCTGTCACAGTAAGCCAGAGTGTTTGAATCAGAATTTCCGAAAGTCTTAGCCAACTCAATATGTTTAATCAAACATTAACCCCAATGTGGTGGAGTGTTTTATTACTAATAACACAAGTGCACACACCACACAGGAAAAGGTCAGCGTAAAGGGTCAAACATTCACTTGTAAGTAACATCGCTTGCAGCCTATAAAAGCAAAGACGTGAACTCAAACCACAACGCCTTTATCCTTACAGGTAAAACCGTAAAAACACTTTATTTCATGCTCTGTGGAAGTTGTATCTTGTGGTAGATGATGCATTCGTACCTTCATGTGGTCAAAGTCAGTGATTCCTAATCGTGGCAGGTAATGGCAGTTCATGTAAATCAGCTTTTTGCCTGTGATGAGATTCTCAGTAAAAAAGACGCCTGCGAGCAGTTTAATATACAATTAAAATACAATACAAAAACGTACCTTTGTATAGGTTATTGCTTTAATTAATCAGCTCAAACATGAGCCTTTGGCTGATTTTCAAAGCGACCAGGGAAGCATTTATGTGCTTATTCATGTGCTCATCTGTACATCTGTATTTATATTTGCATTGTAATGCGACCTCTTTGTTTTTCGGTGTTTTAAGTTGGTAAAGGAAGGAGCACATCTTGCTGATGGATATGAAAAGAAGGCCGTTCTCTTTCCCACGTGATGCTGGCAAAGCATAACTGGACAGTGATGACAAAGCATTATTAAAGAAAGGCTGCACAGAATGCATCTTTAAAATCAGGGGGAAAAGCACAAGCGACTTCAAACAACTGTGGCCTGCACTATATTTTAAAACACAAATGGTTTATTTCGGATGTGTCTTTAACCTCTAATGAGGTAAAATAATAATAATAATAATAATAAAAAGCTATCTGGAAGATGGCATAACTGTTGTGTAAAGTGTGATTCAGGCCTAGGTTGGGTCTCTACTCTGGGGAACATCTTTTTATTCTTTTTTTAGGAGGTAGGACTATCGGCCTAGGATAGTCTATGCCATGATATGGAATGTTACTGGTCCTATATCCAAGGCTACGACATTTTAAAAGCACAACATGAGTTGTTATTAGCTGTAGTTCACCGTGTATTGGGGGATATCCGAGTGATTCGTCCCGGCAGCTCCACTGAACGCCATTTTTCCCCCCCTCGCGTTAGTCCTGTTACCATGGCAACAGTTCAACCAATGGGAAAGTGCGTTCCTTGCCTATTGTGCGCCGAAAGAGAATGACAGGGAGAGAGAGAGAGAGAGAGAGAGAGAGAGAGAGACAGAGAGAGAGAGAGAGAGTATCTGTCCCTAAAGCGTCAGTACACTGTAGCAGATTACCTGAGCACAGTGACTGACCACAAACACAGGAGCACACT
>JAOUQW010000032.1:197541-214920 GCA_028565825.1 Olivaichthys viedmensis | reverse complement strand
TAGAATAAGTCTGTAATGTAATGAAACGTGGAGAAGGTGAAAGGGGTGTGCAGACTTTCCGGCTTGACTGTATACCAAGATAACATTTCCACCATTTCACCACCAGCAGCCTGTACCATTGACATAAGGCAAGATGGATCCATGCTGTTTCTGCCACTATCCAGTGGTCGAATTGTAAAATAAAATGTAAGGGGGATGGTGGGTACAAACAATATTGCATTACTTATGAGCAGCGTGCATTTCTACATAACCACATAGTTACTGAGGTACCGCTTCAATAGGTGCACGTGTACTTTACCCCGATCGTAAACCCGACACGTCCAAATCAACATGGTGTATAAATCTGAAATATGGCTGGAATCAAAATATTGATAATAGCGATATCACATAATAACATCATTGCAAATGGAATGGAAAAGGGGATTGCAGTTTTACATAGGGAATGTTTTTTTTTGTATTGAACTCTCTTAGAAAAAAAGGTCAAATCCAGAACCCTTAAGGGTTCTTCAGTTGTTCCTCTGGTGGAACCCTTAAAGGTTCTATGCCGAACCCTACAACAGAGTGTTTCCCTATCAGAAAGGGTTTTGAGTACGAACCCTTTTAGGAAGCTAAGAACCCATAACTATCCAAAAAACCCTTTGAAGAACCATCGAAGAACCATTTTTCTAAGTGTGCATTGTATTGTATATTGAGTTTTTTTTAACCGGAGTGACAGTGTCCCCTCGCACCCCCTCTCAAATCGAGCTCTGCTGCTATCCACACATTGTAGAAATTAAGATTCATCAAACCAGCCAATGGCCATTGTAGCCTTATCTTCCTGTTCTTACCTGACAGGAGAGGAACCTAACATGGTCTTCTACTGTGTAGACCATTAAATGTTCAGGGAAGCCGTTCTGCACACCACAGTTGTGAAGAGATGATATATGTGTATTTGTGGCCTTTGCGTTAATTAGTCTAAAAAGTCTTGAAATATTCTGGTTGAATTGTATACAATTGTCAAGAAGGATGGGGGGGTCCAAATGAAGAGGGACCCACCAGACTTACCTGGCAGACCACCAAATCTAGCTATGCAGGAAAAACCTGAACCAATTAGACAGCTAGCTAACCAGCCTGCTATGTAACGACCTAATTAATATGACAGAGCATTATTGAATAAAAGACAATACATCAAGATTATAAACTCAAATTTATGAAATCATTAACTCCAGACATTGTTGACTGGTTAACACTGGTTACCTGTTTTTTTTTTTTTTTTTAAAGAAAATCCACAGATCTTGTTGCAGTGTTTGCATTGCCATTTCTAAAAGGTGAACCTATAGCACGCTGTACCGTTAAATACTGCATTACCAATGAAAGGTGTGCATTTCTACATAACCATCCCCTCAGTGGGTGCACGCATGCCCCTTGATCGTAACTTGAACTTGAACTTGAAGTTGAAGAGCTCATGACGCACCCAATGCGACTGGGCGTATAGGTTTTAAGGATGGAATTAAAATATTGATAATGGACGTGTGTCTTTTAAATATTTATAATGGACATATAATAGATATCTTAAGTGATATTATGGCATTAATCCAAAGGGGATTTTAAAAAAAGCCTTTTTTTTTTTTACAAGGGGGTTGATTATTATTATTATTATTATTATTATTATTATTATTTTTAAACTGGGGTATGGCCTCGCATCCCATCTCAAATGGAACCCTGATGATCTGTTTCTTTGAAAAGATATGGAGAACCTTTTTCCTGTACCTAGGAACAACAATTCCCAGAATGCCATTGGGTTTAACGCAATCGCCTCGCCATTTTTAATGCAGGCCACTTCCCTAATGCTGATCAAATCGTTTATGTTCACGCAAATAACACAACCATCTCGCTTAGTAGCAGAAATGTTGTCTGCATAACAATACCGATTAGGAATAATTCATATAAATATATATATAGCGTTGAGAATGAGTGAATAAGTGGGGCAGGATCATGCAATGATCAGCTGTAGCTGTCGGTCAAAGCTCCGGGCTTCGGTATCTGTGCCGCTAAAAATGATCCACCGACCGCACGAGTCAGCTCGTTTCATTTTACTACCCAAATGTTTTAAACGTCTTGAGTGGGGCGAAAAGCGGGACCTGGAATTCAGTCTCGCTATCTAGCCATATCATATTAGGGTTTGCAAACGTGTACAGCAACCAAACCACCGGTACCAGTGAACAGCTCTCCAGCTTGACTCACGAACCGAGCAACATAGCGACTCGTGATGACGCAATTGGTGCACGCTGCACGCGGCTTGGTGTTTCGCCGGACAAATGAGCAGCTCGACACTTCCAGCAACTTCTCCTGGGAGGAGATATAGTTTTTGTAGTTGGGGACAGTTTGTTTATTTAAACGCCATGCCAGGGACAGCATCAGTTTTAGCTGGCATGTGCCACGTCGCTGTCTTGCTGACTGTGAAAATGGCATAGAGGTAGGTGCACGTTAAACAGTGCGGTGTCACGCGCGTGCCTTTAATGCCAACACTTCTTCATGCACTCCTTCCACACACGTGATCGCCCACTCATAAGTAACATTCTTCTGCGCAGTAAGCACAAACAAACAGGCTCTTTTCATGCAAATGGCATCTTTCTGCCCCCCTAGAAACAGTCAACACCAAAACTGATAATATGTAATAATAATAATAAAAATTCTGCATTCTTAAATAAACCAACAAACATAGAGTTAAGACCACTATTAGGAGAACATTGCATATCCCTTGCGACGTGATCTTTCAAATGCAATTGGAGTTTTGAGTCGTTAGACATGTATATAATGTTTAAAATAATGTATAAAGTATATGTGCTTAGTGTTCAATAACCCAGATAGCATGCACGCTTGGGCCACATGTGGCTGTTCTCTGGTACAATTTGGCTGAGATATGGCATTGGCTGAATGAACTTGGGCCAAATCTGGACCGTATGTGTTTTGCCATACCGACAGAATTGGCAGGAATTTTTCTTTTGGCTCACCACTGGCGTTGTAGTATATGGCCCAGATAAGAACATACAGGTGTGGACCACATGTGGCGTAGATATGGCATGCCTTAGAAAGTGTTTACATGAAAGTGGGTGATGTTTGGTTGACTCTTGGAAAACCACATGTAGCTTGCAGCTGAGTGTGGGAATCATGCGGCAGTCCATAGCTCAGCCTGCTTATTTCTCAGTTGTACAGATGTGAGCCGTGGCATTGCTCTGGCTGTAGCGACGTGGGCCAGATTTGGGCCGTTATTCACTCCCACATCTGGGCCAAAGGAAATTTGCTGCCTGGGTATAAATTTGAGACTTATAAATCAATATGAATCAACTTTTTATGAATTTTACTATGTTTAATGTTTGACCAAGAGGGACAAGCAAGTTGTCAACCCTTTTACCCTTAGTTATTGTATAAATTGTTATAATATTGTTTTTCACTATATGAATATAATTTCTTAAATGCATATAATGTGTCTCTGTAACCTTCATCAGATAGCTAGCAATAGATTAGCCTTAAATAGTCAACCCTGTTACTGCCAACCATGTCACGTTTTGAGAGTATATATTAAGATATTGAGGATACTGAATATCTTAAAACTAGTACTCACAAATAAACAAAATATAAAGCTTCTTCAAATACATGTGCGCCCACTAATAAGTAATATATATATTTTTTGCCTAATAAACACATCAAACAGGGTCAATCTATTAAAAGGGTACAATAGGAATTAACAATACAACTGTAATAATAATAAATAAACACATTTTAAAAAAGGTTATTATTGTGTCCTCAAGCTAATACAGTTTAAACCATATAAATATAATTTTAGAGGATGAAAAACACTTTTTTATGAAGAAGAGAATAAGGAAGTCCCTCGCTATGATTCAGTCCCTCGCTGTCCCTCGCTATGAGTCAGTTTGGCCCTTAATTCCATGTCAGTGCTGTTCCCCTTATGAAAACCCATTTCAGGATAGTGGAACATATCTGAAGTAACCTGAAATAACCAGAAGTTGTATCAAGGACGAATACGTTTATAATTAAGGTTGTCTCTCATTTCTAATTTACTATTTTAGATGCTCTATAATGTTGGAACAAGAGGGACAAGCATAATATGCCAACACTGTTAACCTAAATTAATGTATAAATAATGTCTAATTATTTATTTTTTCACAATATCATCAATATCTGCGAGCCCCATTTTAAATGCATGCCATGTGTTTCTGTGACCTTCGTCAGATGGCTAGCAATTAACAGAACTGATCAACCCTGTTACTGTCCACCCTCTAACTTTTGTGTCCATTATAAATTCTAGTATAAGCATACATCTGACCTGAATAGAAAAAGAATGAACAAACTTCAATAATACATACAATCTTTATCAAATATAGAATAAAAATATAATCAAGTGATTATTATGACATTGAAAATCATTGTCCCATCAACTCTGTTTCTGTGTTTACCACAGTCTCAATCCTGTTACGGGAAATAATTTGATTAAAGGAAAAAATATATATTTTTAAATTACAACTATGCGTGGAATGACCCAATAATGTTTGCTCATGAAGTGTTCTCTATTACATGTTGCATAACTATTTTCTGGCACAATAGCTGGAGTACCCGAGTCATGCATAAGCCACTCTTCTCTGACACACCTTTGTCTACTTTGAAACTCCTTTGCATAGAAACCACCAAACACAGTTTGCATTCCAATAGATAAAGGTACAGCCTTAGAGTGAGGCAAACATCACTGACGATTACAAAATTATACGGCAAGTAAGATCATGCTTGATAAATTAATTATAACAATTTAACCACAGTTATGATTTTCATCTAACAACGTTTGATTATTTGCAGTAGATGTAATGAGACCTTTATTACTACGTGCTCTAGCTAAATGCTTGTTAAAGTCCATAGTGGTCTACACAGTCTTTTTTTTTTTCACATTACAGGGTTATAGCATCTCTATTTTTAACCCTTAATGAAAAAAGATGATTAGATATTATGGTATGTGCAGTGTCTTGAGTTGTAACTGCCTTAAAAAAGTTTGAAATAGTTTCCTACTGTGAGCCGCAACATGTGCGACTCGTTTCTTTTGTCCGCTTCCAGACACTTGATTTTGTTGGTTACACTTAATAAATTCTTTTTTGTGTATGTTACCAATGGGTTTGCACAATATTCATAAAATGCCATATTGCAATTATATTTCTACATATTCTGATTGCAATATGGGTATGACATTTTAAAAACACACATTGAACAGGATATTTAAGGTTGGTCAGGAAATTTGTGGTTGGCTGTACATTTAACAATTTGTATATTTTTTTTCATACTCATCTTCTGTATGACCCCACAAATCATGTAGCCTCTATGTTTTTGAAAATGTTCAGAATTTGTACACATATTTGCTGAGGAGAATCTTAAAGGGTGCCTCTGGTGTAGACTGTATAGACAGTATACCACACATGTATAATATACATAATATATACAATTCTGTACAATATATACTACATTATATGTTAAAAATATACAAATGTTTTATTACTATTTTATATACAATACAATTTGCCTATCTTGTTATTTTAACTACATCTTCTTGGTGGGTATTAGTACACCATGATTTTATGCTCTATTCTAAAAATTCTTCACATTTGGCCAATACACAATTTTCTTCTTGTGCGTTTGAGATTTGAAAAAGTAGGTCAGGAGTAATTTTGTAATTTTGAATTAAGCTGCAATTGAAATCATTTTGTCAGATTTCTAGCTCTAAGTTGTTGTAGACTGTATTTGTTGTTTTTGTAAAATAAATACATTTACATAAACACAATAAATACATTTTACCCATGACCATGAAGTATGACACTCGTCTGCTAAAGTAGGAGTGTGAGTTTGTTTTCTGTCCGTGATTAATAAATGTGCTTACTTCAGAGATACTGCTTAAGAATCCATCTGTGCCTGCGATTGGTTAATGACAGTTTTGTGGGCGTGGCTTTGTGCTTGTGTGTTTATTTATAAGCAGCACTAAACTCCGTGTGCCTGACACCTCTCTTTGCTTTCTAAAAGCTTCCCTAGAGAGAGAGATTGCTAAAGGATTTCTGAGATGATGTCTCCTGTGCTGCATTTGCTCCTTTTGTGGCTTCTGGTGAGGGATTCTGAGTCCCAGGGTTATGTGGGCAATGACCTGGATCTTGCTGCAAGCTTTGAAAGGATCTTACCCTCTGTTACCCATCCTGCTAATGCCAGCCGAATCTTCTATGGAATCATGTTTGATGCTGGGAGCACTGGAACACGTATCCATATCTACACCTTCATGCAGAAAGAGCCAGGTGAGGGCTTCATCAGTTTCCTTTCCCTATTAGCTGGACTCTGTAGCATACCTTCAACTGTTTGTGTCCTAAAAGGTCATTTTGTAATTCCTAAGTGTCTCACCTGCAGTGATCTCAGTGAACAGATTTGTATTTTGTCATGTTTTGAAGGCTGAGCTTTTTTGTGTGTTGTGTTTGCTCTCTAGACAGACTACCCATTTTGGATAATGAAATGTTCCAGTCTGTGAAGCCTGGTTTATCTGCCTATGCTGACATGCCAGAAAAAGTAAGTAATCACTCTTAAGGTATCTCTCTTATGTATTATAAAGTTAGGTTTTGATAGAACCAACAACATGGCTGTTTGCCTGATGTGGTCTTTATTTTCATATAGTAAAATTAGCTGGCCTGATTTCTGCTTCAGCCAGTGGCACCATTTTTAAAAGCACTAAAGCCTTCCTGCATTAGTATGAGCAGGCACACCTTTTACATTTGCAGGGCAAGCTACGGATGTGATTAGTTAGGATTTTACCGATACTACTGCTTTTATCAGTAAAAAAAAAAAAAAAAATTTAAGAATTCATCAACAATAGAATCAACATTGTTTATTATTGTATATAACAAAGCGTTTGATTTTATTACCGTAAAATTTATTACCGTAGTGGAAGTATTAGTGAGTTGTTTACAATTTTATTATCGTAGTGGAAGTATTAGTGAGTTGTATTACAATTTTATTATCGTAGTGGAAGTATTAGTGAGTTGTTTACAATTGTATTACCGTAGTGGAAGTATTAGTGAGTTGTTTACAATTTTATTATCGTAGTGGAAGTATTAGTGAGTTGTTTACAATTTTATTAGCGTAGTGGAAGTATTAGTGAGTTGTTTACAATTTTATTAGCGTAGTGGAAGTATTATTGAGTTGTTTACAATTTTATTAGCGTAGTGGAAGTATTAGTGAGTTGTTTATAAAAACAAATGAGGCCCCTGGTCTCTAATAGTGATTAAGCCTGTATACTTTACTCCTAATATTCAGTAAAACTGCTGATCAAATGATAATTGGTTAAGTAATAGTTTATATGAGTGTGTGTTTCCATCAGCCTGTAAGTGATTGTTGGAGGTTATACTGTTCACTTCAGTGTTAAGGATGTTGGCAGATGTGAGTCATTCTAAGACGACCTTCCATGAGCAACAGCTGTCATGTATATGAGTCCTGGAAAATGATTCCTTAAATATGACTGTGTTGCAAAAAAAAGCACCATCTCACCAGTCAGGTGTGTGTGAGACCATCTCACCAGTCAGGTGTGTATGTGTGTGTGTGTGTGTGTGTGTGTGTGTGTGTGTGTAGGCCGGGGTCTCAGTGAGGAAGTTGCTGGAGGTTGCCAAGAGCACGGTGCCTCATGTGGAGTGGAAACAAACCCCAGTGATGCTGAAGGCTACAGCGGGACTGAGGATGCTGCCACCTGCCAAAGCTCATGCACTTCTGGAGGAGGTACCGTAGGAACCCTACCTTGGAAGCTTGCACTAAGTTATTGTGTTTCTAGCTGTTCATTTGACTTTTATTTAAAGCGACTAGGTTTTTTTTTTTTTTTTATCTTCCCCTGTGTGTAAGCTTTATGCTCCCTTTCCATCAGGTTCAGGATGTGTTTGATGACTCTCCATTCTATGTGCCTGCTGATAGCGTAAGCATAATGAATGGAACAAGTGAAGGTATGTTGACTTTTGCCCAAACAGATTAGCCTTTAAATATGTGCTTTAACATTAAATGTGTGTTGATGATGACTGATTAAAGGGCTTCTGTCAGCAAAACAAACTTCAAGCAAGGTCAGCCTAAAAACTACAAAGGTACCATCCAATTAAATTGTAAAAACAGACTGTGCTCGTGGATGGATCCTAAACATCACCACTGATGTCATGTAAATGTCTTAGTTTTAAGAAGTGTGGATTACGTGTTTTGACTAGACAGCAGTTTGACAAGATCTATTAGTGTTATTGAACCTTGTCTGGTTGCAAAACACTGCTATTATGTGATGTGAAATGATAAGCTGTGGTTTCTGTGGCTCTCACACATGCATAAACACACATGACGTTTAGTCTGGCTTAATGTGTAAAGCAAATCAGGCAACTTGTTTTTTCTCTATCATGAGATAATGGGACAGAAAAAAAAGAATAATAGATGACCTCTGTGGAATACTTAAGAATTAAATCACATGAAATACTTTTCCTCATTTCTTCATAGGGATCTTGGCATGGGTGACTGTAAACTTTTTGACAGGTAACTTCTTTCTCTGTAGTGAAATCTAGTTTTCAGTGAATGCTGAAGTGGAATAAAAATCGAACTCAACATCTAGCATAGATTTCATTCTTGTGTAGATTCCAAAATGCTATTAACTACTGGGTTCACTGTACTTAAAACCTTTACACTTTTTCTCCAGTCAAAGCAAAAGTGCCAAGCGAAAAAGTTTCTTTTATCTTCCACCCTGATATCACTTTTTTTTTTTTTTTAATCATTAAGATGCCAGTCACCAGTTGAAGAACTTTTTTAATCTACTTTTTAGGTCATCTTTACCCCGATACAAAAAAGTCAGTAGGGATTTTGGATTTGGGTGGAGGTTCAACTCAAATTACATTTCTTCCCAAGTCAAAGGTGAGTGTGTGATTTGTCTTTGGTGCATAGTATTTGCACAAAATACAAAGACCATAATGTCACCAGCATATTTATCAACCCTCTCATTTTTATTTACAGAAAACAGAAAGGGTTCCTGCTGATTACACAGCAAGATTTAGTATGTTTAACACAACCTGTAAATTGTACACTCACAGGTAATAGCAATAAAAATCATCTTGCATTTTGTAAATGTGCTGAAATATGCAAGAATGTGGTTCAATTTGCATCTTTTTTCCATTTCCAGTTACCCAGGGAATGGAATCAAAGCAGCTCAGCTTGCTGCTATTGGTGCTTTGGGCTCAAAAGGTACAGCAGTGAAGTAGCTGGACCTATCCACTGTTGCTAACTGAATGCTTTCACACCTATATACTAGATATGAGGCATTCAGCCTTGACCATTGGGGTACAATTTGTGTTTTTGTAATATTGTTTCAGGTCCAGAAGGGAAGGTTTTTCATAGCTCCTGCCTGCCTAAGAATTACAAAGGGAAAATTAGCTTTGGAGGCTTAACATACAAAGTCAGTGGCAAGCCAGACGGTAAGATACATTCGTAACAATTCTCTAAAACAATGTAATCACTGACCGTGCGTAACTGAGTGCTTAACATGTTGCACGTCTGTAATAATAATAATAATAATAATAACAGAATTTTTATTAAAAGCGCCTTTCAGGGGACTCAAGGACACTAGAGATACATCACAGCACATAAAATGCATCTAATAGTAGTAGTAATAAAAACAAAATTTAAATAAAAGGACAGGAAATAAAAACAATAATACGAAATAATGTATGATATAATATGATATAATAAATGGATAAGAACACTAAAAAGTAGAGGGCACAATAAGATGGAGTCATTAGGTCGGTGGAAAAGCAAGGTGGAAAAGATGGGTTTTTAGTTGTGTTTTGAAATGGGGAAGGGAGGTGAGTTCTGCACATACTGCAACCTGTTCAAACCCTGGGCAGGGAGTCCGTAGAGAACAGCGTTGCAATAGTCAAGTCTGGGTGTGACAAGCGCGTGGAGAAGTGTCTCCACTGCAGAGTGGGAAAAGGAGGGATGAAGTCTGGCAATGTTCTTGAGGTGAAGGAACACTGTCATGGTAGTGTTTTTAATATGAGAATGAAATGACAGCGTAGAGTCCAAAGTGACACCAAGGCTTCTAACCTGAGCTGAGGTGGATGTAATAAAGTCGGGGAGAGTCAGTGTGAGGTGTTTTACTTTCTTTAGGGTGGCTGGGGATGCAATCAGTATGGCCTCAGATTTATTATTGTTGAGCCTCAGAAAATTCGCACTCAACCAGAGCGGGAGGCAGCAGGCTGTGAGGATTATGTATATATCTGTGTATCATCAGCATAACAGTGGAACTGCAGACCATGCTGTCTGATGATATTGCCAATGGGAAGCACGTATATAATAAATAATAGTGGGCCAAGAACTTAGCCTGTGGGAACATCATGAGAGAGGCGAGACAAACCTATCAATTAAACCTGACCTAAACCTATCAATTAAAACAAATTGCTGTCTGTCAGAGAGATAGGATTGAAATCAGGAGAGGACGGTACCAGTAAGGCCAACCACTTTTTCGAGTTGGTGCAAGAAAAATGTCAAGGCATACTGTCAGAAGCAGCAGTCAGGTCCATCAGAACAAATATGTTCAACAACCCTCGATCAGCCGCAACCATCAAGTCATTTGTAACCCTGACAAGTACAGTTTAGGGACTACGGTTTGCTCTAAACCCAGACTGAAACTCCTCAAACAGGTCGTTGGAGGCCAAGTGTTCTTTGAGCTGAGCTGCTACCGCACGCTTGAGGAGCTTGCCCAGAAAAGGCAGGTTAGAAATAGGTCTGTAATTGCTGAGGTCCTCAGGGCCAAGCCCTGGCTTTTTCAAAACTGGAGTGATTGTAACCAGTTTCAAGTTGGGGGGAACAAAGCCAGAACCAAGAGAAGCATTGACAGCCTTAGTTATAAGTGGGCATAGAGAAAGGGAGGCATGGTTTTACAAGAGGAGTAGGCATAGGATCCAAGTGGGGTAGCTCCTGATGCCTTGATCAACTTCGCAACAGAACTTTCCTCCAGGGGTGTAAAAGTAGAGAAATGCCTGTTAACAGGAGGGGAAAGCAAAACGGGCTTGTTTGTAGGGATGGAAGATTGCTGAAACTGCAGATAAATATTTTCTATTTTGTCATTAAAGAACGTCCGAAATTTTCAGCAGAGTTCTGGCGAAGGAGTCGGAGGGAAAACTGTTAGCAGGTCGCAACAGTTTAGTGATAGTGGGGAAAATAGCTCTAGGGTTTCCCTGACCATTACTGATTACAGTGGTATAATAGTCATTTGGCTTTCTTAAGTGCCTCCTAGTAATGTAGAACATGATCTTTGTAGGCAAGTGCGTGCACTTCCTTCTGAGGCGTTCCAGTTGGTGACCAGTAGCTTTCATACAGCGGAGCTCAGGAGTAAACCAAGGGGCAGGATGAGTGAAAGTCACAGCACGCGTTCTGAGGGGAGCGAGCTGATTTTGTGTTATCGTAGTGGCTGACCAGAGCCTCTGCAGATGGAATTGTAGTCTCAGGGATGGGAAACTGCTCAAGCATGTTCATTAAGGCGGGAAGGCTAATGTTTTTTAAGTTTCTGAAAGTGATATTACGATGTGTTAGATGTCTGTGTGAGTGTTCTGTCCAGTAATGTTTTGACTCTTCTTCCCCTGCCAGGTTCCACTGGATACAAGAGCTGTTACAAAGAGATGCTGAAGGTTGTGAAAGGGATTATACAGGAGACGGATGAACTGGAAGACAGCTGGGTCTACGCCTTCTCTTACTACTTCGACCATGCTGTTGAGGCAGGCCTCGTTGGTGAGAAAAGCTAGTCACACTGTGCATTCCCCATTAAAGGGACACCAATAAATGCCAATCAAATTTTCATTCCAAAAATGCAATTATTGAACACTAGTATTATCATATTTAGAAATAATTATTGGCAACTCTAACTTCAGAAAGGGTGCACTGGATTACGTTGGCATTTAGTTACGCTGGTTTTGTTACGTTTGGTATTTAGTGTTTTCTGCCCGGGTGCAGCTCCTATTATGTAGCTAATATTTTTCAGAATAAAGCTGTTCTCATGTGTTTGAAATTCTTGTATTGAAAACAATGTTTACTTTAGAATATCAAACCTTTCTGACAACCCAACAATTTGACTGAAATGGTGAATAGAGCAGCAGTTGCTCAGGGGTTAACCACAAAGTTGTGAGTTCAAATTCCTGGACTGCCAGAGAGCCACTGTTGGGCCCTTGAGCAAGAACCTTAACCCTCAACTGCTGAACTGTGTGCTTGCCTGAACTGTAAGTCTCTTTGGATAAAAGTGTTTTCCAGGTGAATAAATGTAAACGAATAGCAATAAAACCTAACCGATTAACAGTAAAGGACTACATACAAATCAAAGCCAAATGAGGCTAGAGACGGCTAGTGAATGGCTAGTATGCACGACTAGATCACAGTATCCTATTCAAAGCAGTTATGTGTCTTACACTAGCGTTCAAAAGTTTGGAATCAGCTGTCATATTTTATGGACAGTCATTATTCTATTCATTAAACTCTTCTACAATGTAGTAGATCTAATATATCTAATATATAAACCAGACCCCAAAAGGCACTAATAGCTCTGTTGAAATGCCTTCTCCTATCTGTTACAGATGAATCCCGAGGGGGAGCTGTGCAGGTTCGGGACTTTAAGAAAAGAGCTAAGGAGGGTGAGGGACTCGGCCGTTTCCATTCACACTCATTATGATGCTGGTGGGGTTTTTGAAAATTGTTAAATGGGCTGTTTTGAAAATCAACTTTCCATATAAAGAGCTATCTCTAATTGTTTAAGGCCATAATGTGGAATTGCTAAATGGTGGAGCAACTAATGAAATTTAGAGGCTGAAAAATACAGATGAGTCAGGAACTAGGAATAGTATGTAGGTATTGTTTGCTATTTTTTACTCTTAGTGCATACAAATTATTGTTAAACCAAGAAAAACATGATAAAGCAAGGAAAAAAAGAAAGTCTAAGTTAATGTGAAGTGGAATAGCTGTGATCTTGCAGTACCAACTCTGTTTGGTTAATTACAATAATTCCTGATTTAGGTTATAAGTTTTGACCTTTGTATTCCAAAAATGCAATTGCATGGCATTAATAGATGAAACGATTTTTTTGTTTGTTTTATAGTGTGCAACAAAGTGTCCATGTATAATCCAGACTACCCCTTCCTGTGTATGGATCTTACATACATAACCTGTCTTCTGAAGGCTGGTTATGGCTTCGAGGAGAAAACAGTCCTGGAGGTAATGTTTTGGCCGCAACACACTAGCTGTGTTCAGTGTTGATATCTGAATTTACAATAGCCAGATATGACTGTTTTGGGCTGGTTTTTAGGTATGTTATGTCACATTAATGAAAGGCTAGTGAATTGGTTTCAGGTCAAATCATTCAATGACAAAGTAGTGCTCTGAATTTAAAGTACAAACATTTAATAAATGACTAAGATAGGACAAATTAGGCAAAATAGAAGGATTTGGAGAGTTCTGACTCCCTGCAGGTAAAAGTAAATGCAAAGTAAATTAGATGTAATTGTCTGTCAGCAGCTTTTTGTTGCTAATTCATTAGTTCTGGCAATGGAGTTACTGCCAAACACTGTGTCTAAAAACAAATGTTTTTGGTAACTTAAGATGTAAATGTGTCAAAGGATACAACTGTTCAGGTTTATAGTAAGATAGTTCTGTTATATTTTGCAGTTCTTCTTTATGTTTAAATTATTTATTTTTTAAAATTCATTCAAACACAGACTATTTCAATTATATGTGTTCATTTTAGGTTGATTCCCATAGTCTAAAAACAGAAGACTCATCACCTGTGCCTTATTTTTTTTAATAGTTGACCAAGAAGCTGAACAATGTGGAGACCAGCTGGGCTTTAGGGGCCACTATCAGTTACTTTCAACACTTCAAGATTGTCTAAGAAAACCGTAACAACCAGTTCCTCTTTCCATCAGCTCTGTCCTTTCCCATCTGTGTAGTAGTGCTGGAGCCACATTGATTTATTTGCCCAGTAAACTGAATTCTGTCCCTCAAAATAAAGATTATATGGGTGTAGATAAGTGGGTGCCTGAATGTGTTTGTTTTTTTACTGTGATGGTATATATTTAGGGGGTCCAGAGGTGTCCCTGGTAACAAAAACTCCAGAAAGCAAATGTTTAATAGCTGTTAAAAAAAATACTTTAAATGAAAAGTTATGTAAGAATTATTGGATAACTAAAATTAAACCAGTTAAAAAATGGGTACTTTGAAACCCAGAAGTGCTCTTTCCCCCCCACATTGTCAATGAATGCAACATGGGCCTAACAGCTTACTAACTGTATCGTTATTGTTTATGCAATTGCCGGGGAGCTGGCGTTGAATAAAAGGTAGAAAAACAAAATACTCCAATCTGCAATTATCAAATGCGACAGTGTGCGCTATTAAAGGTGGCATCGTCTCTAATAAAAGCAGACTAATTTTGCTCCCGGCCTTTATCTGATCCCCGTGTCAAAGACAGATTACTGCAAATGCCATGTTTTATTTTCATCAACGTTGAGCGTCAGTCCTTCTCTCTTCCGAGATATATTGCCTGCCTTTTTTATTTTCCAATTATTTTGCATCATAATTTAGTTTCTTACTTGAAACAGTCTAATGTATTTAGAACTAAAAATGTTTACTACCTTCTATGGGCTGCAATGAAATGCTGCACATTTTAGAAATGTCAGGTATTTAATTTGGGTACAAATAAAAAATATTGTGTTTTTCTCCACAAGTGCAAATTGTGGAATCGCTGCATCAAGAGCTCTGTATTTTTGAAAGCGTGGATACATTAAGATTCTGTGCTGAAGACAGTTGCACTTGTCCTGGGAAAAGAAAAAATCTGATGTATGTGTCATACCCATCTCACATAGGCCAACAGTTCCACAGTGCTGTCAGTCAGGCAGAGTTACAGTGGAAATAACATCATTTTCATACACTATTGCTTGTACACATTGAATGTCTGATGTCACACAAACATGTTTAACGTTTTGTGAACCCCCTAATGAAGGCCTTAGTCACCATGAAGGCATTTGCACCACTAATTGTAACTCCTAATTTATTAGACAACTGACTTTTTAAATTGGTATTTGTTGTGTTTGACTAAGCTGTTACTTAAATATGCCACAAAAAAGATACATTCCCTAGACAATGCTAAACACAATTCACACACACACACACACACCACTGATTTTGATATAAATCTTATTGTGGTCCTATTTCCATAAGACATACACTGACTGACAAAATTAGTTGCACAATTCAATATTTCACTAATTTAGATGTTTGGATTTTCTAGTGATGATGCTTGTCACTTAATGTCACTTAAATTGCATATTTTTTGTAACATATCTTACAGCTCAACAACAAATTAATGCATCTGAGTGTATCCATGCCGCTTCAACCATTTGTACCAACAGTAAAATAGTTCAGCTTTTATGACAATCGTTGAGTTCAATGGATATACAGTATGTGTATGTTATTTGTGCCTTTGAAGGTCATTTAAAATTGTGACTGAAACACACCTTTTGCTCTTTTCCTTGAACATAAAGCAGATCATTGCATGAAAGGATGTTATGTACATGAATGCATGACTCTTAATAATTATTTTATTTACAAATACTACTATAGCAATGCCACCACATCGTCCCCATAACTGTGAGCTCCAGCTGTCATGGTGACCAAGTCATGAGGTGAAGAGAGGACAACTACAGGGTCTGCAGCACAAAAGCAGAAAGGACAGAAAACAATAAAGAGAAGTGTAATAGTTATATCCAAGTTATATTATGAGACCAGGCAGTGTCTTCAGACGACAGTGCGCACCTTGTGCCCTCAGCATTGCATGGTGAAGATTAACCGGCTCCACGGTCGTCATAGTTACCATGGAGTCAGTGGCAGCACCATCGGCCTCTAGCAAGCTGCTGTGAGTCAGTGCCTCGCCTGTCAATCAAAACCCAGAACTACATCTGATGAAGTGAGAAAATCTCCAGCCTAACATTTCTTCTCCATTTCCTGTTCTGCGATTCACCTACATTCGAGCAAATTATCAATGTGTGGAATTTATAATGGATGCCTTTAACAGCCTGGTGTAACTGTTTTGAATCGCAATACATGCTCAATACTAATCATATTACTCACGAGGAAGTGAAATCTTGTTACCCGTTTCTCTGATTTCAGAACCGAGAGCATCCTCTCCGTGTCGCTTCCTTATGTGGACGTTTCTACTGCCGCTCTGAGAGAACGTCTTCCCACATATGGAGCACTGATGAGGTTTCTCTCCTGATAATGCAAAGCAATGGCATTAATCAAATTGGCATGTGAGCTAATTATGCTGGTATCATGTGTAATAAGATCTGATTTAACATGGAGTTTTATGTTCTCCAGTAATGACACTGTTCCAACGGACAATACAGTATACGGCACCGTTAATAATCGAAACTAGTACAATTAGTACAGAACTATCCGTACCAGGTTGAGTACCTGTGTCTGTTTCCCATCACATAATGGTACCTGTGAAAGAGTTGTTTTCTGGAGGTTGTGGGGTGGTGACTGGTGATTAGTAAAATACTACTTGAAAGTCGCAAACTGATTTTCTTGGACATGGAATATAGTTTATTTTATGTTAAAATGTGTGTGGCGCTGTCGTTTGCTTCATAGGGTAAACTACTGAGCAGAAGACACAGCGAGTTTGTTGCAATGTAGTGGCGGCGAGCAAGCCAAACCAAGTATGGCAATACTGTAATCTTAATGCAAAAAGACAATGTTGGCGTTCAAATGGTGTTCCATTGGGCATGTAGGTTTTAGAACTACAGAGGTTCTTTTTTACCCTATGTAGTGAGCAAATATAGTGGACAGGGACCTATTTGCGATTCGGCCTGACAGATTTTTTTACCAAGCTAAATACCAACAAGAAAATATTATTGTGGGTAGAAAAAAATTAAAACAAACCAGAAACATTAAATTGTATGATATTGCCTCCTAAAGCTGCCCAGACCATCACTACACTACTACTGAAGACTGCTGTGCTGTATGAGCCGAGTTTCCAAAAAGCACCACAGCAAAAAGATGAGCATCAAATTGAACACTCTCTCTACCAGTGAAGATGATTATAACTTCAGGATGCTTTTGGGAAACCGAGCCCTGTCCGGGAGAAAAGCAATTCTAGCTAGCTATTGTTGTTTTAATGGCAGTTGTCTGACTCAACTCCACTATTCCTAGCTCCACACATACACTATATGGTGTATAAAATCAAGCACATGCAATCTCCATAGACAAACATTGGCAGTAGAATGGGTCGTACTGAAGAGCTCAGTGACTTTAAACGTGGCACTG
>JAOUQW010000032.1:165520-183825 GCA_028565825.1 Olivaichthys viedmensis | reverse complement strand
CTATAAAGAAAGAGTGCTTCTATAAAGAGTACTTCTATAAAGAAAGAGTGCTTCTATAAAGAGTGCTTCTATAAAGAAAGAGTGCTTCTATAAAGAGTGTTTCTATAAAGAAAGAGTGCTTCTATAAAGAGTGCTTCTATAAAGAGTGCTTCTATAAAGAAAGAGTGCTTCTATAAAGAGTACTTCTATAAAGAAAGAGTGCTTCTATAAAGAGTACTTCTATAAAGAAAGAGTGCTTCTATAAAGAGTGCTTCTATAAAGAGTGCTTCTATAAAGAGCGTTACCAGCTAATTGGCCATTACCATCACAGGACTCTCTCCAGGAGGCAAATACGTCCACGTGCCGCGCACGAGTTTTCACTCGAGCGTTATTGACAGGCTGCCAGTGACGTGACCGCGGTCAACATGCAACGCGAATAACAGCAGACAAGTCGGAAATGTACATTATTTTCGGTAGTTACTACATTTCCGTTATTTAACACAAGCGCGGCGAAAGTCTACGACACGAAAATGCACTTCTCGATAGTAGGAGACGACGCGACTCGAAATCCCACTGACGACTAATTAAAGAATTGCTGCTACGACGTCCCTGTTGCACTGCACAAAAAAAGCCCATGTGTGGCTCTGCCGCGTTATAACGGACGCTAGCTAGCTAGCTAGCTCGCGGTGTAGCGTGCTAACGCCCGTTAGCACTGCCACGATAGATCACTCACTTTGTGTATGCCGCTCCTAAATCAATGACAACAGCTGTTTTCTCTCCTCCGCTCCCCAAAACCTCAAACAAGGGCATGTTAATTCTCAAAATGAGCTTAACACAAAGCTGCTTCACGACCACAGCAGTGCAGAGCAACGAAATCTCCACAGCAACAGCAACGACGAGCCTTTGATGTTTGTTTGTTGTTTTTCTTCACAGGGCGGGGGAAGGGGTCCTCGACTTAGCAGGCCTAGCACTTTCCCGATTGAAGTAGAGCGATACATACACATTTCAACTGATACAAATTACACATCGCCGTGTGTGTGTTAAATTGTGTGACATTAGAATTTCACCCGTGTGTTTGTATGTAAGTTGTTTCTTCTTTTTTTTTTCTTTCTTAGCATCTTTATATTTACGAAAAATCAGGCAATATGCGGGTCGGCACTAACGGGGCGGCACACCAGGCGCAGTTCAGTGCTGATCGGAGACCAGTCTAAAATGTTTGCGCCGTTTTATTAAGTCGGGTAGGGTTGTGGCAGAAACTGGTCTGAGATCGGATCTTACGGACACACGTATGCGCTCCTGTCACCAAGGATGCGTGATGCTGTTGACCAGGCGATGGCTTGTGCCACAGTGATGACTTGATAAAAAAAACAGAAACACGTGTTCAGCGTGTCACCCAGAGGGTGATTCAGAAAGCTGTGTGCTGAAATAAAGCCGAATAGATTGCACTTTGTTAGGTCTATATTTTACTTGTCAAGATGGGAGCCATTCATGTTAATGCATCCTAACACCCATAGCTGAAAAATATTGGATTAAATAAAAAAAAAAAAAAAAAAAAAAAAAAAAAAAAAAAAAAAAAGGGAAAGCAGTTGCAGGAGGCGAGCCTGAGAACAAACAAGATATTGAGAACTTTTTTTTTTGGCAATCTTAAAACGGGAGCCAGACCTGCTCTGGGTTTTTACTCGGCATGGCGCAGCATCCGGAGCCATAACACCAGTGTTGTGTTCCCCTTCACGTTCCCCAACGCCAGATGGATTTGACATCACTGGAGCGACGGTGTTTGGGCACATCTACAGATATGAGGTCGGCTGGTTGATTTCAGCACATCAGGTAAGCATGCACGATTTGCAGCCTTAAAATGTTAAAGAAGCTTTTGCAGAATAATCAGTAGCCTATATGCATGTTGCTTCATGACGTATGTCTGTGTTTACAAATCTGTCACGCAGTCAAACAGCTCATATTGCTTCTTCTTTTTTTTTCTTTTCTTTTTTTTTTTTTGTCATTGGCACTTGCATTTTGGCACCGAATCTCAATTTGCTTGAGACTGCGCAAAGATGATCATTCTAGCTGTAGGTCCATAATAATCATCATCATGGTGCATAGACGTGAATAGGACTATTCAAATAAAATAAAAAAAATACAGAGATTTATGAGATCAAAAGATGATGAGTCGGTAGTGACAAAGCATTAATAGAAATAGAATAGAATAGAAACGCCAGTGAAGGTAATCTTAGGGTCTGTGCACTTTCTGCAAATTCTTAAATGAGGTTTCAGCGGCTTAACTGGCTTTTACTAGCTAAAAATGCAATTTGTTACAATATTTGATCATAATCCATTGCCTGCACACTGATTTCTCCAGCCTGTATGCGCGGACGCTTTGTCATGGAGAATAAACAGGGCTATTTTTAGGGGTTTGTGAGTGGAGGAGTGCAGCAGTGGTGCCGTGTCAGGTTCTGCAGGGGAGGTGTGTGTCTTTTTGCGGATGAGAGATAAAGATAGAAATAAGCTATTTGTCAGTATAATGTGTAAAATTCACAGCGCACTGCAAAATGGCTTTTCATGAAGATTTGTACATTGCTGCGTCAGTTCTACTTCGTATCTTACCGTTTGTTTGACAAAGAAAGTCGATGGCGTCTTGCTATGAAACGTAAAAAAAAACTTCCCTCGTTTTTTTTGCAAGGTGTGTTCTGGATGTGTCCAACTATCCATCCTTAGGAGCTCCTAAAAATCCTCTAATCTCTATCTCCACAGTCCCCTAAAATTTTCACGCTCGACTGTCAGTTAAGCAATGCCGCACCGTGAAACACTCCAGGTTCTCTTGTTGGTTGGGGCCTGTCTCTCCACTCGGGCTGCCCCAATAAGGAGCACCTCCTCGCCACAGGAAAGGCGCTGTGATACGACAGAGCAAAGATCAAGTGACACCACTGAACACCCAGCTAGCCACCATGATGACAAGAGGTGTATGATCTCTTCCATGCAACTGGCCTCATCTCCACTTGTGCAAGAACTTGGAGGAACAGCAGAGGTCTTAGCCAGTGCCAGACATGAAGAGGAGGCTGCGGTGACAGATGCCGTGCTGGGGCACATTAGACAGGTGGAGCTGGTTCAGAGAAGTGCTAAACCTTATACACAATATCATGTAGATTCCATTGAGTCTACTGGTGAGAGGCTTTTACCTGTAACGCCATCTGAATCCCTTGCTGTTGTGGACCATACAGTGGGACCTGGAAATGAAAGTACCGAGAGGAAACCATCTGCATCTACAGAGAATTATGCTGAGCAGAAAGTAGGGCCATTTATATCGCCAGACAGACCTGCGCAGACACAAGTTACCCTAGGACACAGTGACGACATCAACTTACGTTACAGCGATGTAGAGAAAGATGAGGGGACTGCACAGCCTCTAACTAAACCTCCTCAATCAGAACAGGAGCGAGGATGGGAGGGAGAGACAATCAAGAAGAACCAATCTGATGAGCTCAATCTTAAGAGTTCGAGAGGAATCTCAACTGTACCACCGTTCGTGGTTTCATCCTCTGCTCATGCCTCTGTGAGCCAGTCTCCCTGGATCATCGACCCAGCTGTTACAGCTCTAACAACTTCAGGCAGTTCCAATGGGCAGGCTGGAGGATCTACAGGGGACAAAGAGAGAGTAGCAGAAGAAAGCCTGTTTACAGCTGCAGAGCTGCAGGATATAGCACTGCTACCTGGACTTCTACAGCCTGACCTGACCCTCAGCTCCAGACTGGAAGAGCTTGGAGACACCTGGACCGAGCCAGTTAATTTGCAAGGAGGTAAGCACATAAAATAATACTATTCACATTGTTATTTATGAATATATTCATGCATACAGTAATGCAATTTCTTGCTTATAATATATATTTTTTATTATGTTCTTGAGGATTTGTTTCATTTCATTTAGTGAAAATAGAAATGCTTTTTGCATTCTCTGCTACTAACTCACATGCTTACAGTCAGTCACAAGGGCTTTTGCAGTCCCTGAATTACTTGTATGTTTTGGCTTTATTTACCACAGATTTCCACAGATTGTAAGGTTATGTTATCAAAGGAGAAGGACTCAAGGAAGTGAAGAGCGCGACAAAGATAGACTTTGATTGGGCGCAGAAGGCAGACGTTTTTGCTTGCTCTACTTTGAACCACAGTGGGAGACTGGAGGCAGCCTAATTACTTTCTATTTTTGAGTCATGCACTTGAAATAAGTAAGAGAGACTGCGTAAAGACTACTTATGGACATCCTGTTGTCAGATCTGAAAGGCTGTGTACATTGAAAATACTTGCTAGGTGATTACTCTAGATTGTGAAGAGGAGAGTGCAAGGCTCACTTTTATGTTGGCATCCCATAAACATATCTTTACATATTGGCCATTTTATCGGTTTCCACTGATGATAAGTGAGTGTTGCACTGGTACGAGTGTATCAGCCACAAGTGTGTTGCTGGGTTTTTAAAAACCTCAATGTCACTGCTGGGTTGGGAAGAGCCAGCCAACCAAAAACATCCAGCCAACCAAAAACATCCAGCCAGCGGGGGTGCTGTGGTCAGAAACTGACACTGATCAAGGGCTAAAGGATGATTAACAGAAATAGTGCATTGAAAAGAGGGGCTATAATCTAATTATACTACTAACTATGTCTATAGTGCGATTGCTGTGCTGTGCACTGGTCAGTGGGGGTGGTCCCATGGTCTGTGGGGGTGAGTGGTCAGTGGGGGTCAGTGGTCTGGTCAGTGGGGGTGGTCCCATGGTGGTCTCTGTCCATTGATGGGTGGGGTAGAGGGGACTGAAAAATTGTGCATAGCAATAGATGGTCTCCAGTCAGAAAGTGCACCTATATGGTAGGTGCACCTGATAAAAGGGCCAATGAATGTAATTACAAGGTAGCTGAACCTAATAAACTGGCAACTGTGAATTTTTATGGTTAAGTGTGTTTTTTTTTTTTTTTTTGCTGAATGCCTACTATTTTTTGGGTACCATATAATTAGTATTTTAGCTAGGAATTCGGATTAGTCCTGGCTGACTTATGAGTCTTCTTGAAATGGAATACAAAAAGTACTAAAAGTTGCATGACCTGAACTCACACAGCTTGTTCAACAAGAAACATAAAATGCCATTTATTTTCATTTCTTTTGTTTCACCTTTGTTGAAACAGTTGAAGAAGCGAGTGTCTTGACGTTGTCACAGGAAGTGGGCACAGAGGCGACCATGTCTTCTGAAGACCTGCCTTTGATCTTTGAGCCGTTTGATGATGTCACGCCTTCCAGTAGCTCAGCGCTGGCATCTGAGCTGTCTGTCGCCATGGTGCCAGCAACAAGGATGCTCGGGGAGACAGGGCTAGAGCAAACACTGTCCATGGATACGGACAGCGGCCCTCATGCGTCTCTTCCGGGGCCATCGGATTGGCCTTCACCTTGGCAAATGTCTGGTGCCGAGACCTCGGATGCTGTCACACCATCTTTAATGCCAATCAGCGGGCCTTTCTCTGAAGCGGACTTGGAGCGTAGTGAGAGGACAGAGAGGCTACAGAGTGAGAGTGTATAAATGCTTTGGTGTCTAGTATGTGTATTGTATGTACATATTTAATGCGATGCATAATTTAACTATATACTATAACATTTCTGTATAGTGCATGATTGTAATATATCATGTTTTCAAAGTATAGCCGATTCTCAATATAGTGCATGTAGGAAATGCCTTATGATTAGAAACAGTACTGTTTAGCAGTGTACAGGTGGAGCATCAACACTGAGGTTGAGATTTAAAGCCCATCTGCGTGTGTCCTAGAGTGTCTCTAACCATTAAGCATAACATCATTAAATCGAACATTTATGCTACGTAGTTGGGTGAGCACAATGCTGCATGGCTTTTAGAGGTGGCTGGCTTTATTAATCATTCAAAGAAGAATAAGCATGATGATAAAATCATTAAAAAAAATACTTGTTCTTCCAGATACAGATGTCATCCCGACCTCTGTGGGGGCGCTTCGTTTGTCACCTTCTCCCATGTCAGCCACCACTCAGAAGGTTACAGGCATCAAGTCCACTCACTCCGCAGTGTTGAAGCCAATGTCAGGGCTGGAGGAACTGGAATCGGAAGGTTCGTTCTTACAGACATGTCTACGTACACATTTTCTCAAAATAATTAAAACCCATGTTGTTACTCCTATTGTTTGCCCTTTGCGATCCAGAGAATGAGGATGAAGAGGATGAATATGTAGATGAATCTGACGAGGAGGAAGAGGAGAGTGAAGAAGAGCTGACTGAGGCCCCTGTGCACTCGCCTACACGTCCTCCTTACATGATCATCCCCCCTCCTCCAGTCTGGGGGCAGAGGAATCAGGGCCTCAGTGAGTCTGTGGCCACAGTTATCTGAGGAAATGTGAATAGAGCTCCGAGTGTGGTGTAGTAGACTATGAGCATCTAGGAAAATGGAATATGAAGTATGAATTCGAATGTGTTTTCATTTAGCTGACTCCCCCTAGTTAGAGCTGGACAATTAATCATATTTTAATCATAATCGCACATTTTTGCAATATTGGTAAGCTTAACTTAGTTTTATTTAAACACAATATTCTTATATATTCTTATGTAATTCATTTTTTAATGGACACTCCTCCATGCAGAACATACATATTCTCAGGTTTTATGTTCTTAGGTTTGTGCATATGGACTGCTCTCTTCAATTCAGATCACAGGTTTTCAATCGGACTCAAATCTGGAGACTGAGAAGGTGCTGCATTTTATGGGATGCTCTCATGAAAGGCTTCTTTATATGCAACCCTTCCAAACAGCTTGTTGTTATGAAGGTGGCATCGAATAGTTGATTTTGACACTTGACAACCCCAAGAATCAGTGTGTACTTGTTCCCTCTAACGATTCATAATGAATATATTTGTCCCCAAACAAAAAAGCTTCCTTCTCCATTAGAGTTTCTTTCTATATTAATGATTAGTAATAATGGCAAGATAATGTCTCTTTACTAAAGCAGAAAAAGCCTCTTTTTCTGACACATCTAAACAGAACGATTCATGTGTACATAAAGCTTCTCTCCAAACCAGAAAATCAATATTCATACATGCTCGATGTCTTTTGCTTTCTTGCAGTACGCAGCTGGGTTAAGCTTATCCGAGAAAAGGTAGGTGATTTCTCAATTTTTTTCTAAGGGTAACAGTTTAGCACAGTGTGGAATGTAATATTCTTTTTTTTTTTAAATTTAAAGGCTGGCTACGTCTCTGGGATGTTGGCACCTGTAGGCATCGGTATAGCTGGGGCACTACTTATTGTTGGAGCTCTTTATGGCATCAGGATGATCCATCGCAAGAGAAGGAACAGCCTCAAGCACCAGAGGAGAAAGGTAAACCAGAGAGGAGAAAATAAAATGCTTAGTACAAACCTATTCTTAAAGTTCCTTCTTGATATATATTTGATTTAGGATGTCCACTCATCATTCACTGTTAACATTGGTGATGTGTTTTTGTTGACTACAGCAACCCACAGAAGTAAGAAGTGGACCAGACCAAGCAATGCTACTGGCTGACAGCTCAGAAGATGAATTTTGAACCCACTTAAAAGTAACATTTCTGTACCCATGTTCATCTTAAACAGAGATACAAAAACATCCCAATCTCACTGGTATTCCAGTGACCATCTCACACAACACATATTTGAAATAAGCAAGCAAGCAAACTTAATCTTACACTTATTATTAGTTGTATATAAAGGCATACATTTTGTTTTCTTACTTATTATATATAATGTCACTCAAACATATGCAGGTTTGTATGGGTTAATGTCTCTGCAAATAATTAAAGCACTAGTTTGGCCAAAGATTTTAACTTCCCCAATGTTCCCCTTACCCCAAATGTATTCGTCGATCAGCCAAGACATTCCAGCATTCCGAAGTGATTCTTTAATTTTACACTGGAACAATGAGGCTAATGTTTCTAACAAGAAAAAAGGGAGGCTTACAGCCACCAGTTTACCATCATGCAAACTGCATGACTAAATCATCACGCACTTACCTCAAACCGTGTCAAGTTGTTAAGTAATGTCAGACATACTTGCTTATGTGGTTTCTAACAATGTAGAACGCATTGTTATCTATAAATATGGATAAAAGCATGGCTAAAACACAGCTAAGCATAACTAAAACAGTAGTAGCGGCCATCTTGAAGCTGGAATCACTTTCTTCCTCTGAACATAGTTTGGCATTATCCGCACAAGCCTCAAACTTGGGTAGACGGTATGGCCCAAAGTTTGAAGGCAAAATTGTAAGTTAGAAGTGATTTGGATGATAATATGGTTCCAGTTTGATAGGCGTATTTAGTTTTTAATACAGGCGTATTCCTCTGTTTTATGAAACTGTTTATGTACGAATGGTATTACTTAGACAAACTATGTCTTTTAAAGACAAGCAAACCCAATTGATGCATATTGAGCTTAAAGTTTGAGCTCTGTTATACTGGAAAAAGTCTGATTATCCACCTTCAAAGTGCTGGAAAAATGCTTGGACTTTACTTTTATACAGCTGCACAAACCCTGTTCAGTGGAAAACTAAAGAAGCAAATGTTGGGAACCAAACATGTCTTGGCTAACTGAGTACATTTAAGCTAAGGGGAAATTGGGGAAATTAGTTTTTTGGCCAAACTCTTCCTTTAAATAAATAAGGATAAGGATTTCTGTGGATTGAATTTTCCTATTCATAAATACTGACTTCAGTATAAAAATCCTATTTAAGTGGAAAAAAAAAGCACTTTAAGTGAAAGCGCCTTCAACATCATTTACAAAATGAACAAGTTCCACCATTCATGGTTTTTGGTTATAGCTGCTTATGTAATAGTAATACCTTTCAGAGGTTGTGCTGATGTAAGCTTTGGATCATCGTGAAAAATTAAGATGTTTTCTGTCTTATAAACAAACGTAAATGTCCAAAGGTGATATTGCACACTGATTAAAAAAACATCCCCATTAATTCCTGGAGGTTGGCTATAGTAAACACATGCTCCATTTCTGAACAACTGTATATATTACATGCATCATTTTGTGCATACAGTATATGTTGTACTGTATATGGTACATTTCTGCTGTATTATTGCAAATTATTGTGGACACCTCATTCTAATGCATTTGTGACAATCTAACAACTTGCACTTGTAAACACATTGCCTCTGTGTATGTGTTATTTCTGTGGTCGTCGACAGCCACATTTCTTTTGGGTCGGTTACATAAAAAAATAAATAAAAAAAACTAACTAAGAGTGAAGAATAAATTGATTGCCGATTTGTAGAAAGTTTTGCAAATCAGACGTTTGCGTAAATAGAGATATAGGAAATATGGAAAATATGTTCCAGACACAGCCGATAATCCAACAGTAATCCATACTACATACCACTGAAAAAAATCAAAATTTATTTGAGCTTTTTTTCTGCCCACATTAAAGATCTTATATGACCCTCTTATTTCAATCAAATGCAAACAATGAAAGAGAAACATAATAAAATTGACATGCAGAACTCCCTCCGTAACCCAAAACAGTACAGAATGAGAAACCATATATTTCTGCACCCATAGACAACCATCTGCATTAAGAATATATAGAAGCACACTTTTCTCCCCTAAACTCCAGCACTGCCAGTAGCCCGAGTTTGAGGACCGTTCAGGCAAAGTGTCATTAACCCCATATGCACCCTCAGCAGTAATACTGTTTTATAACCTCTATGGTAGATAGGGGAGAGAGGGTGAATGTCAGGATTTTTTCTCACTTGCCAAAAGAGAATCACAAAAAGAATATATAATTTTTTGTAAATTGCTCTGGTTGAGCGTCTGACAAATGGCAAAAATATAAATGTCAATGTAAAAGCAAAAGCACCAAGAAATCCAAGTAAGCCCCATTTGCTATGACATGACAGGTGCAGACCCCAGTTTTACAGAAACATGATAGCACAGTAAAACCAATGTCCATGACAAGCTGTTCACTTGTATATACTAATTAAAAAAGGCATTATATGTAGCATGATTTGAATGTTGTTGGTTTTCTTTTGTTCAAGAACTTCTGATGTAGTTATACTGATGTACTCTTTCTGATGATGGACAGTCCCACAATAGTTCAATCATGAATTGTTCACGCGCTCTCAGGTTGGGCACTGTGGGTGAAATGCCATGAGGGTAGAGTCCAAACGGCTGAAGAACACACAGCAGAACTCTAGGTTTAACATGAGGATTGTATTATGACCTTACAGAATTCTACATAACTCCTACTGTACCTTTCTCCTCGCACATCACAGTATGGTACAGTGATTGGCCCCCAACTGCTTGTCCTTCTCATTTAATATGTAGTAGTAATGGATGAATGGAGCCAAAAACAGTTTGGACTCTGATTCCTTTCACAAGCACACAGTGAAGTGTTTGATACCACTTACCAGCATCCAGGAGACAAGCCTCCAAAAAAAATCACACACACAGATACATACACCAGCAGCATTTTGGATCAAAGTGCAATAGAACATTTTTCCATACACTCTAGAACATAAAAGAACATTTTAAAAATCCAGAAAGAATGCATACTTTATTTGCCACATATTCCTTTTCTTTAGAGTCTGGGTTTGAGGATAATAATTCTGTATTTGTCCACATAAATTTCTTCATTTCCATACCCTTTGTCAAAATGACTATCAGTCGTATTTTAGTATTATAGTTAAAAATAAAAATTCTAGTAGTTTAAAATACAGATGCAATACCAATTTGCAATATTTCAACTTTTTTAAATAGATTTTGTGAGTGAGGCTTTTATGTTAACAAGACATAACACTAAAACAGGGTTTCCACTGCAATCATACTTCAACAGTTGTCTTAAAGCAATACTGCGGTTTGTTTACCATCGACTAGAAAATAAAGTCTTATTTTGACTAGCCTCTCCCCCTCTACATACACGCTCTCATAGGCATAGAGATCAAGTAGAGGTTTCTCTGTTCTTCTCACACAAGCACAATTTCACACAGAACCTACACATCCCCTAACTAATCTGAATTTTGCAAACTTTCTCCTTTCTATATATTCTCTATAGCATTGCCCCAACAGTGAACCATTTGTGCATATGGGGGTAGCATCAGTGTCGTATTAAAGAGCTTTGGCCTTGGGAATTGTTTCTTCTTTGCTTTCCACGCCAAGTATTCGCTCATTTAGTTGTCATTAACTGTCCTTAAATCTCTTCAGATGGTGAATGGTGCAACTCAAAATCAATGACTGGAGAAATGACTAAACCTGTGGAGCAGAACCAAGTACCAGGCTACACTCTCCCACCCATATAGAAATCCCATGTTATCTTCACCAATAGGCACATTACTACCACACATTGCTCACAAAAAAACCCTCAATGCAAGCAAGCACACACCCACATCACCAGACTACATAAAAGAAACCTGCACTCATTGTTCAAACCATTGTAAGAATAAGCATGAGGAAACAAAACATCTCGCTCCAAGCCTCACTTCAAAGTAAAACACAAAACTCCAAAATCCTCATGAGTCACTTAATTATTTCAGCTTAATCTTATTTGTATCTGCTGGATCTCTTCCTTTCTGCTCTATTTCCGAGATCCAGCTCTCCTTTGGTTCTGACTCTTACTGACTCAAAGGACTCACTGAGCATGCTAGAGGACTTCAACCTCTGCGCTTGTGGCGTTTTAAAAACGTTTAATATTCCTTTTATTAATGTGTCCTCTGACTCTATCAGAGATATATAACGTATAGTAATTTGATTTGTCTGACCAGCAAAGATGGCCTTGAATGATTGTGCCCAGGCTCAAAGAAAACTAAAGTCTGTTCTTGACTGTGAGGGTACTGAAAAAAAGAGAGGGTCTGGCAAGGACTAAGCTTAGCGTAGCCACAGTTTGAGCCGCAAGGCGTCCACACCATTTAGATAATATCTGAAGAGTCGCTTGTCCCTCACAAAACCCAAGTTCTCATACAGCTTCAGGGCAGATTTGTTAGTGATCTCTGTCTCCAGCACCACCTAGTATAAACACAGAAACATACAATACAGAATGCACATGATTCGAGAAACAATGAAGGATATTGCATAATCTTTGTTGTTAGGTTATTAAAGCGAACCTCTTCCACCAATAAACTAACCACTGCCACAGTATTCTCTTCCTATTTGCCCAGGTATAATAATCCGAGTTCATATTTTAAGCCCTAAAATAGAATACGTTTTTTTTCCCCTTTTAAAACAGAGTAACTTACCTCATCACAGTCTCCTTCCACCATAGCATAGATGGCCTTCTTCACGAGGTTAGTACCTACAACTAGGCAGCAAAAAAAGGAGTCAAGAAGGCCGTTTACCGAGGACAGTTATGTACAGGGTCAAATGGGATGTGTTTCCTGTCCTCATTCAACTTGAGATACATTGGTTTACTTAGTCTATGGTATATGAATTATATATCACGAAAGTTTTTAGTTTTAAAAGACAAATTATTGGCAAAACTTGGACCAAATACACTGGTATTACGTGATTGCACTTTGATTCAAAGTGCTGTGCACACAATCATCTGGTTATTAACTTAGAGAGGAAACCTCACCAATGTTTTTCCGACGATGTTTGGAGTCTACAGCAAGCATGGCAATGTATCCACGCCGAAACATCTTCTTGTGCATGTCTAGTTTACACACAATTGCCCCCACACAGGCCTCTTCTACCATTGCCTAGAATTGAAAAACACTCATAACAATTACTGATCAAATATCAATATTTACTAACTGGATTTTTATTTTAAGCTTAACTATCAAAAGAGAATTCACCATGCTCCAGACATCCTGCTTGCAGAACTGAAATTCTAAGTGATTACAGTGACCAGAGAAAAGTCATAATAACGTAACGGAAACAGACTACATACAAACGATAAATATGAACATGAACATAGCATTCTTATACTTTTTATTACTTTCATTAGTATTATTTTACTACCTTTCCAAAGGTTGTTTACAGGTCAAAATGTCCAGAGTCATAGCTTTAAAAAAGCTGTTTGAATAATGAGTTGTACAATTACAGTCTCATACAATTGCGCACCAGTATTTGGTTGTCTGCCGTCCTGGAATCACTTTAGTTAGCTGCCGACTCACCCACACACTGCACAAAGCTGCAGTACAGTATTGTGGACATCTTAATCCCACTGCTCAATTTTACACCGCAGTCTTACTAATACAGTAGGCTATTAAAAATAAAAGATCGGCTCCCGAGTGGCGCAACAGAAAAGCGTTCGCCCTATCGTCAAAAGATCGAATCCAGATGATGCCACAGCCATCCGTGGCCGTGAGTCCAAGAGAGCATAATTGGGTGGGAAAGATGGCATTACTCTCTACCGTTAATCAAAGCGACACTAGCCAATCGTGGGTGTCTGTGAGTTCATGTATACGGAAAAGGGCAGTCAACGCTTTCCTCCAAGTGCATCCGGCTGCCCTGTGACGTTGCATAAGCCGCAGTTCAAAAAGAAGCAGTGGCTGGTTTTTCATGTGTCTCGGAATAAGCACGTGCTAGCGCTCACCCGCTCTGGCAGCTGTCGTGCGATAGGGGAGAACTAGCTAGTGCACAGGTGTCAGACTCCAGTCCTGCAGAGATTTGTGTTTACCTTCTTCTAATACACCAAATTTAGCCCATGAAGGCCTTAGGAATTAGATGATGAGTGGAATCAGGTGTGTTAAATGAGATAGAAAGCTAAAGTCCTTGAGGACTGCAGACTGACACCTGTGAGCTAGTGGGTGGGAATTGGCAATAAATAAATAAATAAATAAATAAATAAAATGGGGGGGTGGGTTTCAAAATATATAAATAAATAAAAAATTAAAAGAAAGATCAACATGCTAAAGTATTCTAAGATAGAGAAGTTCCAGGTCAAGTGATGAACTACACCAACCAACTAAAAATGAAGCAGAATGCTTAACTCCCAAGCTAAACTTTAATTCAGGTTTCTGGACAAACTTCTACCTAAACTTTACCATGATCAGATCTCTGCTTTATCAAATGGTGTCGGTAAACCTGCTTCAAGAGAAACATGTATGAGGGATGACTGTAGAGTCACCAATTGTCCTAAAGGCTAATCACTGTGCTGATTTGACAGCTTATCAATCAAATAAACTGTGCCCCTACTTCATGGAGACGTCAGGGCACGTGACTGAAGCAACGTGAATTTACAACATTGCGTTTGTCTATACTCAGATGTGATCAAAATAAAGGATAAAGTTTCAGAGTGGTGTTGCTCTTTAACTTTACTCTGTGCACACAAATGGTGGATCCATGTCCAAGTGTGTGGTCCAGCAGTAACTCTATATATGCACACTAATTATACACACATATATATATATATATATATATATAAAGTAACATCCACTCAGGCGTTAGCAGGGCTACTCAATGCCTCAGGTTTCACTTTCTGTCCTTGGGGCTTTGCAGCGGGAGTGGAACGGGTATGCTTTAGATAGAACGGCTCTTCATTTTACAGAGGCCTTTTTGTACAGCCTGTGCATCAATGATACATGGCTTTTGACAAATGAAACATTGGTCCAGAATGCAACTAATCACAAAGTTCTAGCTACGATTCACTACTGGTCCAAAACACGGACTGAAAAATTCATTTTTCGGGTTTGATCGTCAGCGTTTCGTCCTGCGGTCTACTCAACATGTAGAAGCTGGCCGTTCTGCGAGCCAGACCACAGGCGCAGTTGCTTACGTACCAGAAAGCAGAGCTGAGGCCAGTTGTGGATAAAGTACCGGTACGTATATATGGAGTAAGGCTCGGACAAGTCCTTGGTTATCAGTCTCATTATGCCCGGCATCTGGAGCTCGGACCCGTAGTGCACATACTGAACCTCCTGGCCCGTTTCTGCAGCGAGCGAGCGGTTCAGGTCCAGCCTGCACATCTCCAACACTGGTCCATCATCAGCAGCTCCAGTCTGAGATGTTACCATCTCAGGTCCTTCATCGGTCCTCAGGAAACCCGGCGTGTCTTTATTACCATGATCATTCCCAGTACTGGTATGGCGTTGATTGGCTTCAGTTCGACATAATGCAACTACACCAGTGTCACTGTTCGTGTCTTGGAAAGGCAAGCCCAGCATGTGCTCTGGCCCGTTAGTGTTTAGGACGCAGTTTGATCTGTCCCAGTGCTCCACAGTGGTTCTAAGCCCATCCAGGCTCTCATCCCCCTCATGGTTCTGCATCAACCCCGCCACCCCGATACAGTTTAAGCCGTTTATTCGCCGCTCTAGCGTCTGGCACTGGGGGTGCAGGTCGGAGCACGAGTATTCCCGGCGGCCCCCTCGCTCCACTTCACATGCACACGCTTCAGGGTTGTGTCCAGCATGCTCCACGTCCTGCAGCCTCCGCCCGCTGAGCTCCCGTTCCCCAGACACGGAGCACCCGTTCCCGGGAAACGGGCCTCTTTCCGCCCGGGACGAGCCGCTAGGCCCAGGCGGCACCGCGGCCATGCCGCCGCATTCACAGCGCAACGTTACGAAACCGACCCACACACGCCGCGCTCACCGACACTCATAACAGAGCCGCGTGGCCGCTGAGCGAAACGTGTCCATCCTCGTGTTTAAAAAAAGCACAATTCATGCTCGGCGTCAAGTGCACTCCGTCTCGCGCCCTGCCTGCTGCGCCTCGTCGCGGTCTTCCCTGCCGAAAAGCGCCATCAAAAGCGCCATTATTGCCGCAAAGGTCGTTTTACGACACCTCGGCGCATGTCTCTGCCAGACACGTGGGAAGTGAAGGACCTGATATGTGCAAGACTTGTGCTGAATTGTTTTATTGCTCGGTCAGATGGGAGGGAATCAGTTGGGATAAGGAGGTGTTAAATCTGTGTGTGTGTGTGTGTGTGTGTGTGTGTGTGTGAACGTTGAATGAATGTGGGCAGCAAGAGAAAGAAATGAATGAAGTAAGAAAGCAAACAGAAGGAAAGGAAAGTAATGCTCTAGGGTGCCTTAATTCATGCCACAATGCACATACGGTTTAATAAAGTTAAAAATAATAATAATAATTCTGTTTCACTTGACATATGCTACTAGTCTAAAGTCTGAACCAAATTTCACTTGTATAACAGTTTTTGTCAGATGAATTAGACTGCAGTACTGCTAAAACAGGACAAGGGGGCGGTGTTGTTGCACTCCAGTCGTCCCTGTACAACACTGGTTATACTGTGTGTTGGAAAGCTTGTACATGATTAGCAATGTCCTTTATTTGTCATACTTTTTGCTAACTAGGGAGCTGGATGCTAGATAGCAGGCAAATCTGCTTTGATCAGCTCTTAACAACACATGGAGGACCACTAGAACAGCATGTTAACCTGCAGTAATACTTTAGAAACCAGAGACGGTAGAATCACAATCGGGTTTATTGCCAAGTAGGTTTTCACATACAAGGAATTTGCTTTGGTATGTTGGTGCCTAACAATAAACATAGGATGGAAATAAAAAGAAAAGAAAAAAAAGCAAGTACCATAAGAACATAAATATAGAAAAAGTACAATAAAAAATATAAAAATTAAAATAAGAATAATAAAAATGTGCAATGCATATCAAATATAAGAATTAAAAATGCCATGCGGTCCATGAGGTTCCTATAAAAAAATAAAAATGGAAACAAGGTTGGACATCTACGGAGGCCGAGCAAGTCAACTTGTGATGACCACAAAAAAAGGCTTTGTAGATTTTTCTAAATGCTCATACCATCTAACTGGTGAAATTACTCCCAAAGAGAAGAACCGCCTGCTTCTTCCCAACCAAAGTTCTGTCAATGTGTCCGGTAACCCATTGTGGCTGACAATTAGAAAAAGATAAGGGGGAAGAAAAAAAAAAGACAATGATAATTGGATAATTGAATAGCAGATAATGGATTTGTTACAGAGTTTCGTTGTGAAATGGTCAAGTCCAGTCAGTGCATACAAAGATGACTGCTGTAGGAGAGTGTGCAATGTACTTTCCAGGGTGGTGTGCTGACACTATTGAATTAATCAACTAACCACAAGTCGTCCACATGTGGAGTAAGGACTAAACCCCATTGAACTGAAATCACCAGCTTATTTCAACGCTAGCCTCACGCGCACGCGCGTTATTAAACACTTACATCTGATTGGCTCTCCGCACTTCCGCGTACGCGCACACACGTGCGTCGGCTTCCGATGGAGCTCAAATGAGCTTTTCGCAGCAATGCTTTCTCGCTGGAATTGAAACAAGTTCACCGCACAACGTCTTTTAAAAGTTATTGAAGAGTTTTGGCTGAAGAAGTTCGCGGCGAGCTCCCGGAAAAGTCCGCGATTGGTCGCTTGGCAACGTCAAAATTAATTCAATTCCAAATGATGTACTCTTGTCTCGGTTAATGTTTGTGCACGTTTTAAATACGCCTACAACTTTAGACAATGTATTTATCTCCCGCGCGATGCGCGTTTCACTGTTGAATGATTATTTATTTATTTGTTTGTTTGTTTATTTATTTTTAAATCAATGTAATTTCCCGGTTGTTTCGGAAAACTTTTTGCCTTACCGTGACCGTGACTCATGACGAGACCCACGCCACATAAAACAATCTGATTGGCCACCGCCCCGGCGATATTCTCCCCTCATTTGCATAAAGTTGGGGCCGCTTTTGCTCCCACAATCCTGTGCGCGGGATGTGCATCAAAAGAAAAGCAATGGGAGAATATGAATGGCTTTACTAATAAATCAAGCGTAAAGACTTTATCCTTCAAGTATCTTTTGACCAATAAAGTGCGAGAAGTATCATACTGATTATTTTATAGGTTTTTATTCAGCCGAAAGTTTTGTTCTGAAAGATATAAAATAGATGTTGAATGTACATTTTTGTGAAGGTCCCAGAAAAAGAGTTCTTCAATTATTCTGGTACCTCAGCCACACAGAAACATTCTGGCCTGCTCCTCTTGGTTTCATCGTAACTTGTGCAGAGTTTTCTTTTAGTTTTAAACATGATTTGGATTCCATAGTTATGAAAAAAAATAATAATAATCTGTTTGTAATAAATATTCTTTTTCTACTCGTTAAATATATTCATATTCACAAGTGCAAATTTCCTTATTCCTGAATGAACTCAGTCAATATAAAAAACAGCATTGGAACTACCCCAAAAGCTGCTATAACTGTGCTCCTGCACAAATATGATAATGATAATCTTACCACAAATATGACGAATAATCCATTTTATATGTCTTCCTTATTCCTCACTATAATGTCTGACTGTTATCTGAGAGACTTTCATAAATGTTGTGTTTTCCACCCCCTCCTTTTAGTAGGCTGGCTATGCCTCTGGATAAATG
>JAOUQW010000032.1:127156-139177 GCA_028565825.1 Olivaichthys viedmensis | reverse complement strand
TGAAGGGTAATGTTAATGCTACAGCATACAAAGACATTTTAGACAATTATATGCTTCCAACTTTGTGGCAACAGTTTTGGGAAGGCCCTTTCCTGTTCCAGCATGACTGTGCCCCTGTGCACAATGCAAGGTCCATAAAGACACGGTTTGATGAGGTTGGTGGGGAGGAACTCCAGTGGCCTGCACAGAGCCCTGACCTCAACCCCACTGAACACCTTTGGGATGAATTGAAACATCGATTGCGAGCCAGGTCTTCTCGTCCAGCATTAGTGCCTGACCTCACAAATGCTCTTTTGACTGAATGGGCCCAAATTCCCACAGACACACTCCAAAATCTTGTGGAAAGACTTTTCAGAAGAGTGGAGGCTGTTACAGTCGCAGAGGGGGGACCAACTCTATATTAATGCCCATGGATTTGGATTCAAGTTCATATCGTGTGATGGTCAGGTGTCCATATACTTTTGGCCACATAGTGCATATATAGTTTTTTTGCGGACTGAAGCAGGTTCTCTTGTAATATCTCCCTGTATTTTGCTCCATCCATTCTTCCTTCGATTTTGACAAGATGCCCAGTTCCTGAGGATGAAAAGCACCCCCAGAGCATGATACTGCCACCACCATACTTTACTGTAGAGATGGTGTTAATTATGGCTTGTGCTGGGTTTGCGCCACACATAGTGCTTTGTAATTTGCCCAAATATCTCTATCTTGGTCTCATCAGACCACATAACCTTGTCCCACATCTTCGCTGGGTCACTCTGGTGCTTTCTGGCAAACTTCAGACACGCTTGGATCATATGGATCTTTTTGAGTAATGGCTTCTTTCTAGCCACCCTCCCATACAGTCCAGAATTATGCAGAGCTCTTGAAATGGTTCACTGGTTGCACCTTCACTCCACTCTCAGCCACTGAGCTTTGTAACTCCTTCAGATTGACTGTTGGCCTCACTGCGGCTTCCCTCATCAGTCTCCGTCTTGTTTGGGTGCTAGGTTTTGAGGGACGGCCTTGTCTAGACAGTGCTTGGGTGGTGTGATGCAGCTTCCACTTCCTCACTATTGATCCAACAGTGCTTACTGGGATGTCCAACCCCTTGGATAATATTTTGTACCCTATTCCTAATTTATGAATTTCTTTTACCTTATCTTTAACTTCTTTAGAATGCTCTTTAGTCTTTATTTTCACTCCTTTTCTTCAGACTAATAATCTCTCCAATGACAGTTTGACTGAGGTTTTTTTTATCCAGAAAATGTAAGCTGTTTTAATGTTTCATAGGTGGAGGCCAATTGTAAGACAATTGTGTCCACGTTAAGGCAATATTTTTCATCTGTGTATTTTTAATCTTTCATCTGGAGCTTCCAGAGCACAGGGGTTGAATACTTATTTCAGTTTTTGAATTTCTTTTAAAGATTTGCTGACCAATAATTCATTTTAACTTTGAAAATTCACTGTAAGAGAATAAGAGTTTTCAATAAAAAAATACTGAGAGGAAAACTATGTGTATTTATCACATAGTGATATAATAAACAACTCCTGCAGTAATGCATAAGGAGTAATGGGTGTGAAAAACTGACAACTTGTAATTTTAGTGTCTGTTAAATTAAATTAGCAGGCACCAAATCTTTAACAGCTGCACGTCTTTGATATCCCATCTGTAGGAGATGAGTGGAGGTTTCTTTACAAGTGAAGCACTCACCGATCACAAAAGAGCATTTTGTAGTTTTTAAGTATAATTTCAGCCATTGCTTTATTAGTACACTCTTAGAAAAAAGAGTTTTCAAGGGTTCTTTAAAGGGTTCTTTGGATAGTTATGGGTTCCCCTTAAGATAGGGAAAAACCCTTATTCCTAAATCCCTTATGATAGGGAAACACTCTGTTGTAGGATTCTACATAGAACCTTTAAAGGTTCCCCTAGAGGGACAACTGAAGAACCGTTAAGGATTCTAGATTTGACCTTTTTTTCTAAGAGTGTAGGATGATAAGTGAGCACTAAAGGAATTCTCTGTCTTAGCAGTGGAAAAACTGTTATGCTCGAGGCAGGGTACGAAACACTCCATGTGTACTCCAGCGCTGGGTGAAATTTAAAAAAATCTCTTCTCTTCTCATCTGCAGCTCTTCTATGCATATGAAATATTTCAATGCCAGATTGAAAAAAAAAAGATGAAGATTTCATTGATGTATCGGTGAAACAGTGGGGTTACATGTCCAGTAAACTGTTTTAAAAAATTATTTTTGACAAATCCAACTAAGAGGTTACTTAGAAAGGTGCCCAAAATGACACTTATCTGAGAGTAATACTTTGAATGAAAAAGTAGAAGAAGTTTTGTGTTAACACAAGTTGTGATAGTTTTAAAAGAATATCAGTTGGAGAGTTATTATCTGGTCACAGACTGAGAGAAATAAAATGAAAGTTTAATAACATGCCAAAGTTTAGTAACATGTCCAAAATAATGTATTGTTCTCAGTGTGTAACCAGAAAAAAACCCTTCCACTGAGTTTGGTGACACAATCAGGTACAAAAATAGATTTTTTCTGGAGTGCACCAATCCTCTGTAATGTTTTTGAAGTTAACTTGATGACTGAGTGGTGATGACTCAGTACTAAATCATGGTGCTGCATTACTGCATATCTCTCAGAAAGGTTCCATCTCACATTTCTTTTGTCTTCCCTGCACTGCTCCCCTTCACAGTTGTATGGCTTTGACCAGGATCTACTTATGGGTTGCGGCGTTGCACTGGAGAGA
The DNA here is from genome assembly GCA_028565825.1 of Olivaichthys viedmensis. Taxonomy (NCBI): domain Eukaryota; kingdom Metazoa; phylum Chordata; class Actinopteri; order Siluriformes; family Diplomystidae; genus Olivaichthys; species Olivaichthys viedmensis. The sequence goes on along the minus strand of JAOUQW010000032.1, from coordinate 136,437 downwards.
GAATGAAAGAAAGAAGAAGGTATTTTGAAAGAGAGAATAGCCGACTGAAGGAGAAGAGAAGCAGGCGAGGTATTATGAGCATGAGAGAGGGATGAGAGCTCCGATGGCATTCTGAGTCTTTATCTATCTTCCTAAGCTGCCGCTCTGCTCCAATCGGATAGGCCGATGTGGTCAGCCATGAAAATGAGATGCAAAGCAGGAAGATGCTTCCTTTCCACAGCTAATCTCTAGCAGTCTCTCTTCTCTTCTTCTCTCTCTGAGACCTCAAACTCATTAAGACTTACTGTTCGACTTGGTCTTCTTTCCTTACACCATTAATTTTCTATAACTGCCTGATGACTCTCTCTCTAACATACCAGAGTATTCTTACCATAAAACTCATCTTTGTGTGTTTACAAGCAAAACCCGTTATGCAGTTCTCAAGAAAATCTGATGGAAATGAACACCTCATAATCAAATTTGACTGTTTTGACGGGCAAAGAGAGAAACTGTACAGTATCCCACACACGTGTGTGCACACATCTGATATTCTCACAAGAGAAAGAACTAACAAAGGAGAATTAAGCTCCCACTTTTCCCGTGTCCTTTCTTGTCTCTACTTTTGTGACCCGTGTTCTTTGTTGGATTTTTACACAGTACATACTTTCATTTGACAGTTCAAATCTCTCACTAGCATCCAAACAACAGGTTTATAAAACCTGGCTAATTTACCTTAGATGATGTCAGCCACTCTTGTAACTACATACGTTTCCTATTAATTTCACTGTAGTTACTGAATAATTTATTGTAGTTACTAAATAATATGCTTTAAGATGAATAACCAAATAATAAGCTAGGAGTTTCAGGGGTTAACCATCAATTTGGCTCTGGGACACAACAAATGCCATAAACCTTTTGGCTAAAAAAAGGGACCTGAGAGTCCCAGCCAAGAATTACTACACTTGATAGGCCAGTGTTTGGTACAGTGACCTCTGGTAGTAAACTCGAAGTAAACAACAGTGACGCTTAACCTCTGTAGCTGCTCTACATTCACATTCACATTTAGTCATTTGGCAGGCAATCTTATGAAAAGTGTAAACATGTGAAGGTGCAACAATACAAAGAATCTGTAAGGAATCATAACCCAAAAGACTAGAGACTAACGCTGGTTTGTACAAGCAGGCTTGCCATGCATAATGCTCAAGTCAGGACAAAATCTTTTTTGACTTTTTTTAAAACCTATTTTTGACCAATTGTGATCTAATAGGTCTATTCCACGTCAGTGGATCCCTTGGGCCCCCACCCGGCCCAGGAAAATAATAACTTCCCCAGTCGTCCTTACTTGATGGCGGGGCTGTGCGCAAGTACTAGAGTGCTATAGTTGGTAACTACAAAGGACAAGTTCAAAACCTAAATGAGGACCTAAGAAGTTGAGGATGTAAATAAATAATACAAAGAACACTAAATACAAAGAAGTGAATGCATCTGAATCTGGTCATTCGGACTGGATGGGGAAGCTCATTCCACCAATGAGGAGCCAGGACACTGAAGCAGCAAGATCTGGCATTTCAAACATGCATTGACCTCAGAGAAGAACATGCCAGGTACCCTGAAGTTAAAGATCTGAGCTAGTGTGTAGGTGTGTAGTTCTCTTGGGAAAGATGGCCAATCAGACAGACTCAGATCTAAAAACTTTCACTTACCTTGTGGACATTGTAGTACTTACTTTGAATAGAACGTTCTAAAAGATCTTTAAGATGCCCAAATAGAACTGACCCAAAAAACATCCAGTAATATTAATGTCACAGGATAGCACAGATGTCTCTAAAATCCTAGATATAGTCACACTGAACAAAAAATTTATACAGTGCTGCTTAACTGCATGAAAAAGAAAAAAAGGGTTCTTCAAGGGTTGGATAGTTAAGGGTTCTTAGCTTCTTAAAGGGATTTTCTTGGAACCCTTGGCAAGTGTCACTCTGACTGACGGGGAGATTAATAGATAGTAATAGAGAGTAATACCATCCCTCCCACCCAGTGAGCAGGACCAATTATGCTCTCTTGGACTAAAGGCCACAGATGTCTGTGGCATCGTGATCTCGCGACGATAGGGCAAACGCTTTTCTGTTGCGCCATTCGAGAGCACAGAACCCTTTCTGACAGGAAAAACCTGTAGGGGTTTCCCTGAAGAACCATTAAAGGTTCTAGATTTAACCTTTTTTTCTAAGAGTGTAGACTTTTTGAAAAATTGCTTCTTTAAGCGTTCTTCAAGGGTTCTTAGGATAGTTAAGGGTTCTTACCTTCCTAAAGGGTTTTTCTTGGAACCCTTTCTGATAGGGAAACACTGTTGTAGAGTTTTACATAGCACATTTAAGAGTTATTCCATAAGGAAAACTAAAGAAACCAAGGAGTCATGCACAGTTTGGTGATTTCCCTGCTCAAAAACACCTGATTCAACTCACCAATTAATTGACAGGTTTAGTCGGTGTCTAAAAGCAGAGACATCATCAAACTGTGTTGGACTCAAGGACCGGAGTTATGCACCTCTGACCTCTGAATGTCATGATTAATAAAGTATTTTCATCTGCACTCCATATGTCCTCTTCTTATCTCTTCCTCTGCATTTCGCTGTTTTGTACAGCGTTTAAATGCAAAAATGTTGCATGCGGCCCAAGCCTGGCACATCTGCGAAAAGTGTCAGAGTGTCAGGACTCAGAGGCTTAAAGTGACAGAAAGAAACAGACAGAAAGAAGCCTGCTCCATTCAGAGGTCCTGATAGATGCTGCAGCCCAAGACCCTGCTGCCATGTCCCTCCTGACCCTTCATCCTTCCTCCCCATCACAAACCCCACAGTGCCATGCACCAGCACCAGCTGTTTCCACACTCAAGCACTCGGCGCTGACAGCTCCAAGCTCCGTAGCAAATGAATCTCCATCGCATTACAATTGCATGGGATAGATTTCATTAGTGCTATCTGAAATTGAGCAGAGCGGCATGTGTCGTTATCAGAGGCAAGCTCAGAGTAGGCCCACCATCATCATTAATCTGCCAGCCCTACCCTGCCACCCGCTGCTCCCATCTAGAGCAATTAGAGTGGCAGAGAGAGGCGGGAAATAGAGGGTCCTACCATTGCACCCAATTTGGGGAGGCGTGGAAGCTTGTGGTAGCTCACTTTCACTTTATTGTTAGAGGATTTGCATTGGGGATTTTCTCAGTAATGTGTCCTCTGCCCAGGAGTTGTGCCTAACACTCAGCTCTTGCAAAATCATTAACCCTTGACACACCTACACAGCAGTGAGGCTGCAAAGAAATTCTCAAGGAAGGAAGGACAGAGGAACCGCTGTCAAACACAATGTCCATCACATTCCATCATTTGATGCTTGGCAAAAAACATGGGCTATTTTTTTAATTTTTATTAAAGAGATGGATAGACTTTATTTTCTTGACAAACATATAGGCTATAAGAGATTAAAGATAGCAGAGAGGAGATAAGAGAATAAAGAGAAAAGAGAAAAAGGCAGTGGAGGTTCAGTGGTTAGGTTCTGAGCTTCTGATCCGAAGGTGGAGAGTTCAAATGAATAAATGTAAGATGTAAATGTTAGTTTGGAAGCAGTGGCAGCTCAGTGGCTCAGGCTCTGAGCTCGTGGTCGAAAGGTTGTGAGCTCAAGTCCCAGGACTAAAAGTGATCCACTGTTGAGCCTTTGAGCAAGGCCCTTGGATTGTATCCTCTCTCTCACTTTTAAGTCGCTTTGGATAAATAAATAAATGTAGAAAATGAGAGAAAGGAGATACCATTTAATATTCTGTGCTGTGGTATGAAATGTTAGCCCACAGGCATGTACAGTATATTAAGCTTGAGTGCAAAAAGTAGATAACAGCCCCATTAAGCTTCATTAGCACTGCATTACTGCATGGGTCCTGAGGGAGGAACTGGGCATGCAGAAAAGACAGCAGACTTTGCTGCACCACGGATCGCATCCACAGCTTTCCATGGCAGGAATAGACCATAAACCAATTATTTTAGAGACCGGTGTAATGTTACAAAGCCTCGTTTCTAATCTAGTGTGAAAAGACAGAGCCGGTAGTAACTGCACATAGTAAAAATTCAGAACATCTTATGTTCCCCGTCTATAATGAGGAGGGATAACCCTTTAACCTTCCAGCTTATTATTCAGTTATACATCTTCAAGCATATTATTTAGTAACTACTATAAATTATTCAGTAACTACAGCGAAATAGTAAAAAGAAAGTTTGTAGGGAGTTAAATGGGTTAAAACACAGTTCATCCACAGGCCCAACATCACTCAGACATTCGAGACCGCTCTGAGGACACACATAACGAAAATGTATAATGTTGACCTCTGAGGTGTCAGGTAAACAGCAGTGTTTGAATTTGATTAAACTGTAACCATGGACCAAGGCATTAGACTAACATGCTCTTTAGAATAGTTGACATAAAAAGGCAAAATAACTTTTGGCAAGTTTACTGCCAAAATCCACTTTTTCTAACAGGATATATAATACATTTGAATAATAAGACATATATTTTTAACACCTACCCATCCTGTTCAACTCAATTCTTTTAAAACGTACACGCAGGCATGTTCTGTACTGTTGTACTGTAAAACCACACAGTGCATAAAAGTGGCTGTAAAAAGCTTTGCCATTGGCATTAATTGGATTTACAAACTGGGTGGATAAATTAGTGCATTACATGACTTTGACTTCGTGCAAAATAAGAGCAAGACTAAGGAGTTGGCTAAAGTTAATTAACCTTCTCTTTTTCTATGTTAATTAAACTTTTTAAATAGGTGAGATAGTGAAGTAGTGAATGAGGAGCATGGGGAATGAGGAGCGATCGGGTCAGACTGCGCTGCCAGTAATGAGACTGGATAAGAAAACCCAAATCCTCCCATTGAGACCACATCTCACTTCCATCAAGCACTGGTCCCCCAGGACTCATAGCGACACACTGTGACCACCACCACCAGAAATTAAATAAATAAATGAATACTCAGACAGATAACGCTTTTAAAATCATTGGCGTTCAAATTAAATAATACGTGCTTAAATGAATAAGTAGGAGAATGAACAATCCCATTCGGGTTTATTGAACGTCATTGTCGGTAGTCAATGTTATTTGTTATACTGCCATCTAGTGCCAAGTAAAAATATTAATTGATAAAATATAGAATTTGGGTTTGATCCATTGCACGGATTCCGCTACATTTGTTTGTAAAGATTCAGAAGACAGGAAGTCCTTGTCTTTGGCCAAAAGAACAAAAAGTTGCCAGACTGAATTAAGAATTCTGCAGATCTTGCAGCAAAAATAAATAAATACACAATGTTGCCCTCTACTGGATGAATTTGTCAAAAAAAAGAAAAGAAAAGAAAAGTATCCTGCCACCAAAACAACAGAAAACACAACTAATAAAATGAAAACATTTTGGAAACATATATTTTATTAAGGTTTTGACTTGCGATTGTCAGTGCACCTTGGGTTTAAGCACAATTGTGTATCTGTGTTTACTGTGTGGTTTGATAGCTGGTTGTTGAGGCCTGCTCAGTGGAATGTGACAGTGGAAAGGTCACAGGTCATGACCACTAGTCTGTAAGTGACGTTTTACAAAAGGTCAAACACAAGGTGCGGCCATTTTCACATCATTCGGATGGGACACAAAACTGACCACACTCAAACTGATCACTTTTCCGACCTCACCGATTGCAGTCCTTAAGTACGACACATTTTTACAGGATAATTTTCATCCAGTGTGAGACTATATCAGTAATACATCTGGCATTCCGTGTGGTTGGGGTTATATTAATACCCTTTGAAAATATGGCCTCTGAGTACAATGGTTAATATAATTGACGAAATACTGTTTTGAAAAGGAATTCTATATTTAAGGTCATATTAAATGCACCCAGAGCAAGCTGTATATGCTGCGTTTCAAGCAAGGCAAAATATTCAAGATGATTGGAGAGAGAGGAAGAAAAAAAACTGTAAAGCAACTAAAAATGAATTTCATGCATCTTGAATATGCCCCAGATTTTGTGTTCTCTGAGGCAAGACCATGTTGTGAGAAATAGAGTATACTAAATTATACTAGCACACACAGACACACACCTATTTCTAACCCTGCTAATAGTGCCCTGGCAATTGAGTGTATATAGAGACTCTGGGAAGAGTGTAAACTTTGACTTGTGTAAACCTGAGGTCACCCATTATCAGCCTGCAGGGGCCAAAGGAGTAAGAGCCCGTTGCAGGTTAAAAATGAGGGCAGAACGGCATTTCTGAGCCATCTGGAAGACACTGAAGCATATGTACGAGAGCATTTGCCTGCTACAAGATACAACTGCACCTCAGTCAAAAACAGACATATATCTATATCTATATATGTTTGCAAGAGACTAAAATGCTACAACAAAGACATTTGAACTTGGTCTCAGTGTCCAGGAGTGACATAAAACGAAGGACTGTATTAGCTTGGCAGAAAGGAGTTATGTACATTACAGCTGGATCCAATTTTTAGTGGCTAAACATGGCGGATATACTCAAGGGTAATAGTAGGTATTGGCACAATACATTAAATATCAAAGGACGTGTGCCCCTAAAAAAACAGGAGACAATTTAATTCAGTTGTTATGAAATAGTCATGACAACAAGCAAGAAAAGTGAAAATCAATCATGTCATCTCTTCCTGTTAATATAAAAATATGTTAAATTGAGGTAAAGTAGAGCACATCTGTCTTTACATTGTATCTTTTCAATTAAAAAGCTTTCTCCTGTGATCAGCTTATTATAGACATGCACAGTGCAAGGCCTGCATGTGTATGAGTGATTTAGTAGGTGATTTCTTCTCAGCCTTAGGTGACCGAAACAATCAATAACTTTCAAGAAGTGCAGTGATGTTCAAATAAAAATATATATGAAGCATTTCAATTCAAGGATAGCACCAAAGAGAACAGAGATATTGGCTAGGCGATAGAATAGTACATTCATCATACTGCTTACTATATCAGGGGTTTCCTATTATATTTTGGAGTGTGACACAGTGAGGCATACTTATCTGCTGTGAGCGCTCCAGGATTTAAATCATATTGGCACATCAAAATAATATATATTTATACATATATGTGAAACACTTGTATATAAAAAAAACTGACCTTGGGCCAAAGTTTAGTAACACAATCATATACAAAAATATGACATCTGGACTTTTTTTTTCCCTTTTTTTTTTTAAAAAACTACTACTGTATACACTGCAGCTACAACTTCAACTGTTGTTTAAATGCTAAAACAATCATAACGATACAAAGAACAATCTAAAAAATAAAAATCACATGGGCTACATTTCTCATGACTCGGTAAAGCCCTTCAACGGCTTAAAAGCCGGGTTCGGCCACGTATAAGCTAAAATAAGGTAATAACGCTTGAGTCGTTGCATCTCTCCTTTGAGCTATAGCTTAATTATAGGAATGCTTATTGCTTAAGATGAGTGTTGTATTGGGGTGTTTCCTGTTTAGTGTTAAGTGCAATGAAATCACACATTACATGCTAAGGAAGCAGTAGAAATGGCCATAAAAGGGTGAAAAGGAGGGAAGGGAAGAAGGAGTCTATCAATACCATGGACATTCACGCCCTAGATAAAAGGCTAGATGTAAAATTTCGAGAAGTTACAGATTTCCGCAGCAGATTCCCTTTTCCTGTCCTGAGATTCTAATAACTAAAACACCATAGAGATGTGAGCTAACGTGCCAATAACTTATTACAAGCATCCAGAGGCCCAGTAATTAGTATGCAATAGGTGGATATTATACTGCAATGTTAAATTCAAGAGGTACTTGGTACTTTAAATTTGATTTCATTCCATTCTGTCTGGCACTGCCCAGTTGTGTATCTCCATCACCAATGAGCAAGTTGGTAAACAAACTCTTGCTAAGCACTTCCTCTTCCCTGAGCTGCTTATTTTCATTCAGTTTGGCTACTGCCATTGCAGCACTCCAAGTACAGATCTCAAGATCTTCAAGAAGTTTCTTCTTCAATCTATGAGCCATCTACTTCAAATAACACCAAACATAACTTGCACCTGTAGCTCATCGGAACATGTTGATATGGCCAGAGAAAAGGCTCACTATTGGGTCAGTGCCAGACTGAATCCATGAAAGGATTAAGGAGAAAGCTAGCGAGATTCAACAGGTTTTAACCAGGCTATCTCAGGGCTGTATTCAAATACAAAATATACATACAAAGTTAAGTGTGTGCATACACTAAGGAAGCTATGGTAGATTTGCATGTGATTTCAGCATGTGTATCTACAGTATGAACACACTCCTGAGAGAGGGCTCCTGTCATGCTTTGTACCCCCTGTGGCTGCTCGTCAATCGACTGGCCCTTGAAAGATGAGGCGGGTGAAGCCAGGCGTGCCCGTCAGCGGGGTGGAGCAGAAAGGGCATATGGGCTGGAAAGCATGGGTCCCGTGTGGCAGCGGCGTCTCGGCCCAATACCGAGCCGTCCTCTCTGAGCACACGTGGCCGCAGGGCACAAAGGCGTGGGTGGGGGCACCCGCGTCCACGTAGAATGCAGGCTCACAGCCCAGCCACAGGGGCACGTAGGGCCCGAGCGATCGGCACAGCGGGCACTCCCGTCTGCCTCCCGTGCCGGCACCTCCCTCGCACTCGCGTGTGTGCTCGGGCCTCTTGCCCCAGTCGTGTCGGCCGTGCACATGGCCGCAGGAAAGGTAGGCCCAGGGCTGGCGTTCCTCCAGGCTGTGGCTGCGGGGTAGGCTGGGGAACGCCAGCGTGCTTAAACCCACTGGGCACTGTGGCCGCGCCGCATTCAGCTCCAGGCGCAGAGCGTCCAGGTGACGCAGCGTGGGCGCTTTGAGCAGGCCTTCGGCCGTGCGCCACAGCAGCGTGGCACCGCACAGGTCCACCAGAGAACCGTCCTGCAGGGCACTGCTCTCCCCTTGAGCCTGAAAGAATACAGAGGCAAAAATGTCAAGATCTGAGAAAATCCTTCCATTTTTTCGGAGAAAATCACGCTCTCAAACCCTTAGTTTTAAAATTCAATACTTCAAACACTCCTTTAACAATTTCAGTGGCAATCACAATATGTTACCGAATGTTAGCTGCCACATTCTCATATAGTTAGCAAGCTAGCTGTCTCTACAATAGTGAAAATATTTTCACTGATAAACTGTGACATACAGTGGGGTCCAATAGTCTGAGAACACATTGAAAATCCAGCAGCATGTTTCACTGTTGTTTTGATCCACTGTGGTATCAATCTCTCTTCTGTTCG
>JAOUQW010000032.1:101254-112060 GCA_028565825.1 Olivaichthys viedmensis | reverse complement strand
GTTACCATGGTTTTAGTATGGTGAACTATGGTAACTACGGTTGTTATACTCTTGACCATGACGTTACCATGGTTTTAGTATGGTGAACTATGGTAACTACGGTTGTTATACTCTTGACCATGACGTTACCATGGTTTTACTGTTGTATGTACCTTGCTAGGCTACTTCTGCTGAACACACTGTTGGCTAAACACATTACTACATGCTCCTGTGAACTACAACAGCTAAATAGAAGAAAAAAACAATACGAGTTGGAAATACGATGATGTCGGAGGCTAAAAAGGCTAAAGTGACTGGGTTCCCAAGCGCTGCCCTTAAACTAGCCAACGCTACGTTACTCACCCGAGAATGACCAGTTCGCCGTATTTCACCGGATCTTTGGAGCGGGCATGTTCGTCCTGACTCGGCGACAACATGGGACTGAAGGAAACGTCGCTTTTCCTACTCTTTCCTGGAACAAGTAACTTAAATAATAAATCGAGTGTTGAGTGGTAGGAGACGGTGTTAACAGCCGGACACGTGCCAAACACAGCAGGTTGGTTTCTTCAGACACATCTCTGTTCTGTGAACGTCCGGAAGATCTAGAACACTTCGTTACGAATATTCGAACTGGTGGAGGACGGAAAAAAAAAAAAGGCTCGCGGCACAGTGGCGTGTACCATTCTTTTTAGAGGGGTGCCAAAACACTGGCTATGACTTCTGAAAACATTTGCTCCTCATTTAAGCTATCGTTGCATGTGAACGTTTGAAAGAAAAAGAAAAAAAAAGCGCCATCCATAATCTCCATCCACATCGTGCTCGAAGACAAAGTTCTCTATTGGCCTTCCTGAAGCATTTCACCGAGGACATGGCACCCTTCACGAGTGATCGGAATGGTACGTTCTCAGCGCGAATCTTGCCTTTAACATTACGTCAGTCTGAGATAGTAGGCTACAGAGTGCTATGTGGTAAATCGAATAAATGCAATTATCTCGTGCTATTAAAAGCGCGTAAATGCATTCCCTGGAAGGCTTTATGCCATGCAAAACGCGCGAGCAACTTGAGCCGCTCATTTCAGTCGTGGGCGCACGAGGAAGTTGAAATCGAGCATGGTCCATTCATAGAATCGTGAAATATAAAAAAAAAAAAAAAAAAAAAAAAAAAAACTCAATTAGATCTTAGCATACTCGAAATCAAACAGAAATGTCATTTTGAATGGTGTTAAAATATGAATAGCTCTGTCGCTTATAGCCGATCCAGTCACTCTGATGGTCTGATCTCATATTGCATCAGAGCTACACATCACAGGAAAGCCTGCATTTGCACATGAAAAGGGGAGTTGATCCACTGGGAGGCTCACACACTGACTGACACGTGAAGCTTTCAATGGCCACGTTGACGTTCCCTGTGCCTGTACAGCAGTGTTTCCCAGTCCTGGCGTTGGAGTCCCCTCTTTCACTGCACATAATGTACACACAGTGTTTTTACCAGCTCCCAACACACACCACTCAACTGTTCTGCCTATTAACCTTTTAAAATCCACCAGGTTAAAATTGTTGTGAAAAAGCTAAAAGTACAGGTGGAATCTAGGACCAGGATTGAGACACTGCATAGTCTTTATTTGTGTTGTCTAATGCTAAGATAGGATAGTTAGCAATTTTCTTAAAGAAATATATATGTGCGAGTCAAAGTGAGTAAAATATTAATTGATGTAGCCTAAACCAGGGGTTCTGAGACTTTTTGCAACCAGAGACCCCTTCCAGTGTAAAAAAAAAGAAAAAAAAAAAGAAAGGCCACAGAATACATTATGATTGCAGCACAGATTTATTTTATGACCATATCTATTAAATTATTAGGAACATTAGGCAAATATGTACCATCATAATTATGTATTGGAGCCATTAAAGCGCCAAACTTTTCACCCACAAAACCCAAACCAATTACAATGACAAAGGTCAAAACATGTTGTATCATATTAACATCACCTTTTTTTTTTTTTTTTGATAGATTCAAGTCGACATTATTTATACTTGTTTTTAGGTCATTAAATGTTTGGATTAAACACATTCAATTCAAGTGAGTATGCAATTAGGTTTATAACTTTAATAACTATAACACCTATAACCACTTTGATAGTGGTTCATTGTGATCTCCTCCACTGTAACATCTTTTTTAAATTGTGTTTTAAAAAACCTCAGTTTTGCATGACTGTTTATGACATCATGGGCAATTTAAGGCCTCCTACTTTTCAGAGGTCACGACCCCTGACATCACCATTGATCTGCTTTATGTTTCTGATATCAAGACGGTCATACACTGGGCTTAAGGATTTGTCAGAAGCAGGAGAAGATAAGAAAGAATGTATTAGATGAACCATCTGAAGCTTAGTTTAAGGAAAATCTTAGTTACATGAAAACCTTTCAGGAAATTGATTACATTTCTTAATGCAAAAAGGAGTACATAATATATACTCCGATAATAATAAATACTCTGTCTGTGCAGTCAGTAAGCATAAGCAGTACGTGCTGCACATATATTTCCTGGAGTCTATATCAGGGAGCGCAGACCACAGAAGCAACCTTTATTGTACTATGATAATTGCTGGTGGTGATTATAAATGGTGGTGCTTATTTTCATATTTCTAAAAGTGCATATTTATTTCAGCCACAGAACAGATTTATTACAAGCTAATAAAACTAAATTTGTTCATTTCTTTTATCCGGTATGCAGATATACAATGAATTTGATTATTCTGAATAGAAAATTCCAAGGCTTTCTGTGCATGTATACACACACATATACACACACACACAGGAAACAGAAACCTTTCAGTGTATTTTTGAATTGCCTTCTAATAGTTGTAGTTTGGGTCGATATATTACTTAAACTGATGACTAGATTTGAGTACGTTCTCCACACCTATGGATGGCAGAAATATATTGTAATGATTTAAATATGACTGTCAGTGGCGTAACTACTGACAGTGCAGGGGGGGCAATCACACTGGGGCCATAGCGTGAGGGGGCCCGTGGCGTGAGGCCTTTTGATGTCTTTGGGCCCCTTATATGTCGGTACTTATGCAAGTTTAACACCACCTATGGCTCATAGAGCAGATCCGATAATATAACAACACGACTGTCAATTTATCTCTCTCTTACTCATAACGCATCTCGTGCATGGTAGCCATTTTCAAACGGATCCTTCACAACTTGCAGCATGATATATTCATTATTTATACTTCTAAAATCTTAAAAGAACAAAATAACTGCTCAAATTATATATATCAAAATATGCATGTCTCACACAGCAAGGGTTCTTGGGAAATCTATGTTATTTGGCCAGTGGTATTTCAGACTGCTAACTATGATGTATAATTATTGTGATCCAAACAAGTAAATCCAAGGTAATTTGATTCATTGAAAGTAATTTTCGTATAGGAGGGGGGCCCATTCTTTTTTTTTTTTTGCACTGGGGCCCATAAGATCCTAGTTACACCACTGACGACTGTATCTGAATGGGTGATGAAGCTAAGGCCTGGTATAAAATGTTTATTAAAAATCAGAAGAATAGTTATTCTGTTCCACTGCAGGATATGTTTGCCTGATGTGTGTTACATTGTGCATGCTTTAAGTGAAGTTTGTGCTCCTGCTGAGAACCCATCCATCAGTCACCACAGAAACAGAGCAAGCTGCATGACCCAGTGGGCCGGCTTTCCATTTCAGAGGAAACCTTGGACAATAATTCTCTTCAATTCTGGTCTCAAAGTTGACATACAGTATTTAACTCACTGTACTGCAAGGCAACATTTATTTTCACTAATTCATTTATCATCAATAACTACTTGAAATTAAGTGAAATGATAAAAAAATGCTGTATTTTAAAAGTTTAATTTTCATACAAAATATTAAATGTTAAAAGAAAGTATAGAATAGTAATGATTTTCTCAGTTTTCGGAATGATATAACAGTTATTTTGTACTTCCTGATGGATAGAGGATTGCTCAGAGAATTTCCTGTTTCCCACGCCCGTACCCCCTGTAGGCCTCATCACATCCCTTTGTCCTTCACTCAGACTCCACAGTTCTGTGGCTCCAAAAAACTCCTATCACCAGTTTTTCCAGTTGAGATCACTTTATTGTCGTTCCTCACAAGTCTTTTGTAAAAAAAAACATATTTTTACACGCACACAGGATTGGAATCGACCTGAAATTTCAATTGGCACCACTAGGATTATTAAAGCATTAATGGTACTCTATTGTGCACGATTTATTGTTTGAGAAACAGGGCTTCTCTTGGGAGAGCTTATCGTACACGGTGAATGAATGAATGTTTGGAATTGTCCAAATCATTGGATACGAAATCTGAACAATGAAGTCAAATATTTAAAAAAATATTGGTAAATATATTTAGTTTTAGAAAGGAAGATGGTAAAATTTTATAATTGGTTCTCATCTGCAAGTCAACACTACCTTCATGGCTGAATGTTTTCTGTCCTCAACAACTGACTGAGATCACTACAGTCTGCCTGTAAATCCTATTGTGGAACAGGGTGGAACCCGAAACCCCAGTGTTCTAAGTGATTAGTCCTGTTTAAAGGAGGAGCGTAGTTCAGCCAGACCGAAGCTGTTACTGAAACAGGCTGCCAAGAGACACTATGAGTAACTGGTGACACGCACCAATGGCTATTTTGACAAAGCATTTTAAACATTGAAAGAAATACTGCTATATTAAAGAATCCAAATTATTTCTATATGCTCAGATGATCGTGATACATTTAAGAATTGATTATTTGATATTTGAAGGAAATGCGCCGTCAGGTGTCAGTGTGTAAAAGGGTTCTTTAAGGGTTCTTTAAGGGCTCTTAACTTCCTGAAGGGGTTCAACTGTCATAGGGCTCCACCAGAGGGATAAACCAAAAAACCCCATAGGGGACTAGAACCTTTTTTCCCCTAAGATTATATGAATAGGTCTAAAGTGCAATCATGCAAATGGATTTCAGGCAAAACAAACATTTCATACTTGATTTAGCACTTTGAATAAAGTAGATATAACCTTTGTCTGCATTAGTACTTTTTGTGTCATAGTCTGTTAAGCAAAATTAATCCTCTAATCAACACACCCACACTTCCAGAATGATTGCAGAGGCTTAAACTTCTGGCCCTCAGACAGTGTGTGTGCCAAACAATGGTACCATCTGTCACAGCTCCTGCCTGACCATGTGTCCTGCTGGACACACACTTCACATCACCTTCTGTCATACTGGATAATTGAGCTGATCATCGTTCCATTGAAAAGCAACGCAATGGACATCACTTCCTGTTTCTTTCACATCGTTTACCCTGCCTCTCTCTTACCCCCTCCACTGCGCACACATACACACAAAGTAAACTGTCAGCAGATACGAAGCCCTGAAGGCCTTTTAATTGTTTGCATGTGTAACAAGGGAAGGGAAGGACAGTTTCAGGGTGATGGTTCCAGCCCTGGGGGCAATCCAGATAAGAATAATGAACAAATATAATGCAGTGTTTGAGTTGTTGGTGTTACCAAGCCTACTATTCTCTAGATACTGTATTCAGATTGAGAGGAGGAAACAAGACTGATAACTGCTATTTTAGTGGAATGATACTGTTGGAAATACATTATAGTTGAAAGCAAGTGTATAAAAGAATTATAACCGTAAAACTTCCTTCCTAATAAGCATCTCACATAAATATTCTTCTACCAGAGTGCTTAATGAGCTTAGGGTCATTAAGTCAGTTTTTTAGTATGGCAGTTTTATCACAGTCATATCTAAAAGGATTTTGAAAATGCTCAACTTCTGTATTGGATTCATCATCTTTACAATATACTGTACATCACTACTATTTTTTCATATTACAGTTGAAAACAGAGGCAATATGGCAAGTGAACCAACATAAAATCACCCCTACACCATACAGTTTACCTACCAAAGTCCAAAGAACATTGTAACTTTAAAGTTTAAACAGTTCAGGCTGTCAGTAGTTTCCCAATGACATCTAGGAATAAACGATCTATAACTGAAATGGAATGTGAGTCTGGTTGAATGTATTAATCCCTAGTATTTTTATATTATGAATTCAGCCCAGATACGGTACATGCATCAGCAACCGGTAACCCCAGATGTGCACAGTTAGTCAAATAATCAGTAAGACTGCTTGATAATACTTTGCCTGGAGGATGGGTGGGAGGTTGTGACTTCAGCGTCACTCCCACACGTGCTGTGCAAAGACCACAGATAAAACTGTATTCTGAAAACAGCAGTTGTACCTTCGGGTATTTGCTTAGCCTTACAGTCATGAATCACACAGCTACAGTGTTAAAACCGAGATGATGTGTGGACACCACACATGGCTTTGTGCAAGTATTGCAACTTCTAACAAATTGATATGTACATTAATTTAGCAACTGATGACTAGATGACAACAAAACAGTCAGGTACTGGTGGATCACTGTATGGCCTACATGACAGGTTCAAATACAAATAAGATTTAATATTTCAAATGGTTCCTAAATGCTATAATTTGATTATTCTTAAAGGCATTCTGGCCTTGCTTATGCATTGTATCTTAGCAGCTAGGAAACAGGATTAAAAACAGGGAGGGCTGCCCAAGTAAACAATACAGGGAACTAACAAGGCCCATTTAGCCTCATTGTTTCGAGAACTGCCTTCTCCTACACAGCACACAAATCCACCCTCCCTCACAGTGTAAAACATATCTGCTGATTATTTTCAGCAATAAAGTGGGTTAAAGCATTCTGAACAATGAGAGAAAGATATGGAACATGCCCACACCTGTGGTGGAAGTAACAATGTAATGGTAAATAATCTTTGTAAGTAACTGATGGTCATAAAATGGGTTTGTATTATTACTAATTCATTAGGTCAGTTGTTCCCAAACCAATTCCTAGGGTAGCCCTGTCATGCACATTTTGTTGTTTTCCATGCAATGAGATACCCACTAAGGATGGGCTTGTTATTCAGCTGATTAGTTGATCAAGTGTGTCAAAGCAGAGACAACAGCAAACTATGGAGGGCAGGGTTAGTCTAGGTCCCGGGTGGGGAGCCACTGCGTTGGGTGATCTTTTGCCAAGTTCTTATTTTCTACATTACTAAATTGACTACTACATTACTAAAGCCGAAATACAGCCTAAATCAAGAGGGTAAGACTTGCGTATATACAGTATATTGGTGCTACACCCTGCTGTAAAACTATGACCCTGAACAAGAGAAGCAACCGCCGAACGCTAGAGGAGCACCTTAGATATTCATCTGTTCTGCTCCTTATGCATAAATAGCCCCATTAAATTTTAAACACTGACAATGTGGCAAAGAGCCCAGAAGTAGTTTCTCATACATAAGTACATATGGAATGATACCGTTCACATTTGGAGTAACGGACGCTTATTTGATTTGTTTAGGAATTTATTAACCCAACAAAGGCTGGGTGTCCTTCATCTAGACCACAATCTGGCCGGCACAGCTCTTTCAACACAGTAACAGGTCAAATTCCACGGTGACTTTCACTAAACAAATATGTTCAGTGATAGGCAGCTATGGGTAGACATTCCCCTATTACAGTACTAGAGTTGTAGACCGTGAGGTCACCAGTACAGAGATGAGCATAATCCAATAAACACTACAGGACAGGCAATTTCATGTTATTGTACCGCATCACACTCCTTTAATAACAGTACTGGCTGAAACTTATCTTCTTTTTTTTTTTTAACCACACCACGAGCAGTTAAGACATAGAGGTGAGAGCACGCGTGATGTCATTTCTCCTTCTAGCAGTTCTTAAAAGACCTTTTCGAGTGTCTTTTGAGTTTTCTAGTGTCTCACTGGGCACACAGTTTCATATTAGAAACAAAACATTTATAGAAGCATTTATACTGTCAGATGCATGACTAACATCTGTATCAGGATATCAGAATTAAAAGCGAGCAATCTTTGGTCTGATCATCGGAAATAATGAATCATCTCTCAGACACAGTATAACAAGGTGTAAACTATATGATAAAAGCATGTAGTTATATTGGCAGGTATCTTCACAATACATCTCATTATTTTACATTTTTCTTTCTCTGTAAAACATTAACGTTCATTTTATATGGATGGATATAATTAGATCTTTATGACCCCTAAGAACCAATAAGACTGGGACCTGGTTAATACACCTGTGGACTGTGGGGAAAAAATAACAAAACACAGTACTAGTACACAGTCAGGCTACATGACCATACTAATATAGGTCATGTTGCTCATTTTAAATATGAAGAAAAATGTATTAAGTTAAATGCCAAGTCTGCCATCATTCATGAAATAGCATTAAATCCAATCATGATATCAGACATGAAGAGGCTTTCAAAGCAAGAGAACTAAAAATCAAGACATTAATGCCTGTTAACACCATTAAGGAGAGGGCAAGTGAATAACAGATAAACTGATTTAACTTTTTTGTTTAATTCATTCTAAATCAAGCAAGAGATATCATGTCGTATATAAAATTCAAGGATTATGCTGAAACAGTACTAAAATGCTTCCACAAAGAATCTACAAAAAATTGGTGAATCAAACAGGCCAACGCTGATCTAATGCTAAGACTATTTCCTTCTCATTTTACTGAAATTGCTTTTGGGAATATATAAAAAATATAAAATAATTTAACCCTCAACTTCTCGGAAGACATAATACTGGCATATTGTCAGTCTCAAGAAGTTGCAATTTCATTGTTGAACTGGATATAATTTTTTATTGTTTTTTTCTCTTCTTTTCAGCATAACAAATTGCTCTAAATAATACAAGGCATTTATTGTAATTTATTAAAACAAAACAAAAATAGGCTTGTCTGACTGCATTGTGCAGGTGATGGGTACTATACTTGCAGATCATAATCCAGAGCACCATGAAAGATCCAGGTGACTAAAGGTAGTAAGGTTAGTAAACACTTGCTGGGGTCCAAGGTCTGAATAGAAATGCGGAATTGCTCACTTCAGCAAAGGGCCCTTTGGGCTTCCCCCCCACCACCCATTGACACCATTCTCGACATGCTGTGACTTCTGCCCAGCTCTCAGTCACGCTCATTTCTTGTGAAACACCTCGTTTGTGCTTCCCAAGAAGAAAAGCCAAACAATTTAACACTTCTATACAGTGGAAACCCCACCCACCCAAAAAGACACCACCTCAGTGTCACAGACAAAAGGAGGGAAAATGTGATATTCTTTATGAACACAGAGTTGCCAAAGTAAGACATCACATTATTTTCTTGTTTGAACTCTTTGCACTCAACGAGGCTGGTTTCATTCTTTACATTTCTGGATACTTGTGAAATGATGGCAGATGAGCACTTTTCAGATATGTTGCCATTTTTAGGATAGATAACATATCTGGAAAGCAAGAGACCTTGGAGTGTGTGAGAGTTGAGTGAGAAAGAGAGAAAGAATGGGTGGCACTCCCACTTCATTCATGGCCAGAATCTGGCTTCCATGAATGCAAAATGCAAGCAGAAAACCAACTTAAGAAATGTGCTATGGTTAAAAAAAAAAGATGATCAGTGATCGAACCGATTTGCAATGACTAAAAAGAAATCTTAATCAGGAAAAAAAATAAAAAAAATCTACATCTCCATATTTCCAAAAGAATACTTTATGTAATTTTGTAAAACAATATGTAGAATTTTTATGTAATAGAATTATTATAGTGCCAAAAGCAAACTTAAGAGCCAGCCAAAATGATTGGTACATTATATAAAAGAAAACTGTTACAGGGCATGATCAAAATCAACAGAAACAGGATTATAAGCAAACTTCTTTTTGCCAACATATGCAAGAAGATTCATTTGTTAAATGCTTTTTGTTTTATATGTTTCTTGCTCCATCATTTTACTTAATTTTTTTTTGTAATTATTTTTTTTTTTAATTCCATCCATTTCTCTTACACTGACCAGTCCAACTGAGCAGTACATTAAGATTTGTAATTTGAAGTGAGCCAGGTCAGGCCCTCGTATAGTCCATCGCCTGTGGTAGCGCACGAGGGCTGAACGTACCAATTCCTGTCTCGGATGCGGGTCAAGCCGAGCTTCTCCTGTATCTCGTGTGGCTTCATTGCATCCGGCAGGTCTTGCTTGTTGGCGAATATCAAGATGATGGCGTCCCTCATCTCGCGGTCGTTGATGATGCGATGCAGCTCCTGTCGGGCCTCGTCTATGCGATCTCTGTCAGCGCAGTCCACCACGAAGATGAGCCCCTGCGTGCCCGTGTAGTAGTGCCGCCAAAGGGGTCGGATCTTGTCCTGACCTCCCACATCCCACACGTTAAACTTCACATTCTTATAGGTGACGGTTTCCACGTTGAAGCCGACGGTTGGAATTGTGGTGACCGACTGTCCCAGTTTCAGTTTGTAAAGGATGGTCGTCTTACCGGCCGCGTCAAGTCCAAGCATCAATATTCTCATCTCCTTGTTGCCAAAGATCTTCGAAAGCATTTTCCCCATCTTCTTGGCTGTGCATATATTACGTTTATTACGGAGGAAACGACCTAGGACTTTTTTGGTAACGTACCTTTGGCTTGGTTACGTGCTACTGCAATACTTCAACGTCGGGTGTAACGCCACAACGTTTAGGATACCGTAACGGGCCTGCAAGAACTATTGCTTCGCGACGAAAAAGTATGGCTCTTCTATGATATGGAGTAGAACTTTTGTGAAGTGCAATCAAATGTGGGAAGAAGAAAAAAAATTAATAATAATCAAATCAAATAAAAAAAAATAGTGGTTCTGTTAAGCTAGACACCTCAGAGGACTGAAAGATGC
>JAOUQW010000032.1:83754-98754 GCA_028565825.1 Olivaichthys viedmensis | reverse complement strand
ACACACACACACACACACACACACACACACACGTGCATCAAAGGGCTCTTTTGTGACGTGACTGGAACCAGATATACCGCCGCGTATACAACACGCCCACACGGTCACACACACTTCCTCGATCCCGGGTGTTGTGTTTTTTACTGGCCAGCTGGGGCTACTCCTTTTCCTCCCTAATGTCGTGTCCCTAGTTCCATCATTCTTCATCCCCCTTTTCAAAACCAGGCTCATTGCTTTAGTACCCGTTTCAACTTTTATGCAATGTTATACAAAAGCCTAAAATACATAAATACTCCTAATATTCCCCGTTTTTTTAATGCTGGGTGGAGAAGTTGGCGTAACCAGAAAGAAAAGATGCAATAAATGGATGATGGAAGTGATGACCAGAGTCGGTGCAGCACTGACAGAATGAGCATCATGCAGAAGGAAAAGCCAGCTATATAACTGGAAACGGTTACTGCACTTTTTTCGTCTAGAGTGTTTGTCTGGTGATATGATGAACATGGCAGATATCTTTGGAGATAGCAAAGGAGTGTCGCTTCACATACGGTCAAAAACGAAGATGCACTCAGCATGTTGTCATAGAAATCATTAGGTTGAATGTATTCCTAGACCGTGTACCAATATCAAGTTCAAGTGAGAAATGCTCCTGAATAGGGGCCCTGTAGAAGTGCCCAAAAGTGGCTCTGGTAGTTCTGTTTCCTTAACCACTGAGCTACGACTGAAAAGTACAGCCAGACATTAGCGTCTTCGCTATATGTTTCTGTGCTTCTCTCTCCTGAGCAGATTCAATTTAGGACATTGCTTGACGAGAACTTTTCCATGATGTTAAAAACGAGTCTACCGTTTGCATACCTATTAACGCATTTACCAATCAAGTCACACTGGGGCCAAAAAGTGGGCCACATTTTTGGCTCCCTCCAGCTCCTTACACACCTGAACCTGTGTTTAGGTGTTCTTGACTGCTTTAATCAGATGTGTTGGGAGGTTGGGAGACCAAAAATGTGGACTGGCTAGGTTTCTAAAGTCTAGATTGGCAAGCACTGCACCTTAAGGTGCTCTTCTGTATGCTGGAGATCGCAAGTTCGAATCCCGACGGTGACACAGCCATCCGTGGCCGGGAGTCCAAGACCCCGTTTCCACCTGGTATTAACATGTGGCTCGAGTGATGGGATCACAAGTGGGTCAGCACTAAGCACAAGTGGAAATGGAGGCACTTGCGTCTCGAGCATTATAATGGCCAGTTTAATCAGGTTGCGGGGTCGCAATGTTTTTTTTCTTCTAACGGAGCCCAAGAGAGCGTAATTGGCCCTGCTCTCTGGGTGGGAGGGCTGGCAGTACATTCTCTCGCCTGTCGATCAGAGTGACACTAGCCAATCGTGGGCGTCTGCGGGCTCGTGCATACGGAAGAGGGCAGTTGGCGCTTTCCTCAGAACGCGTGCGGCTGC
Organism: Olivaichthys viedmensis; assembly: GCA_028565825.1. Taxonomy (NCBI): domain Eukaryota; kingdom Metazoa; phylum Chordata; class Actinopteri; order Siluriformes; family Diplomystidae; genus Olivaichthys; species Olivaichthys viedmensis. The sequence goes on along the minus strand of JAOUQW010000032.1, from coordinate 97,306 downwards.
CCCGTGAGGTTGCACGAGCAGCAGTACGAAAAAGATGCATGTGTCTCGGAGGAAGCACGTGTCAGCCTTCGCCCTCCCCGATTGGTAGCTGTTGTACGAGAGGGGAGAACTAGTTGGTGGACTGGAATTGGCAACGACTAAAACATCGGGAGAAAAAAGGGGTAAAAAAATCCATAAATAAATAAAAGAGCAAGTTGTAGTTTTTTGGTCTATTGTGGACAAGATTTGTGTTTGGACAAATCAGCATTCAGTCGTGAAGTGAGCTCAAAAATGAAAATGAGAAAACCCCCCCAAAAAAACTCTTGCAATAAGTGTCGTGTTTGAAAAATGTATAGCCACTGAAGTTTACACTTCTATTATGGTTAATGTTTCCAACCCGTTTGACTCAATCGGACTCGGGAATTTAATGACACTCACAAAAACAAACCACACGATGCACAAATCCAGATTTGTAACCCCCGTTTCTCACACAGCGGTAACATGAGGACAAAGTGTTACATTGTTAGCTGCCAAGGGCACACAGCAGAAACACTCCGAGTCAGCCAAGCAGGACGAGGCAGAGGGAAACAGGATGTTGAACTAGTGGACTACAACTATGTAATACAAGCTTTCTTGAGCATTTAGACACTGAGAAGCTTTTCATTACACAGTTTTATACAATGTACAGAGGCTATTACCTTCTTCACTTGGTTTGTGTTGCATCAGCAGCCTTTCATGCTAACATAAAAAGATAACTTCAAGCATTTAAGGTTGATTCATCCCTCCGAACAAGCTGAGGAAGTTTGGAAAAGTCGCTCTCCGAAACAGAAACGTCGGAATGTGCCACCCACGTCTGCAGCGACTGGCCTATAGTTATGTACGGAGGGGGCTTGGGATTGTTGGGAGCTTTGACCCAGCTGCTGTGGTGAGATGAATGCGATTGAGGTTGCCCTAAACGCTATGTTGGGCAGTAGCATTGCTACAAGTAGGGAAGCGATTAGCGTAACTACATTTCCCAGTAGTGAGGGTGGCAGCATCGTAGCGGAGTTAAATTATCTTATCGGCCGAGTAGTTCATTTCATTTTCTTAACGTAATCTACATAAGTCATTTCTTGTTGGTTGGTTGCGGCAGCTTTTCACTTTCAGGTCAATGCAATGGAGCCATTTCTTATGGAGTCGGTGTTTAGGAACTGTTTTTGGTAGAACAACTTGTAGCTTAGCTAATAATAGTAGGTCAGTGGTTAGGGCGCTGGGCTGCTAATCAGAAAGCCATGGGTTCAAGCCTCGGCACCGCCAAGCTGCCCAGTGTCACCGTACCATGGCTGACCCTGCGCTCTGACCCCAGCTTACCCAAGCGAAGATATGCGACGAAACAATTTCCCTCAGGGATCAATAAAGTACTCCCAAATACTTATAAATAAAAGTAGCTTGCCCAAAACTGCTGAGATACCATTCTGTATCATCATCCTTCAATAAGGTGACACTAAAAAAAAGCTTGCTGCCATTTTATTTAAACTTTTGCCTATCACTGCTTGCGGTTTACTACTCCGCCCACCTTGTTTGATAGACAGCCTGCAAATAGTTAAGAACCTCCTGCTGTTCAGAAACACCATAAACGTTCCAGGCTTTCAGAAGTTCATGTCAGGCGGTTCTCAGAGGCACTTCTAATGAATCCTTTAGGAATTCCCCTGTTGTACTCATTTTCTCAAAAAGATTGCGTTTCTTAGAAGAACATCAATACAAAAAACAGCAAACACGGCTGCGTTCATTTTCTCCCAGGTGAGCGAGGTGGTGAACGCGGCCTCCATCAGCCGATCTGATATCTGTTCTACCATCTACAATTAAGGGCTTTGGCCAGAGAAAGCCGATTTCTGAACAGTGCTGAAAGTGAAAGGTTTCTGTCTGCTCATTCAGGACAACAAAGGCTATCCTGTATTTATTAACAGACTCAAAGGAGGAAGGCGTGTCCGCTTTTCAACAGCACCTTTCGGTTCATGAAAGAAAGGAAGCGGCATGCAGAAAGGGATCAGGATGGTATGTTTGCGCATGTTCAAAGGGGATAGGAAAAGTGTTTGGAAAAGGGAAAAAAAATGGGAAAACATTGTTTCCCCTGGTGAGAGAAAAAGATAGATTCTTGACCTGGTGCATGCCTTTACTCCCAGATGGCTAGTTAAGCTCATCGCAAAGCCTTACTCTAGACGTTCAGACCTAAATCAAGACGAGCAGCGTTTAAAACAAAGTGGCCTCTTCCTAACCACCCTCTGCTTCCGCCATGTGTTTTCAATACATTACAGTATGTTGGGCCCTGTAGCTTCCTTTTAAACACACTCTTGATCAAAGGTCTGCAACGGTGATAAAACTCTGTGCCGAGTGATGAGGCTCACCGCCAGTGTGTCTCAGGTGGAGTTTGGCCAGAGGAGGTGTGTCTGGACATCAGCTGCTTTTAAAAAATAATAAGTAAATAAATACTGAACGTACCAAGAAAATCGAATTGTGGTGAAATTTGCGACAAATTTTATGACGAATTAAAGAATCCCATTTGAATTGAATCCTTCCAAAAACTCTCAGTAAAAAAAAAGCCAAGACTGTAACTTTAAAAAGGTACAAATCTTGTTCCAGGGGTGGGACTCTGAAAGGTACAGCCGTTTATTATGGAGGTCATTTCCTGCGAATTGTGATTTGGAATTGTGACATTTAACAATGTAAAGTTGTAAAAGTTTGTAATATGAGAATCGGCAATACTTGCAAAGCTTTAGATTACGATTACCAGTTGCAGATTTACAAATTTGAAACACGGACTCGAAACTATTTTTGACAGGAAAATAACTTGATAGTTTTACCCCCAGGCAGGGATACTTGGGAATCTCATTAAAGATTCCTTGAGGCTATTACTTATGCCGTGTACCCTTGTGCCACTCACTCATGGGCTGGTGGGATGAACCACCGGCAGAAGAGCAGTCTAGTTGGCTGGCAAGGTAATCAACTCTCAATCCAGAGAACCGAGAAGAGACAGACCTTTATTGTGGCTCTTGTTTCTGACGGCGTACCGGCACTCCAGTTCAGAAAAGACCATCAATCTACCGTCTGCTCTCGTGCCAGAGTCATGTGGCATATCGTTTTATCCCAGGCCGTGCCAATAACGTGCAGGCAACACAGCCAGACTGAAAACGGAGACGGTAACAGCTCCTCTCAGATGGAACATGGGGCTGTTTTGACAGTCGTTGCTATAGGTGGTATCTCTTTACACTGCTAAAACTTGCTTGCCAAGACCGAGGATTTACCCCTGGTGCGGAAGAATTTCCCTCTCTTCTTGACCCGTCCCATTCCTTACGTGTATATCAATTTATATACATCTCTCACACATCGATCCGTTTACTTTTTTAAGCACTGTTGGTGCTTAATAAGCAGGAATGGTTCAAAGTGGGAACGAAAGGCCGTACAGAGGAAGGAGGACGGGGTGAGCAACAAGAGCATGAGGACTCCCTATGGAGTCGCAAACATTCCTGTCAGATTGAGACATGGGAACCCAGTTGAAAGGCACACCCCTGCGTGTGTAACTGTTGTGTAGGAATTTAGTGGACTTCCACGTCTAGGTCAGGCCACGCTAAACTCTCGTCATGTTTAATATAGTCTCCCAGCTGTAGTCTCTCCCCTGCTTTGACCTTGTTCCTGAAAGAAAAGCATCTGTCTGCCACAGGCAACATCTCAAATCACACACACACATACATATACCAACAAAGACGCTACCCCACCTGACTCCAACAGGACCCGACACGCATTAAAGCGACAGCTCGGCGAAAAATCTAATCTACACAAATGTTCCCTTTACTCCAAACGTAGTTGATCAGACATGCACGTGTATATACACAGTCCAATATCCATGATCCTTTTCTCTCCCCTCCCAGAAGTCTGTGTGTTATCTACCTGATTAGATGTTGGTTGAAGTGGGCATGCATTACTACCTCTGCAGCTCCTACCAGATGCACGAGCCAAATAAAAAGGGGAGCATATCAGGCTAGCAAGATGGAGAAAATGAACATAAGTACGTCAGAGTGAATTCCAGAGGCAGGAAATCCAGTGCCTCGGTACAAATTACGACCTGTTGAAGCCCATTTAGCCACAAGGTGTTTCGGTCGCGCCATGCCATGGCTAGTAAAACCGTTTTGCACCTCGGCTACATGCTGTATATACTGTATCATTATCTTGACCAAAAGATATTTATTTCGTGAATAGATCATTACGCGTTTTAACTAGCGTTCAGGTTTTTCCGCTTGTGGCGAGCGATTTGTTCGCGGCCGTCGTCAAAGTCACACGTTTGCATTAGTGCATTCAGTGACGCTCGGCAAAAAAAAAAACTACCAAACGAGCCTTGGCACATCCACTGGCATGCGTGGAAATGTTTTAGACCATGTTCGGGTCTGAAAAATGAAAAACGGTGTTGGGTTTGGTTCCTGTCGAGTTCAGATTTTCTACGCCAAACCACCATCACGTACACACACACACACACACACACACACACACACACACACACACACACACACACACACAGTACCTGGTCTCCATCCTGTCTGGTCACCGAACACCCATTTTGGGCTTTCGGGCTCAGTCACACACACACACCAACAGCCAAGCTAGTGCTTGTTGCTGCCAAAAAGAGGGTGGAGGGAGGCTGCTGGACCGCTCCCTCTTTTCCCACGTTTCTATTAAATCATGCTGCATCAGCAGCACACACACACCAACTACTTATTAGAGATACACACATTAAAAACACACTTGCATAAAAAAGGCGAACCTTTCTTGAGGGAGTGTCGAAGATGCAGTGGTATACCAGTGATTTCTATTAAGAGCTGAATGTGTGTGTGTGTGTGAGAGAGATTATATTTGTTTGCTGTTAAGTCAGTAGCCTAGGCTTAAGTTCACAAAAGTGTGTGTTAGAGACACACTAGCCCAGCTGCAGAACAATGCTCTGCTTCGCATAGGCAACGTTTATTCCTCGCCACACGCGCGCGCACACACACACACGCGCGCGCGCACACACACACACACACACAGGGCACAAGCTCTCTTTATCCTCACACACTAAGCGCGTGTGTGTTTGAGTAGCACTTGCTTGGGCTGGTACTGCCACTACACACTCGGATGGACCCCCAATACCACCAAAACACACATACACACAAACGCTAAAAATAAAAAGCATGTCATGAAGTGTGTTACTCACAGCCCTAAAGAGACCTTCTCCAAAGCCACAAAGCTGTCGTGGGCAGCGTGTTTCGCTTCAACATCCTCTTCACATGATCAGTGATGAGTCACATGACTACTAATCTCACACACACACACACACACACACACACACACACACACACACACACACACACACGGTCCCCCACAGCTACTCCTTTTCACTAGCTGTGAGGAAACAGTGCATATAACTAGCGTCACACACACACACCAATGAGGAACGGTCCAAAAGGGTGTACAAAAAAATACAGCAGTTCATATACTGCCACTGGAGAAGAGAAGAGGAAAGGAAAGAGCCCATCTCTTACTTACGAGTGAGGTGGGCATGTGTGAGACGGCTGAAGTCATTTTGCACTATAATTCATCAAGTGTGCCGAGTTCGTCTGAGGGGAGCTGAGGTATTTTGGTGCATAATACTGTGCAAAATACCCCAAATGTAGATGCATCAAAATGCACGACAAAAAGCAAAAATAAATAAATAAAGGATAAGTCTAAAATACAACATTGTGTATGTTGTAAAGACAGGAACACATTGTACAAAAGGACAAGTGATCATCAGGGCCGCCGCCTCAGTTGATACGGCTTAACGTTAGCTCTTCTGGTTCATGCCAACGCTAGGTATCCTTCAGAAACGACTAATTATACTGTCTCTTCGGTTTCTTGCGTCTTACTGTACCACAAACGTTAACCTGCTGTTATTTGTTTCTCTCCTGTGTTGGGGAGTTTAACAAGCTCATAGCAGCTACACCTGCTAGCTAGTGAGAAGTATGATGAAAAAATAAAGGACATTAGCAATCGGTTTAATCTTTTAGACAGTCGTTAAATATCCACCACCAACAGTTATGTATCGTTTTTGCAGTTACGTTGCCGTTTCCTGACGATTCGTTCGGGTGTTTTGGAAGCTGCTACGCTGTTTATGAATTGCTTCTGATGCTGCTTTTGAGAAGTCTTCGGTGGGTAGAGAATTTCTAGCGCTACAGCAGATCCGGTGCGAGCGCCTGCGCCAAAATCCACCAGAAGCGCATGAGCTTTAGTTTACATGACGTTATCATGGTAAGTATTTTCAGAAATACATGTTAAATCGTCTTGGTTAGTGGCAATTCGTGAGCGGTTGTTGAACGCCAGAGTTATCATTTTAAAGCAGTTGTGTGTTATGGTCCTGGTAATGTAACGATTAGCGCTGTAGAAAGTACTTCGGGCCTAAACCTCAAATGTACGGTTTAGCCACTGGTAGTTACCTTTATTACCCTAATACCCACTTGTATAAATAGTAGGGATGGGCATTTCAGGCAAAATTACTGCTCTCATTTTTTAAAGCATTATTCGAATTATATTTGAATATTCGACCTGCCGCCGTGCAAAGAATTCCACGTATGGCACAAAAACAAGCTTTTATCCCCTGCAGTGTGTTAGGTGGTATAAAGTATGACTGAGTGACACGTTAAAACGCTCTACAGCCGGCGCACGTCTTCACATTAAACTTTAATTTCACTTCACAACATCCTCATGAGGCGGCGAGTTAATTTACGGCATGTTTAACTAGCCAAGTTAACTATTTCTTTATCATACCACCACGCAGTTAGTTGGCTGCATTAGCGACAAAATCGCGTCACACCTGCTAAGCCATTGATTTCCTATAGAGATAGAGAGCGGTGCTGCTTTGGATTTTACGCCTTGCAGCTGTAATTAAAGTTTAATCAAACGCAAATCTGAACCTGTTCACCGCCGCTTCAAAGCTCAACCACTGAGACAAACCGCTATATGAGATGTGTCAGTACAAACTTTGTTTCGCAGCACAAAATCATTTACACATTTACGTGACGCTGGGCTAAGCAGCGAGACACATTGCCACGATACGTTGACGAGGTTCTGCGCATTTATGTCTTAAATTGACGTAGTTAATTTTGCCAGATGCAGTTTTGCGAAAAAGTACATGTCTCTTGAGTATGCTTTCAGACTTAAAGCTAATCTACGGTGGGCGTGTCTTGATGATACATCGCACCAACCACACGGTGAGCAAAGAATAAAATGCACAGAACATGCAGGCAGTCAGGACTAGACATATTAGCACTAACGTTATTAGTGCTGCTGCTGAAATACAGCGTTTTCCATTCAACAATACACCTGTTTATTACCGTCTCCGTATCCTGTATATACTGCACATGCATACATTAAATCATACAGTGTGATATGCACAGATTGCATTGGAATGTGCATATATTGTAATTATAGAACTTGCATCATGGGGTGCTGTACAATTTGATTATAATAATAATAATAATAATTAATCATGCTCATTCACCAGTCTATCTAGGTACCCTATCCAATACATAAACCTGCCCAAAGCATCTCACACACACACTACCTGTCGGGTAAAATCGCCTCCGGATCGGACAACCACACTGAGCTCGATTTCCTCTGACTCTTTATCTTCATCTTCAAATGCAACCTAGTTGGCCAACCACCACTCGCACACCAACATACTTTGCCTTGCGTGTCCTCTTGCTTCGTCTAAAGTTACACACACACACACACACACACACACACACACACACACACACACACACACAGGCAGATGGGTGTTTTAGCATGTGAGGAGGTTCTCTCATCTATATCTGATGACAGACTGGACAGAACTCAAACATCACATGACTGGCTCGCTTTCATTCAAGGACACACGCGCACACACAGCATGTGATCTAACAGTCATACGACATTCTCGGCCATCAAAGCTGCACACCTCAGCACAAACGCACACTGCAATAAGCAAAAGGCAGTGTGCAGTTCATCATCACAATACCGTTCATTATAAAATCATCAGTTTCTAGTTGTCTAGAAATAAGTGGTTTTATCAAAATTCATTCATTCATCATAGCATCGTGAAGTAATACTGAAGCATCATTTTCAACGCCCTACTCGGCTGCACAGTCTGCCCCAGCTGCCCTCAAACGAACTCTTCACACTTGATTAATACTGCTTTTCAAAGTTCATGCATCCCGATCTTAACACGTGTTCCCCAGCACGTCACCATATTCGATGATATAATATATCACAATACAGCATTACCGTGCATACTTAAAAAGTCGATTTACATTCCGTTTGGGAGGAGGCTGCCTAAGTATGCTGCATTATGGTTAGCATTTCTGTTCTCTAAATAAAGGCTGCCCCATTCGAAACGCTGCATGAGGAAAGCGGTCATCTGGTGTTCCTTTGCCGGAGGAGTTCCATGATATTTTAAAGAAACAAGAATGCGAACTATAAAACACGCACGTGTGTATATATAAAGAAAAAATTCGGAAAATTTAATACCAGCATAAGCCGATTGACAAAATTATTGGTTCTTAGCTTTCCAAAAGGGTGCTACGTTGAACCCTCTCTGTTACGGAAACCCTCTGTTGTATGGTTATACATACAATCTTCATAAACAACACAAAATCAAAACAGACCCTTTTTTGTTTTTTTTTATAAACCTTGTTAGCTCGTGTCCTTGACCAGATTCATCTGTACTAATCACTTAAAAGACAAAATTCTTCTTCTTTGTCTGTAATATTTCACTAAAGTGCTGCGACTTTTTCCACACCTCTAAACGGCCTCTAATTTCTTTTATTACATCACTGTAGAATTGAGGGCGGGACAACCCCCCCCCCATAATCACCAATCATTTATCATAATCGATTTAGCTCGCTCGCGCGTAGCGATACCGATGAACTTTTCACCAATCAGCCAATCAAATCCCGATGGATAAAACCGAAGTTCCGCCTAACAGAATATCCCGTGAAAAAAATACGTTTGAATTTCCGTTTCATGTTGTCTTTAAGGGTTCTGCCAGAGAGAGAAACAAATAAAAAAAATTAGGTTTCTGGATTTAACCCTTTTCTAAGAGTTATTAGCATTTACAATTACTGCTATTTCAAGGTACACCTAAAAAAGGTTCCTCGTTGCACCTTTAATTAACATAACAGCATGGCTCGAATTCTTTTCGACCAACCCGATTGCATGGTCAGAACTAACTGTTATATCATTATTTTTATATAAATAATGTGACATGATTAAAGGTTGGCCTGCATTAATATTGATTTGTGCTTGTTGCAGGTCGGTCAGGATGCTCACAACAGACCATCCCCTGCAGTATAGTGACTGATTATAGGGCTGAGGTATTTTAAAGGACAGTAACACTGCAATAATCATTAACAAGTGATGTGCTGTGCAGCCTTGGGGCCAAGTACCCATATTTAGGATCATATGCCACAAGATGTAAAGGGACACAAGGGAGCCTACATTTATAGAGTAAGGTAATGAGCAAAGAATTAGGTCCAACTCCATCAAACCACACACACCATCAAACCTCACACACACTCTCACACCATCAAACCTCTCACACACACACACCATCAAACCTCTCACACACACACACCATCAAACCTCTCACACACCTCTCACACACACACACCATCAAACCTCTCACACACCATCAAACCTCTCACACCATCAACCCTCTCTCTCACACCATCAACCCTCTCTCTCACACCATCAACCCTCCATCAACCCTCTCTCTCACACCATCAACCCTCTCTCACACCATCAACCCTCTCTCACACCATCAAACCTCACATCAAACCTCTCACACCATCAAACCTCTCTCGCACACCATCAAACCTCTCACACACACACACACACACACAGGTACATAACACACTAACATGTAAAGGTAACACACGCAGGTACATGACACACTAACATGTAAAGGTAACACACACACACGCAGGTACATGACACACTAACATGTAAAGGTAACACACACGCACGTAGGTACATGACACACTAACATGTAAAGGTAACACACACACGCAGGTACATGACACACTAACATGTAAAGGTTACACACACACACGTAGATACATGACACACTAACATGTAAAGGTAACACACACACACGTAGGTACATGACACACTAACATGTAAAGGTAACACACACACACTTAGGTACATGACACACTAACATGTAAAGGTAACACACACACACAGGTTCAGTGTTCCTCATTTTCGTGTGTGTGAGCAGCAGCGCAGCGGCGAGGCAGTGAAGGTGCACCAGCTCGACGTCGCCATCCCGCTGCAGCTGAAGAGTCAGCTGAAGAAAGGCTCCGCCTCCTCATGCGCAGGAGACGCAGACGCAGACATCGACACCATGCAGTTTGTCATGCTGACCAGGAAAGGCAACAAACAGCAGGTCTGTGTGAGCGTACGAGTGTGTCTTGGCTGTGGAATGCGTGGTTTGGGCCCAAGCGGTAGGGTGTGTTCAGGAAGTGGCTTGGGGGAAAGTAAACTATAGCGCACACATACACACTGTTGAGCCCCTACACTACTTTACTGTACTCCTTTTAAATTTCGCTGTACTTCTTTTTTTGTAACTTAATTTCACGACATGCTCCTCATGGTCCGTCTTCTGCTCTCGTACGTGATGTCTCATAAACCCCATTATTCATGTCTGGACCCTTTTCCTTGCAGTTCAAGATCCTCAACGTGCCGCTGTCGTCTCATCTGGCCGCCAATCACTTCAACCAGCAGCAGGCCGAGCAGGAGGAGCGCATGCGCATGAAGAAACTCACCCTGGACATCAATGAACGGCAGGAACAAGAGGACTATCAGGGTGAGGGGAGAGAAATGGATTGTATAGCGAATTGTTCATGTGAGGAATTCTATATTATGTTGTTATATCCGTGTATTTCCACACAGAGATGATGCAGTCGCTGGCTCAGAGACCAGCCCCGGCTAACACAAACCGAGAGCGCAGACCGCGCTATCAGCACCCTAAAGGAGCTCCTAATGCAGACCTGATATTCAAGACTGGTGGGAGGTAAGGCATTAAAGAAGCGTCCCGAGTGTGAAGAGACCTCTGGCTGCCCCACCATACGTTTCTATACGAGTCTGTGCTTATAATGTGATCGCTGCGGTGAGACTCCTCATTTCATGGGATGAGTAATTGCTGGTTGCTGTGTCTGTGAGCAGACAGCAGGAGAGTAGGGCGAAGCAGAGGTGCAAAACGAGCGTGACTAAAACGGAGAGAGAGAGGGAGAGAGAGAAGGCAGCCACGCTGAGACACTTCAGAGCAGCTGCGTGTTCCCAACATCAGTGACCCACTCAGAACAAGCACACCACACTACCTCTTGCTCACATCAGTCTGCTCTGGTTATTCTAGCAGCAACGGCTCTCAAGTAGCATCTTTTAAAGACAGAACCGAACTTTTTATGTTAACTGTAGCCTAAAATTAGTTAAAAAGAAATCTGTAAATAAATAAAGTTGCATGCTTTTCCTGCTTTTAATTTTATTTCCAACATTTGTTGTTCAATAAATACTTTTGCGTATGTGCATTTAAGGTTGTCCCTCTGTCTGACTGAATACAAACACACACACACACACACTCTTCCGAGTGTTGGCCATCACTCGGTATGTTGTGCCAGTAACTCCTTGCAGGATTCTGTGAGTGTCGTGTATGTTTCTTCATGGTTTTTTTATTTTTCATTTTTTTATTCTGAAGTCTCTGGGTTATTTATTTATTTATTATTTTTTATTCTTCGGTCTCTGGATTTTTTAAAAATTATTTTTTTTTTTTTATTCTTTGGTCTCTGGGTTTTTTATTTATTTATTATTTTTTATTCTTCAGTCTCTGGGTTTTTTAATAATTTTTTTATTCTTCAGTCTCTGGGTTTTTTATTTATTATTTTTTATTAAGTCTCTGGGTTTTTTATTTATTTATTATTTTTTATTCTTACGTCTGGGTTTTTTATTTATTTATTATTTTTTATTAAGTCTCTGGGTTTTTTATTTATTTATTATTTTTTATTCTTCAGTCTCTGGGTTTTTTTCTAATTTTTTTATTCTTCAGTCTCTGGGGTTTGGGGTTGTTTGTTTTTTGGTAGGTTGCACATGATATAACCTGCTGCTCTGCCTTGTAGGAGACGCTGAGCGAGTGAGTGATCGCATGAAGAAGAGAGAGAAACAAAAGTGAGAGCGTGGTGCACTGCTCCCTCGCTGACAGGGAAGCGTACCCGCTACAGACCTACAGACTCCCAACACCACCAACCTGAGAGGAGAGCAAGACGACGAAGACGAGCCCCATCAGCTCTACAGCTGCGGCGTTCAATGACCAGTGCGGTTCACACACAGAGGAACAAGGACACAGATATAGACACACACACACACATCTACATATACAGACAGAGGACATATGATGGACAGACGGGTACCAGAGCGCAGACTGAAAACGTGTGAGGGGTTGCAGAGGGGTCAGTGTGTGTGTGTGGTGCGAGAGAGTTTAGTTGTTTGAGCAGCTACATCACACCACGATGAGGAGAAAGCGGTGACCATCTTGCCACAGGGTTTGGAACTCATCCTTCACAGGTGACGTGAAAACTCTAAAGGAAAAAACGGGGCTGAAAGAAAGGAACGAAACGTTTTGTTCACAAAGGCAGCTCAAGAGATGGAGAGTGAAAGTCCTGTAGAACGTGCTGCTTTCTTCAGCAGGAGCAGAGGAGTTTGATTAGAGGGAAACATACTGTTTATTTTTCATCGGCAAGCTTTCGACACATCTCAGTTGTAAATCTTTTTTTGCACTCTTGGATTTGGTTTTTGTTTTTTTGTTAGTGCTTTATATCGGTTTTTGAATGAACAAGTGCTTTCTTCGTCACGTTCGGCTGATTTCAGATTAGCGTCGAGTGATTTTTCTCTGTTCAGCAGCTTGTATTATCTTAATATATAAATGTGTTTTTAGAGAATGGCATAGGCCTCAACATATGCTGTATGTTCCTGAATAATAATAATATGCAGTAAAGTGAGTTAATTGCTGTGATTGTGACCTTTCGTGTCCAATTCATTTATTCTGTTAGTCTCCACCTTCCGTTGCAACGCTGTGCTTACCTCCCGTAAAGACGCGTGTCCGTGTCTCCTAATGGCTCAGGTGGGCACAGCACTTTGTCCAGAAAGTAACACTCGGTGTCAACCGGCAACACAGAGGAGAGGCAGGATAAATTACAGTCTGGGTGCACGATGATGACAATTAACAACATTGCTTTGGATGCCATTGAATGTGCAATCCAATGGCTAGCAGTGTATTGCATATCCACAACATCCATAAGGTTTACTTAATGACCTTGGGGCATTACATGTGACATCCTTTTGTAATCACATCACAAAATCCCATAAATGAATTAAAAAAGTGATACTGGTGTAATAATTGTGTTTATACCCCAGTGACAGTTCTCGATTGTGATTGGTGGTCAGGTGGTGATTAATTTTCTATAACAGCAGCTCTGACAGTAGTGCCGGCTGCAAGGCAAAT